>JAWNLW010000568.1:97500-420000 GCA_035042075.1 Drosophila macrospina
GACATATAACAACATCGACGCCTTCATGCTCTTTCCAAATGTCGACTACAGTTATAATGAAAAACTTCATTCAATAAAAAATCAAATTTTTTAATATTTTATTTTATTTAAAATGCAGTCAATTAATATACTATAGTAAAATATTAGTAAATTTTGCTTACACTTGAATTCGAACTTATTACGGGAACAAGGGAATGCTAAAAAAATGCCAAAAGTCTATCTGAAAAAAAAAAATATTTTCTGCTTATTCTTAAGAACTGTTTGATTTTGCTAGTTTATATATATATATATATATATATATATATATATATATATATATATATATATATGTATATATATATAGTCATATTTCCTTCCTGAGTTCATTCCCATAAGTAAAGTCACTATACCCTGTGGCATCAATCGTCATTCTTCCTAGGTAGCAGTCTGCCTGCCAGTTAGCGCTATTGTTTGCAACTCAAATCGGTGCTGGTGCGAAATATACAACTGAAAGCAGTTTTCTCCGTTTAACAGGCTGCAAGTCAGTCATTCAGTGATTGAGCGTCATCAATTGGCAGGTGTGTTCCCATATATATGCATGTGTTTGTACAAGTGTTGCTGGCTTTTCAATTTTGATTTCTTTCATTTCAATTCCGTTGTCTTTGTGTGGGCCAATGCGGCAATGGTATAGCAATTAATTAAAGCCCAGATGGGCCAAAATAAAGCTGTTTTTAAGAATTCATATCCAGTTAAAGGATCAATTTTACTTTGGGTATGATGGTATCAACGAGATTTTTTAAATACTTATTAGCCATTAAACGCATTTTACTCATTGCTTTAATATCCACCATTACATATGTATATTATATTATATAACATAATAAATGCGAATGCTTATTTTTGAATTACCGTGGGAAGAGGAGTGGTATAAATAAACAGGAATCTTCAAACCAAATTTAGTGACTCTAGCTTTTATGGTTAATGAGATCGAAGCGTTCAGACATACAGTCGTTCAGCTTGGTAATGATATATAATTGATATACCTTATAGAGTCTGCCACGCCGTGTTCTGCATGTTTTGTAAATAAAAAAGAAGATTAGGTGGAATCTTGAAATTATTTTACATTTGAAATAAAAATATTTGTTTCCATGGCTACAAAGTTATAAAATATTAGATCAAATCGGAGGCTATTTAGCGGATCACATCAAGGGTTTTAAAATGATTAGTACCAGCAAAAGATTTATAGGCAAACAAAAGACACCCCATTGCCCATCAGTTCTTGGTCACAACTGTTATGCTAAGTCACACTCTTTGGTGACAGCTGAACATGAACTGCATCCGACAAGTCGGTAGTCGGTAAGACGCGAGCAACAAACTATTTCGGTTGGTTATTTCAACCCGTGTCATTTCCATTCGCTTGTGGTTAGGATTTACAAGATTCTATCAACTCCAAATAAGCTAATATCCTTTAATTTATTACATGTATTATCAAAATACACTAAAAGTAGTTCATGTTCATTTAATGACATTTGCAAGACAGCCTTTTCCTTCCATCGTTCATTGACATGAACGAAAAATATTCAATTTTGCCGATCACTGTCATGTTGAAATTCATTTTGTTGTGTGTACAAGCACTCCATCATTATGTGAAGAAGGTTGAAGATGAAACTGTGCTCAATTGCCAAGGAACCCATTGATTCTCGACACTTTGCTGTCTTAATAAATATGCATGAAAATACGAATGGGTTTCAACATGTATGTACACATAAAAGCCGCATATCAAACTAGATTAAATACGAGTATAAAAGTAAAAATAAATAAAAAAAACAACCACCCTGTTGTCTGCTGTTTCCCCGTACATCAAACATGTCTTAAGTCATATGAAGATGTAGCCCACCTACAAAATGGGTTGGAGATTAAAGATAATTTCAAAAGTCTATTACTAAACAAGCGTATAATACTCTGTACAATCCTCTATAATAAGAGTATTTTGATAACTATGATAAATATTATTATTATTAAACATATATATGTACACATATGCATATATTCTTATTCCCAATATCGATATCGCGACGATAAACGTTGAGCGATTTCGCAACTCATATAATACATCTCAGCTATTTTCCCAAAGCCACATTAAAAAAATAATTAATTATGACTGATTATCACAATATTACGTAATCTTGACCCACAAACTCTAACAAATATATACATATCTTTTACAAAGCAAGTAGAATTCTTATTTCCATGTGCATTATATATTATGCTATATGTATTCATGTGTGAGCATATGGATAAAATACGATTCCATGCACTATTCAATTTTGTATTTTATTTTTCGTCTGAAATGAAATGAAATAAACTTGATATGCGTATGGTCCCTCTAGCTTTTATAGATGACGGACGATCGAATACACATCAGGACATGGCTTAATCGGCTGGGCTGTTGATACTGATCAAGAATGTATAGCAATAAACATTATTATTTAAATTTAACATTCAAAGCCACTTCTGCTACATATTCATAAGAATGTGCTGAACGCACATTAAACTGTTAATTTATATGAATAGGTTATTTGCTTACAACACTTCAAAATGTAATGACGAAAAGGAAAATGTGAGTCTTAGGAATCATTCTAATAACGTAAGCCTAAGTATTCATACAGTGGTATTTCTACAACCGATTCGCTTGTGCTCATTTCTTGAAAATCTCCACCTTGCAATAAATACAAAGGTCGTGCCAATTTTGGATTATTTAAATAAAAATCAATTAGCGCTGTGGTGCTGCGAAGATGAGTGATGCCCTTAAATATTTTCTCCCGCGTCAATAGGTCATTGGGGTACACAGTTTCGATAACCTTATCACCGGAGCGTTTAACCCATGGTCGTTCTTTAAGAGGCACAGTTCTTCCAAAAGCGCTTAAAAGCGGCTTCTGTGCTACGCGCATTGCATGATCATTGATGTGTTTTTCATACTTCAGCTCAATTGCCATCTGTACAAGACAAATTAAATAGAAGTTTATCATAAGTTATAAACTATATCGAAGAATATAATAAATGCACACTTACATTAGGCTTATTCCACTTGTCAGCCACGGTTTGAGCTATGGCATTGACTTCCTTTGGATCTGTCTTTACAGACGCAAGAAGCGTGCGATCGCCTTTAATGGAGAATAAGTTTTTTACCTTCTCCGGAGTCATTGACGTATCCATAGTTCCAATGGAATTCAGCCAGTGAATAAAACGTTCAGCTGACTGAAAAAAAAAATTATACGGACCTAGTGAAATAGTTGATAGATTTAAGCTATTTCAAACCAACCGCATCCATTAGATTTTCTGCCTGCTCGTCAAGTGTGTACACTGAATCTCCCGGCTTAGACCGTTCTACTCGAGAGTCCCAGCATACCCGTTCATCACGAGTAGCACATAGAAACTTTGCATACCAGCTAGTTTTGTCAATAGTGCGGTGTGTGTGACCTACTGGCTCATCCAGTCTGAGATCAAATTTTTCAAACTCATGATCCATTCGCACTATATCTGAATGCTGGCTTTCACTAAAGTGTTCTTCTAATTTTTTTCGCCCAAGGTCAGTTATCTAAAAGAATAATGCCGTTAATTAACGAGCATATACTAGTATTATTTGGGTACTTACCAGTGGAACACCATCCTGACCCTCTTCCCTACTGTCTTGTTCACTGGCAATCTGATAATCATGTGAGCGTTCCTCTCGCATCTCATCTCGAATAAAAACAAAGTCGTCTGATTTTGAAAAGTCGTAGGCCTGTATCTGTTTAACGCGTTCCCGCAGGCGGGGCGGCAGTACTAGTGAGTAGTCGATTACAGGCAAACGGGGCTGCGAAACACAATGTACTGCAAACTCCACCTCGTCAATGACATCGCGCCAATATGACTTTCCACGCAGGCCACCTCTTGGGCGTAAATGTGCGAAATCGCTTATGATACTGCTTGAGGTTTTTGGGTAACCATTGGGGTGACTTCTTCCTGCATATCGAGGTTATTATCTTGTGTTCCTTTACTGAGGCGACTATCTTTACTAGTTTGACTACCAGGGCTGCTGCGGCTATTTACACTGCCGCGATAATTATTAGAAGGCATTTTTAATTCCTTGTTAGAGGCTGACATTATAACTTGCTAACGTTTCTAATTCTACAGCAAAAGCAAGCAAGTTCAATGTTTGTAAATGTGCACAATTTTATATTTCCACAAAAGCTATTGTTATGCTCGTGCCAGATATTGTTTGTTCAATAGTTTTAACTGTAACCAATTTTTTGATTTTAGTCGAAAAGCCTTTGATGCTTTAAAGCTCTTGGTTCTGATATCGAGTATCTAACATACGTCAAAGTGTTGCTAGCTTACACTACAACATAATATTGGTGCGTAATCTGAATAAAAGCTCAGAGCTTAAAAGCCAATTCTGAACTGGTTTCCCGAGTCGCGTGTGAAAGCTTAACATCGACATTTAACATCGGATATGTGTAACGCATGCGCTAAGCAATCCCAACTGTTTCATAGATACTTTGCATTCGGTCATATTAGAAAAGGTCATTACTTCTATGCAATGTAATTTATCTTTTTCCCTGAAAGCTGATAATTCAAATTTAAATAAAGAAATTCAATGTCTTTAAATGGTCGTGCTTGATTTTTCAACAGTCCTCAATATACCCGTTCTGTCCGAGACAGCGGACAAATAAATAAATTTATTTAAAATAATATAATTATAACAAATTAAAAACAGAATTAATGAATACAAGTCAGGCAGCTACAGTCGGGGGACGACTGTGGGAGACTCTGAACTAATCGGGGAAAGCAAAAAAATTAAGTAATATACAGCACGAGTTTTTGCATTTGTCATATATATATATATACGAATTTCTAACAAAATTTGGTTATTGCTTTCTCTTAAATTCTTAATATTTTCTGACAAATAACGCAAAATTAATAATATATGTATATATAAAATAAAAGTAATTAATTTATAATTATTAAAAAATCTAATTTGGAATTGTCAGCAGTGGGATTCGAACTCGTAGCTTCAGTAATACGTTTTTTCGATTTGCGGGGCCGGAAGGGGGCATGCAAAAATCTAAAACAAACTTGATCTGCGTGCAAACTATACACGTGTTGTCATCAAATTTGGTTACTCTAGCTCTTATAGTCTCTGAGATATAGGTGTTCATGCTGATCAAGAATATATATACTTTATAGGGTCTGCCACGCCTCCTTCTGCCTGTTACGCACATTTCGCTTTCGTCAAACCTAATAGACTAGGAACTTTTAGTTCAGAGTCTAAAAAAAGTACAAACACAAAATCAACTTTCTATGTATAATTGACGCAAGGGATGATCGAACGTACTATTATACGAAATACGAATTATGCATCTGGTTTTTAAAGGAATTGTTTTTTGAAGCAGCTTAAAAAAATAAATAATATGATAATCTAATTTAATTCAGTGTTTTTTAACCTATCGTGATACTATATTCAGCAACTGCTGCACTTTTTTCGGTGTCGGAAGATATCGGAATAGCAAAATAGACTTGATCTGTATTCATAGGAGGACTTCTGCATATATGATATATTCTTGATCATTTCAACAGAGCTTAATTGCTTGTACGCAAATTAGTCTCTCAGTTTCGAAATTCGGCACTGGTCCGCCTTTCTGCAACAAGCCGTTTAAGTTTCAGTACATCACATAGCTGCCATTCGAATAATCAGTTGGAAATCATACTATATGATTGCTATATATGGCTCCCACCGGAACGATCAGTCGAATTTGAATACGGGCCTTTGCAAGGATATCAAATCTTCGGCGCGTCGTTAGAGTTCATTGTATATTTGTTTATATAACCAGTTTTGACTTTTTCACCTCCTTTGAAGCTTACAGATTTATGTATTTTGTGTATGGAGAGAAATCATGCAAAGATTTACCTATATCATGTATATATTTATTTATTGAATTCGACAAACTTCTTTGTTTCTTAAGAACTTAACACAAATTACGGATTGTCTTATACCTAGCCAATTATGATAATAAGATCGGATTCCTACATAAATAGCTTATTGTTCAAAGTATTCCAGTAAATTAAATTTTTTTAGAGATAGTTGCTAAAATTAGTCGTATTAAAAATCGAATTTCTATAGCAAGGGTATCAAGTCCTCGGCGTGACAAATATAACCTTTCTTTCTTGATTTTTGTTAGAATGGCGTAACAGCAATGAAAAACGATGTCAACGGTAGCTACAATATGCAGTAAACTGTCCCGAAGAATTCGATAACTTGGAATCTGTGAGCCCCTTCCCTTACTGCCTGTGTGTAAAAAAAGAAGGGATAGCCAAGTACATAAGTGACAGAGACAACTTTGCAAAAATTGTGCGCATATTAAAATTCTTGGAAAAAGCTTTTGACATAAATTAAAACTTTTGTCAACGAAGGCAGCGACACACACGCGTACGCATGTATACAAAGCAAAGGTGCTGTCTTTGTTTTATACAGCTTTATAAAAAAAGGAATTGTTTAGTTATTTAGCATATCCATACGAAAATGTCGCTGTCATATTTCTGTACAGCTTTTACACTTATTATAAGTAATTATTTGTTAGTTTCAATACAATAACAAGCTATAAATAATTATTTGATTCATCTGGAATTTTTTTGTGGCTCTACATTTTTAAAATGTTTGTACAAATTGATGTCATTTTTTGCTAGTAAGATGACATTACGCACAAATAAATGCCCCCAAACACAGTCTTCAGTGTATGAATCACTAAGGCCTTTGTATAGCGCGCTGACATATTCGAAGGCTGATTAAAAACTTTTTTAATTAATTTCCATGCCAAAAATAACAGGCATATCGAGAGGCGGTTGCTAAATGTATAGCATTACCAGCGGAAAGGCGTTGGCAACGAAGCCATCGTCAAATCAATTGAACGAAAAGTTTTTCGAGGCTGTGTGCCTGAGCCCGTTCTGGGTCATATGTATTGTGTGTATATACATTGTATGTATGTATGTATGTTTGAATACATACAAGTACGAGTATAGTCGCATTGACTTCAATCTATATCTATAAGGTGGGAGGCGATGGAAATATGTCTTGAAACATTGATATAACTTTACCGCTATCAAGAAGGACATTATGCTTTAACGGGCATATCAAAAATTAATTTCACTCCATGGCGGTTCGCTTTTGGCTCAGTGTCTAATTTTTGGATACAAATTATTTATGAGCTAACTGCGCGTATCAGGAGGTTGAGCCTTGAAAATGTCACCTACGTGATTGTTGGTACGAGCGCGTGATTTTTCTGCCAGTGTCAAAACTTTTTCAATAATATATAAATCAAAACGTCATAAAGTCACGGTCGCACGTTGCAAAATTGCTTCGCCCCAGTCTACGCTAAGCGACAGATTTTATTTGCTTTTATTTAAGTAACAATTCGTTTTGGCAGATATTTTCGTAGACAATTTAAGTTGTTGTTACTTAACACTGATGTGCATTTAATATATATTGGTGTATGTATGTATGTATGTTAGCACGTATATACTTATGTGTACATAATGGCATGTACATATATACGTATATATATATATATATATATGCGTTTTTGAGTGCCTAGCCATTACAAGCAGACAGACAAATAAGTAAAACGCCATACCTCCCCAGCTGTTACCTGTCTGAAGTCTTCTTTGTGTTTGCCAGAATCGCTGCAACTTCCTTTCCTTTCAACATTTTTACATTCATGGAAATATGTCACAAAATTTATTGCAAAATAATTTTGCTGCTGTGAGTGTGGTTCTGCTCTAATGTCCACAACGTTGCCCAAGCGAATGATACCACTCAACCGTCACTTTAGCTATTTAGGGATATCTTTCAGGCAACTTTGTGTTTGTTCTTGTCACGGTCTTTGTTTTTTATGCACATTAAAATATTAAAAATTCCTTCAGAGTCTAAAGAATGCCTCTGTTACCGTATTCGCTACAGAAACAGTGCTGTTGTGTGTAAATATTTTATCTTCTCTCGCCGCAAAACGTTTAAGTCAATCAAAAAGTGCCTTTGATGCAAAGATTTCGCTGAAAATTAAAAAAAAAAACACTTATTTTTATTTTTTGCGACAGACCCTCCCAAAAATTGTTAGTACAAAGCGAGCTTCAGAAGTGCTAAAGGTTATGACTAACAATTCGAAATAATAAAATAAAGTGAAATAAAATAGATACATTAACAATAAAGTCCCTATTGGGAAACAAATCATTCACGAATTTTTATTTACACCGTAGATTATCTGTGGTCGCGCCGACTCGACTCATCCAATTGAATTCTAGCGCTTCACTATCCACTGCAATTTTCGATTGGAAAAACTGTGGCGCTTGGACTTCACTTGGAACAAAATGTAATAAAAGAGTACAGAGAAAATACGCAAAAGTTTGTTTTTGTGCGTTTCAATCAGTTTGAATGCGAAATATTTTTCACAAATATTTTCAAAAATGCGCTCAAAAGCGGTCCAATTTAATCGTCTGGGCACGTACATATAGAGAAAGGGTTCGGGATCTGTATGATCTCCGTGCGTATTTAAACACAAATTTCGTAATGTAAATCGACAAATACATACGCAGACAGACACTACAGTACTACGACGGTAGATGGTAAGAGATGAGGCTGTTATGGCTTTGCAATATCAAACGAACCAAACAGCTCCATGACAGACTCTGTATGTCGATTTCCATCCCCTCTTCACCACAACTTTTATTTGTAAATTATTTTTAATTGAAATCGATTGAAATAAGCACATATTAAAACAAGTTAAAATGCTGCACTCGCGGGTGCTAACTTTGAGATACCCTGTATTTATCTCTGTATATGTATGTATTTATCCTTAATGTCTAGTTACGACAACAAGTAATAGGGTAGCTGATAAAAAGTAAAATACCTATAGTATATGGCATACGACTTTGAGGCTCACTGAAACTACTCGGCTAATTTTATAAAGATAATGTACTTTTGTTTATTAGTTTTTGTCGAGTAAAGAAAAAAGCTAAATTATTGGGTATTTTATAGCCGGTACCAGATATCTAGTAGTTAAGCACGCCCTGCGTTTTCACCTATTTTAGTATGTATGCTTAATAAACAAAACACACTAATTGATATAATTCAGTAAATGGATACTGTCATAATGCTGAATAAACTACGGAATCTTTTTTTATCTTTTTACATTTTTAAGAAGCTCTCTGTGAATTTCAAACCCGAAACAAATTTCTATGCATAATGCTTATTTTGAGTGAAACGATAAGGAATCTTTATACTGTCTTGCATCTTTTTTTTATTATAAATATTTTCATAATTCTCTTTTTTTTGCTCTTCATTCAAATATTAAGGGAATATAAATATGTATTTACTTGAGCTATTCATAACAAAAGAGTAGCTGACCAATAGGTTGGCAGTAACTGGACTGTGTAACGAATTTTGTGATTTATTAACTAATTTGGCGAAATATTATTTATACCAGCATTATCTCCAAAGAGTGGATTACATAGACAAGTCGATTTTTAAAACGGAGTTTGGAGGTCAAAAACAACAACACTACCCTGCACAACGCCTCCAAGGGACAGTAAAGCGGAACATTGAACTTTCACTGCAACAATAACCCAAGCTGCAACAACAATGCACAAGTTTGTAAACTTCAAGAAATTTACACCATCAGCGAATAAGAGGGCATGTACTGCTGCTGCCAGATCAGAGCCTGTAGCATGCTTTTGGGGAAGTTCAAACAGCTAAAGAAAATGTGCAGGGCTCGGCAATTTTTCCTTTGCTGCTGTGTTTGCTGCAAACAATCTGTTTCTGAGTATCAAATATGGTAGCAACATTGAAACAAGATGAGGAACGCTAGTCAACTTGAACAGTATAACATTATTTATAGGGAGTATTGGGAGTTATTGTAGGCTGATTTTGCAGTAGTTGCAACTTCAACTTTAGCAGTGGTATGTATCATATTTAGACATAAGAAAGACAGAAATATAAACTTATAAAGACCAGACATAAAAATGGCGGCAGCCACACAGTTGAAACAGCAAGCACAAACCATATTTGGCAACTGAGCGGCGGTTGAAGGTCTTTCGAGCCCACATCAGATGAATTATGGGCAAAGTTATCGGCTTTTGCTTTATTTGTGTCTGCGTAAGTTGCAGTTGGGCGTTCAGGGTACGTAAACTGCGTGGTACTGATAATGTAAAATGTACTTGGAATGGCGAAGGGCTGTCCACTGGTTCGTCCATCCGGATGTGCACAACTTACGAAATAACAAGTTGTGAAACTGGCAGCGAATAGTGAGAAGCAAACAAAATAAAATTCAACTTAAGTTTAATTGTACCAAACGGAAACAAAAGTTTGTCCTTAATTTTTTTCCCCATCATTGAAGTGTCTTTCATCTATGTTTCTTTCATCTGAAATAAAGTGAAATTCAACTAAAAAGTCCGACTAGTAATTACCCGCAATTTATCCTTTTCTTTCAAACTGAACTGAGCGAATTATTCTTAAAAAACAAATATTTATATTATCTTGAGTATAAGGGACAATTTATACAGCTAATAAATATGTTGTAAAAATAGGAGAGAGCGACGGGGAAACAAGATTCATAATTACCATATCAATGAACTATATAATTCCATCTCTGAAACATTGTTTCTCATAAGTTAAAATTACAAAAGCCGAGATGATCTTATTCCAATGCAGCTTGAACAATTATCTCGATTTATACAACTAAGATCGTTCTAGTCAAATTTGAAAATAAATGTATATATTAAAGCATTGAAAATAATGCATATTCAAATGCTTTGGCTCTTATAGCCTCTCAGATCCAGTTCCATGCATCGAGAAGCGTCCATCCAGCAGTAGGAGGTAATTACGACTCTATTCAAATTCCAGTTTGTATGCTGTATGTAGCAAACAAAATGAGGCGTGACGGACCCTATAAAGGCAAAGTGGCAATATTGACCGAGTAATAGTGGTTATGCATTTAAAAATACAAACATATGTATACATTATTAATTATACAAATATTTAAATGTTAATGTTAAAGAAATAGTATAAGGTATCATACCTTTCTTTAACATTTGTCGCTTATTTAATCCCTACCTACTCAAATTCGTGTTCGACTGACAAAAAATTTCTGCTCTTAATCCTTCTTTGCTCATTCTCTTACAATAACATCTATAACATCAGCACCAATAACAACAAAAACCACATTAACAAATATTCCATATAAGCAGCACTGAGAAATTGAGAAAGCGGCACAGTTAAAGTTGGATTATACATGTGACAAATTTTAAAACGCACTAATCCAAAATAATCTTAAACTGTTCGCCTGGTATTTCATATCTAATTGTTTTTGCTGTATTCGTTGTGATTATATGTGTATTTCCTATTGTTTTTTGTGTTGCTGTAATGTAATGTTGTTGTAATTCTAGTTGTTGTATTTGCCTATCTGGTAATTGTTATTGTTGTTACTAATGTTAAAGATGTTGAAGTGGGAAATAAATTAGGAAGGATTAGGAACGCATTGAGAAATCGATAGTGCAGACAATTGTTACTAGACAAGCAGAAATTTGAGTTGGACGACAGTAAAATTCGCGACTGGTCCTGAAAATCGTTCAAACTACAATAATCACCCTCAAAGTAAGAATCGATGACTCAGGTTATTTATTGTCGATTCTGTTCGCCTTGTATTTGAGCGGTCTTTTTATTTGTTAAAGCCGATTTAAGTACACAAGGTGAACAGAATCTGCAAATATTTAACTCTTCCTGAAATATTTACACATTTATATTTTTATAAATTATACTTTTGGCTCAGGTTGCTTGCTTCTGTGACGAATCAGTGAGAGCGTTACAGAATAGGTGTCAGACCGTGATGAAAGCCTCCGCACAGAAGCACACATCATTGACACAAATGACCCGACTCAATACTGTAGCTTTAAAATTGCTCGAGGTGTTGATACCGACCGACGGAAATGGCTGTACGGATGCTATTGATGCCTTTATCTCACATTTTCACTTTGTAATTGGATAAAGAATTTTTATGTTTATTCTCAGCAATTGGTACTTATATCAAAATTGCATTTTAATTTCGTTAATAGTTAATTCGAGGTCAATCGAACATAATTTATCTACTACTCTTTCTCTCTGTCTATCTGTATTGTAGATACTACAGCATAGATTATTATTAATCACAGGCACACAGAGTACACAAATGATAATCTAAAATCCCTACTAATAATCTGTGCGCATTTGTAACAGCACGAGAAATGGAGCGAACACAAGCCTATATACTACGTACATGAAATAAAAAGTTTCATCTAGTCCAGTTCACTGTGCATCAAGCCTAGTATACCGTGCCGATTTGAAATGACAGCCAGCCGATGATTGCCGTCAATTGAAAGCAAATTGATTTTATACTCTCTACCCAAAAATGCGTAAAATGGGTTGTGCAAATGAAAGTATCCATATGTAAATTTAACACAAATTCCATTTAACATATTGCCATTTCTTTTTGATCTGCTTCCCATTGATTACTTAAGTTCGCTCTACTATTGTGATGAAGTCAGCATATCTATATACATAAGAAACAAACAAAAATATATAATTCCTTCATATTTCTAAATGTTTTTATGAAATCAGAGCTTAATACAGGATATTTTTTAGTCGAACAGTCATCATAACGTCACTTTAGTGTTTTTTTTTTTTTTTTTTTTTTTGATTTTTTTATGCTTTGCCTATTGCCTTTCTGTGTTAGTTGATTCCAATGATTTTTTTTACCAGATCAAGTCGCTAAAGGCTGTTTTTCATTTTCAGTAGCTCTTGCCAGCTTAGCAGCGGTATTTTCGATTCAACGTTTGCTCTTGGCCAACTGTCTCTATCTGTATAAGCACTGGACGGAATTGTCAAAAAGCGATTTGGCTGAAACACTGAAACTGGAAAACAATTTCACAATCTTAATTGTCTATGATCGGCGTTGTTTTTTACAATGAACTAAATTCTGTAAACATAGGAGCCATTGGTTATTAACTTAATATTTATGTCTTAAATTTGACTAAAAGCGGATACAGAAAAAATCAGTTGATTCGCTTCGACTAGTTGATGTCATACCACCAACTTTAACTAAAGTCTGAGAAAGCAAGTGTAGGCAACGGTTTTTTAAATAGAGGGCTCGACGACACTCAGATCTAGTTCAACTTTATAACCCTTATTTCAATCGACATATGAATATAATATACATAAATACGAGCAATACGATTTAAATCCCTAGCGTATGGGGTTGAGGATGCCTCCTTCTTTGTGTGAGAAACATATCCATAAAGTTGAAAACACTTTTGCACATTTTCAAGCGAAGCGCTTTTGTTGACGTCGTTTTTTTGATGTTGTGCACGTGATGTATATTTAGGTAGAATTGGTTATTTTCTATTTCCTAGTAGATATAATACTTTGTATACTCGTAGTTTAACTAATTAACCAAATAACTTGAATAAAGTGCTGGGATCAAGCAATAATTTCATTCACACAAAGAAACGGTCGCATGGGTCACAGCATGTACCGAGTAAGGAATTGTCTGCTTAAATATGTCGAATGTCGAAGCGAGGAGCTTGCAGATGTGAATTTCAAAGGCGTTCACTGTAGCACTGTGTAGCTCTAAAAAGGGAAATTGTACTAGGAAATTTGCCGGAAATTAAAACTTGTGCAAAATAAATCGCCAGTGCTCCAGCTAACACATTCATAGGCACAGGCGGGTAGGCGAGTTGGCGAGTTGGTAAGGGAGTAGGCGAGTAGGTTCATTGAAAGATCGAAGCACTTACTCACTCACTCACACACTGTGTGTATAGAAAAACGCACTCACATCCACACAAGCGTACACAAACAGATGAGCATTCGACGTAAATGGCGCCCAAGCCGAAGCTCTGCGTGTTCATAAAACCCCAATCCTCAGATTCAACTCGAAATTTAAAACGGTTAGCGGTACCTCGACTGACTTCAGGCAGGAAATGTCTGGTGCTACCAGTTGTCCTATATACCGACCACGCCCATATCCACACACCCCAGCACACATGCTCTTCTACTCTTATCACTCGTAAACAAATGCTGTGGCGCTTGTTCATTCCGTCGGATTTGGAGCTAATGGAGTGACAGTTGGCAAAGAATTATTAGATTTCCTCATGCATAGCGCATTTTAAATACATGCAGACATCGACTAATGCAAGATGTGATTGGCCAAAAAACGCAAAGGCAAACAACCGAATCGGCACAGCCAGACCTAATTTCCTTGAATGACCAACAATTACATGATATTTAGTCGGCATCGACTGACAAAATTGACAACACAGAATGGCTGTCAGACTGGAGTGCTCGGTTTGGATTAACTGCGTCATGGAGGACACGACCAATTGAGTTGTTCAACGATCATGAAATTTAATTTCCTTCATTTAGAACAAATGAAAACATGGGTAAGTTATATTTTGCAAGGGTTAAACGGTAAGGCATTCGTAATTGATAGAAATGCCACATTGTGAGATAGAAATTTAATAATCTGGCTGCTTACATTGAATTTTTTAATTTTATTTAAGAATTAGTTACTGAATTATTTTTTTTTTTGTTTATCTATAAAATATCGCAAACTCTTCAAATTCTCGATTAAAATGATAAAAAAAATTGAATAAACTTCAGTTTCTACATATTCCATATAAACTTATTGGACAATTCCAGTTAAAAAATCAGTTTCACAAACGACAATTTCTTCTTAAGTTCTATGTAATTCATTCATAAGTTTTCATTAATAAGTTTTTGTTAAAGTATTGTAGCTTAAGTGAATAATCAACTGTTGAAGATTAATTTATTAGTTAATGTAAGTGAAATCGGAGTATTAGTCGGAAAAGAATTCCTATTTAATTTCATGGTGCCTTGAAGGGCAAATTGGGCGGTTCATCCAAGCGAGCATTAGCACTTGACTATGGCCAAAGTTACGCCCCGCTAGCAGAAGCTGCAATGTCTATAGTCTGTCTGCTCGTAGTATTTAGTTTGTAAGTGACCAGAAATTACGCTTCAAACAGAAAAATCGTGAATTATTCGTCTTTATTTCTGTTGTCTTTCGTCTTTTCGTTGGTGTGGCCAGTTGTTGCCATGAAGAAGGACAGGGGAACCCAACTTTGCGCTTTAGACGGCATTATTTTAGCTTATCAACAGCTCAAGCTTAACGAAATTACTCTCATTTAAAAATTGTTATTGAATCTTTAGCGAAGTAAATAATCCCCATTTAAATAAGCGCTCAGCCCGTTGCGAATGCAAAAGGACATCCACCGCAAAAATGAGGGAGTACCACATTATTGCCTTTCTTAATCTTTTCTTTCGGCGGCAAGAAGTGCTTTAGTACTGCGCAGAACACACTAAATGCGTTTAAATTATACGCAATCATTTTAAGCTTTACTAAAGTGCGTCATGTCTGCGGCCTAGATATGAGATGGGTGTCGCCTTGCTACCGAAAAATACAAGTTACCCGCGCCACAACAAAAAATCCGAAGACTGTGTCCCATCGTAAATGGTTTAAATGTGCAATTTAGAGCCAAATGTTAAAGTTTTTAGTTCACTATACCCCGAGTCCATTGAAAACGGGAAAAAATGGTGTAATAGCTATGTGCATATGCATGCAATAGGCGAAGGGAGTCATTTTGACCGTAGAAAGATATAGTCCGTCCATCTGTATCAATGCGTCCATTTCTGCAATAGAGACTCCAGATTTCGTTGTAAATTTGTTGTGTAGAAGTTAAAACTTATGTAACGAATTACCCGAAAATTCTTAAATATAAAATATATTGTCGGTTGATCTAAAGTTCATTCATAATCATTTATGCTCTGTTCCACAAAATTGTGTACTATTCAATTTATATCTACCTTTTTACATTCTTCTTGCTAAAGTCAACATTTATTTTAGCTAGAAGCTTTTATTGATTCCTTACCAATGTATTAAATGAAATAGAATCAACTAAGATTTCAACAGCATCTAGTACACAATCTAAAGTACCTTTACAAACACTTTTAACATATACTAGTTGATTGTTCGTGAAATTGACTTAACACAGCCTTTCAATGCAAACACAAAAGTAAATTGAGCGTGTTGATTTTAATTTTTGCATCGTTATCAGCAGGAAATAAGGTTATGCTGAATTATACACAATTAGGAGGGCTGCAATCGAGTATGTTCGACATTGAACTACTCTTTACCAGTTTCTTTACGAGCACAAGACATGCCAGAAAGGCCGTGTTTGATTTGATTCTCAAGTACAAAAAAAAATTATAAAGAAACCCTAATACAAAATTTGCCAAAATACAGACAGACGGACGAACGGATAGACAGACGGTCTATAATCCAGTTGTTTATACAGATCAAGAATATATATGTAAATATATATATATATATATAAATATATATATATGTATGTATGTATATATATATATATACTTTACAGGATCTCTTTTAGACTTTTTTAGGTCAGGAATGCAAGGGTTACTTGAATGCTGTATTCAAGGCCATTCGCAAATTATTTATTACATAAAACTGATATAAATATAAATGAATTGTATGCATTTAAGTTGAAAAACTACATTTATACAAGTATATTATGCATTGGCTGTTAGCATGGTTTCGTTTTGTTTTTGTCTTTGAATTCGCATAGAAATGAAAGTAAAAACAAATACCGCTCAATTTGCTGTGCAAATAGAAAAAATTCAATGGGAGCCAAGCGACAAAAACTTTGCAGGGATGATGTAAAACCATGACTGAGACGGGTGAATACGCCGTCGCCTGCCGCGTTGGCAGCAGCGGGCGATGGTGACGGATGTGTGTGCAATGTGAGTACAGCGGGAGCGAAGTGTCGTCAGCTGCAGTAGCAGTAGTACAATTTATGACAACTTAATTGATTTACTTTTCGTACGTGACCAGAAAAATGAAAATTGCATTACGTTGGGATTTTCCTTGGTTTTTTTTTTTTTTTTTTTTTTGCTCTACAACCGGAAATTCTATTTCAATGCGAACAGCATTATTGTCCTACCCAACAGCCCATGATGTTGTTGTTCCCCCCGTCTAATGCGCGTTATTAACAACACCATTTCCAACCATCCTTCGCATGGAGCACAGAAGTGGAATTATATTTAAATTATGTAAGAGTGTGTACCCTACTCTTTTTAGACTATGAACTAAAAGTTCAAAGTCTATTAGGTTTGACGAAGGCGAAATGTGCGTAACAGGCAGAAGGAGGCGTGGCAGACCCTATAAAGTATATATATTCTTGATCAGCATCAACAGCCGAGACGATATAGCCATGTCCGTCTGACCGTCTGTCCGTCTGTCCGTCTGTCCGTCTGTCCGTCTGTATGAACACCTAGATCTCAGAGACTATAAGAGCTAGAGTAACCAAATTTGGTGACAACACGTGTATTGTTTGCAGGCAGATCAAGTTTGTTTTAGATTTTTGCCACGCCCCCTTCCGCCCCCGCAAATCGAAAAAAAACGTATAACTGAAGCTGCCGACTTTAGATTTAATTCAGATTTGGCACATATGGAGAATGTCCCGTAGCGGACGTTTTCTGAAAATTTTAGCACGATCGGATCATAAACATAGAAGATATTAGAATTAATGATCACCATTTTCATGGCACCTCTGCGGCCAAAATTGCCGCACAGGCGCGGGTTCGAATCCCACTGCTGACAATTCCAAATTACATTTTTTAATAATTTTAAATTAATTACTTTCATTTTATATATACATATATTATTAATTTTGCCTTATTTGTCAGAAAATGTTAAGAATTTAAAAGAAAGCAATAACCAAATTTCGTTAGAAATTCGTATACATATACATATGTATATATATGACAAATGCAAAAACTCGTGCTGTATATGTATTGACGTTGCTGACTGCGCAGTATGTAAGGCGGTGGCTCAAGCTATAGGACGTACGATTTGCGTGTGAGAGGTCTGCGGTTCGAATCTCGGTGCAACCCAAACAAAATTTTTATGTTTTTAAAATTTTATAAAAGCAATATATATGCACAAGACGCGTTTTTAACCACCAATTGATTTGTCAGCATAGTTTTCATAAGCATCTCAGTAAAAACAGACGCGCGCTGTACAGTTACAGTTATACGTGTATACACAGCAACGCGCAAAAAAAGGAACGGTTGTTTGTTTTCCCTTTCGCTCTTGCGCGCTCACTCACTATTGCTGCTCTCTTCCAAGAACGAACGATAATGAGTTGAACATTGCTTAAGCTTATTTGGCTTTAAATTAGTTTTATATTTGCTTTATTTTTTTGCTTTCCCCGATTAGTTCATAGTCTACCACAGACGTTGTACGACTGTAGCTGCCTGACTTGTTATTATTGAAGCTACTTTGTACAGTAGTGTAAATATCTTTGTTAACAGATATGTTACTTGCTTGCCCCGAAAATAATTCATTAGAGTCGGACGAGCCTTGCTTCGTATTCTACATGCATATACTGAACTACACTACTTGAATTGATTTACAAATAATGAAATCTTAAATAAATCAAGATAGATGTGGAATCATGAATATATTGCCATACAAAGTAATAACACAATTTTTTGCCAATCTTAACATGATGATTACGACATAACGGATTACGACATATGACAATCGTAGTATTAAATGCTTAATAGTGCACAATAAATTTCAAAATTTGATAAAAACGATTTTGTTTGTATTGGATGATCCTAATACTTATTTCATAAATATATGCATGATCTGAAACATACAAATTTATAGTGCATCGAGTACCAAAATTTAAACTAAGCCAAGCGGACCTAAAGTTTGGGTCGACATTTTGGCAACAGCTGCTGAGAACATAATCGCTCAACGACATCCCCGTTGCAGACACAAACAAATACTCGATTCGAGTGTTGCTCGCTGTCGACTTTTGTAACTTCATCTTGAACTTACTTCCGTTGCCATGCAAAGGGAACCACCAAACTTTAAGCGAATGCCATTTGAGTTACTTAAGCACGCCGGTTTATCCCATCTAAGTTCTTTTGACCTTTTCTTTGGTCTTTTTTCACAGCTTTTTTGTGCATCAACTTTGCATGGGTCGCGGTAACTGTCTTAACTTTCTTATTATTTGCTTCGTGCGATTTAGCTTGCAAATTGCGCCGGCTCACGGGCCCATGGATGTACGACTCCACAGCACCCACAAAAGTTTTCGAAAAACGCTTCATCAATTCACTTTGACTGGCTCTGTTGGTCCGCACATCTCCCTCTGCTTGGCCTAGTTGTGTTAACTGCACGCAAGAAAATACACTCATATAAAGACACACACGGACAAACAAAATAAATACATATACGTTCACTCAGCCTTCCCTTACGGCTACTTTGGCTTATGCGCATATTAGCGGCAAGTTTTTTCTCTACTTAAGAAACCACTTAAGAAGTCGTTAAATAATCAATGAAAAAGATTTTTTCTCCATACTTTTTACTCAGTTCTTTCATTTTCTTTAATAAATTCATTCTGACAGCAACGTTTCACAGACATGACTTGAAATCACCTTTTCGTTTGACATTATAGCTGAGTGGCTTTTAACAATATCGACTATATTTAATAAATATTTATATAATAGCCAAGTATCACAATTCATCCAGCAGATTGCATCACAAGAATCTTAGCAGTTGCGTTCGCCGCAGTATCTCTGTATAGTTTGGTATTGTGATACTTATGTGCCCTGCAGTAGTATATGTTAAGCTTATCATAAAATTTTCAGTAGAAGCCCCTTCTGATAAATTGAATATTTGCAACAATTAAGAAGTAACATTTTCGTTCGTAAATTGAGGTTTACACAATTTATAGAATTATTTTGCATATTTCTTTTCCTATTTAGTTTCCTACTATTGCAGTTTGACATAAGTAAATAAACATACGACAAACGACAAACTACTTGTACAATGGAGCCACCGTACATTTGCATCTCCATCCCCATCTCCATCTTCAACAACGACAGGTAATTGAGTGGAAACTTGAATCGATTTTATAATTTACATACAGATGCACATACAAACTTAAATACTCGTATGTATACTCGTGAATTGCGGAAAGCTAAAATAAAAGATATTTGCGAGAATAAAATTGGTGTTTGTGATTAAAATGCAGAAATGGAGAGAGTAAAAGAAATTCAACCACAGCGTAGCTACTCGTAACCCTGACTAAAAAATAAGGATTCCTAGACAAGGAAAATTAAAAAAACGGGCGTCATGCTTTGGCCACGGCCGATTGCAGATTGTCGTTTGACAAATTTAACAACGGGTGGGTGACGGGTGGGTGACCCAAAAAATCCGGAAATTTAAAACAGTTCAAAGTGCTGCTGATAAATAGCAGTTCTAGTCATTTGTATTGTAATTTGTGCACACATTTATGAGAACTTGAACTACATTCCTTAACTCAAGTAGAGATAATAATAAAATAAAATGTACATACATGATGAAAAATCCGGAAATTTAAAACAGTTCAAAGTGCTGCTGATGAATAGCAGTTCTTGTCATTTGTATTGTAATTTGTGCACACATTTATGAGAACTGCAACTACATTCCTTAACTCAAGTAGAGATAATAATAAAATAAAATGTACATATTATTGTTGCACCTAGTATTTATATTGATATTATGATAGCAAGTAGCGTCTATCGTAGATAAGTTCCCTTTCTATTTTAACATATCCGATTGCCTCTTCATATTTTTCTACTTTTTACGCAGACTTTTATTGCATTTGATTGCTGTTTGTGCCTCCTATAAGTCATTGACTTTGATTTTACTTTTGGAATTGGTTTTGTGGTGCTTGCATGGCGCTTCAACAACTTTCAGCAGCCACACAAAAAGCCACCCAGTCAAATACAGAGTTCGACAGTCATTTGTATTTTCACGGAATGTTCTTTCAGGCAGTTTGACGGGAGCAAGTGCCTTTGTTTGAGGAATTCATACAAATGGTTTGGAAGAATTGCTTTAAGTAATTGTTTTCCCATCTCTACTTTGAGCATTTTGTGATATTTTTCGATTGTCCTTCGTTCTGTTAAAAGGTTGGTGCGTGGCATCTGTTCAATGTTTGTTTTTGGTCAGCTAATATTATTTTACCTTCGCTACCATTTCGTTGTATTATGACCTAAACTACTCTGCAACTTTAAAATTTCATATAAAATTCCTAAAGATTTTAAGAGTCCCTATTTGTGCACCTTCTAAAGTTATTGTTGAAATTTTCTATTAAAAATAGCGATGTTTTCAGATAGTGTTCTTTGACAACTGTTTTGTACAACAATTAATCAATAAGTCAAATTAGTGAAAATTAAAAAAGTGTTTTTCAATCATTCATCAATTTCTGCTTTGGCAAAGTTATGACAGTCTGAAGTCAGGTAATATATTTTAAGATTTCAAATTGTGAAAACATTTTTTTGCTTTAAATAGTAAAGCTTCAAAAATTGCATTTTTGGAAAAAAAATTTTTTTTGCCATATAAAAAGAAAATCAGTATTGATAGAGCTATGAAAATCTGTACACTACAAGTGGACATTTTAAAAAAATGTTTTCCGAAATAATGAATTATTTAATTTGTAGGTTACAAACTACAATTTACGATTACATTTAGGCACAAAAAATTAAAGGCAGTGGCGTCAAATAATATGAGGTCAGAATTTTGTAATAACTTTTGGTATACCCAACGAGAACATGTGTGGCAACTTTAATCAGACCCTGACAGACCTAGCCCAACAGTCGATGCCCTTGTGGCAGCTGCGGGGTTGGAGGCCGATTTAACGCTTTCCAGCCCACTGCTACTTTTTCCACTTTTACATATTGCCCTCGGAGTTGTATATTTTTTTGCTTTTGTATTTTTTCCAGCTTCCTCACCTGCCAGGCCCTCAATGTTGCTCTAAGAGCGTGTCTGTCGGCCTACCGGCCGCCTATCTGTTTGCGCAAACTGCCTGCATTCCTCTCTATTTTGCACCTTTTGTACGTTTTTAATTTTCCTGTTTTATTTCCGGTTTTACGATTCCGATCTCAAATCTAGATTGCAATGGCGTCACTGTTGACGTTGGTCCGACGTCGAGCTGGCAGGCCACATCACGACTCCAACTAACTTGGCTTGAACGCAAAGCATATTTTCAACTTTAAAATGATATGCCTTTAAAATACCGACATAAAGCTCAGTTTCAGTTAACCACTTAGACATTTAGAAGAGTATAAGAGTTTTACACTGAAACTATATATGGAGATGTCTCATTTGTAGAGCAGCCGTCGTTTAACGATAAGCTTGCGTGGGTTGCATGACTCGAACAGTCTGAAGGGTACGATGAACATTTATTTGCTTAGCCACCTTTGTAAAAATATTTGCATAAAAAGGTCAGCAGCACCTTTCTTTAACAAAAAGTGGGCACTCTGAATATGTCTGTAAAAAGGGTGAACATACGAGTATGTGTGTGTGTCATTAAGGAAGTAGCATCTACTTCAACTGGAGCCGTTGGTGGGGCCAAGTATGTAACATTGGGAGCCTCGTCTCGATGGACGCAATGAACTTACACAACCAACATTATAAGAAACATATACTCTTCATCACTATAAAGAGCCGAGTCCATTTAATCCTGTCCGTCCGGTCATCTGCATCTCTGATTGAATAAAGTCGCCAAATTCGCCAGTCCATATGCAAATCAAGTTTATTTCCATTTTTCCCTTTGTCATGTGAGAGTTTGCTTTTGAATGTTTTCATATTGGTAATCACATCTCTGTATATTTCAGTGCTGGTACAGGGTAAATTATTGTGATTTGAGATAATAATTTCCATAAACACCATTTACTGCCAAAATACTGATTGAAACATGGACTCTATGCCAAGCAGATAACTGTGTACTTAAGTAAGTATGCTTGAACATTATTACTTAGAATTGTATAATTGACATTGGTTTATTCCGGCCTGTTTATTGTACTACCTATCTTTGTACCAATTTACAAAAATTAGGTAATAACAACGAAAATCAATTGGCGGAAATATTAGGAAGGGATAAGAATGACAGATATTCAAGCTCTAATATATCCTTACTTACTTTCAAATATAAAATTTTAATATGCGATTTTTCAGTCTCTTAGACAACTTGCGATTTACTTTTATTTTACCCATGTGAGAGTTGTCAGCAAATGTGTTTTCGCTATTTTTGGGTATTGCATTTATTAGGTGTTTGTCAATTAATTGAACGTTAACCATCCACTGCATTAACCGTGTATACCTCTTAGTTATAAGCATACGTACGGGTATGAAAACAGTAGAGTTGAACTGATGGCTGATAGACATTTAACAAAAGGTCTAGCGGGATTCGGGAAATATAAAGCAGCACACTGTTCAGCATATAACGAGTGAGCCATGATGGGTGGAAGTATAAGAGGAGAAACGGAGTCATAACAAAGCGTACAAGGCATTGTTAAAATCGGTAGAATGCCACCCGTTGTGAGCCCTAACTGTTGTTGGCCGCTACTCAACGCCAGCTGCTGGCCTCAAGCTGCCAAAACAAATAAGTTTTCTGCTGCCGCTGCTCCGCTACTGAACTATACGATTACCCGCTTGCTTTACTCGTAGCTCTTGTTTGGCAGATTTGTTGATAAAAAGATTGACAGCGTTGATAGCCCAAATAATTAATTGAATGAAAATGCTACAACAAATGCCTTTAATTAGTGTCGGATTTCGCTACTGCCTGGCCTGGTCAGGCCACTGTCTCAGATTGAGGGTGTTCTGTCTGTCTGGGTAAATATTTTATTCTTCTACCGTGTACACGTCAAATGGGTAAACGGGTATAAGATCTTTTGCAAGTCCTTAATGCTAGCAAACCTGTTTCATTCTTCTCTAATTCATGTATTCATGTTTTGTAGCTATTACAATTAACTCAATACACAATCTGATGACACACAACATAACCGCATAGATCTGTGACAATCAGTTTGTTTCCGATGAAGAACAAGAAAAATATGTACTGGAAGACCATCTAAAAAGCGGCATGATAAAAAAAAAATAAATAAAAAGAAAAAAAATTAATTATCTTCCTAGCTGAGTATCTCGCAGTCTGGCAATTCCCGTTGTAATTTGCAATGTTTTTCTTTCGTTATTCACGTGTAATACTGCTGTGTTTAAAAATACTTATAAAGCTTTGAATGACTAGCCGACATCCTGGAAGCCAACACGTCAGTGCATTCTACTGCGAGACGAGATACGTAGAAGGGGAAGCCGACAGGTGTGTTTCTATAGAAGTTGTTGTACGAGTCGCGATTTCCACGAAAATTATTCAAGCTGAAGGATATATGATAATTTCCGTCGGAAGTGTAATCAAAAATCGCTTAGACAACTGAGCGCAAAAGTGTTTGCCTACGTACTCTGACTACTTGAAGGAAGTGGGAAAGTGTAACCAGATGAGATATTTACTTATGTCTGGTCTGTCATTGCTTTAACATATTTGAACCGATACTAAATGTACATTTATATATGTGTATATATAGCGTATCCTCCATACCCATTTGTAGTTTTTATTACTCTACAATTTTTGAAAACTTAACATTTTACTTAATAGTTTTTTAATCTTATTAAGTACTTTTGTTGTTGATCAGCATTCACATTCGAATCGCTTTCATCTTGGCCAGAATCTTTCCGTGAATCCGTTTGATTGTCGATCCTGTAATATAGAAGACCACCAATATATGTTGGTGTAATAAATCGAACTACAATATATCGAAATCAATTTAGTTTATATTTTCTATCTATTCATTTCTGTCTACTTGCATAGTTGGCGTACATTAAATTTGTTAAGAAGATTTCACTAGTATACTTGGCAAACGGCGACACTAACCGATATTTCAACATCTGCCAGTTTCCGATTTGTAATTTTTATTTTGGTTAAAGAGCTCGAGAAAGCTTCCTGTACACCTGACAGTTTGCCAATCGCGCCCATTTATGGTTGACTTAACTGCGTACTCATAGCTCGAACACGTAAAAGAACAGTGGCCTTTTTTCAATAATCCACACTTCCATCGCCTTTTGATCCTAGTTTACTTTTGTGTACGTTGTGTACACCATCAGCTTCTGCAACTATACACACGCAATCATACAAATATGCTACAACGCACATATGTATCTGTAAAATTTGTTCTTTTTCTTTTTTTTTTTTTTTTGAGGTAGATTTTTTATACATTGTATATACAATATAATTCCGGTCAAAAACCAAACGTTTTAATGCTATAAATTCATATTTCCATCATTTAATTTACAAATGGCTATGTGTGGTCAGTAGATTTGTCCTGCATTTTAACTGAATAATTGATCAAATTTGACACACAAGTTTATTTATGTGCAGAGAGAAACAAAATGAATAAGTAAATACTTAGTGACTGGCTTAACAATTACGTTAAATGAAAGTGGCTCGAGAATTATTTTTGATCAATAAGTGAATAACGCCAATTTGTTGTATTATGGAATAAGCAGACAGTAGCCCCGTCGACCTCAGCGCTATGCCAAAAATGCAAAAAGGCAAAAAGCAAACGTTATCAAAGCCAATTGCTGTCGTCTGTCATTGACGCTACCGCTGTGATGTATGCAACACAAAAATGAAATATACAAAGTGGAATTGAAGTGGAATTATTCATGGGAATTCTGTATACTCGTGCTTGGGCCTGTGACTGAGCTTGAACCCAAGACCATGCCACATCCTCGCAGTTTGGGCGGGGCTGTCGCACCGCATGGTGATCGTTAGTTGGTTGGATTTTGGTGCACTTCGGAACTTACTGCCTGTGCACCAGGAACAGGAAGTGAAGACCAGTGCTGTGCATGATGACGACTTTGATGCTATTTCTGTGCTGTTTCTCCTTCTCCCTGTCCCTTCCCTTTCTACTTCTCCTTTCACTGTTTTACTGTTTTTGTTACTGCCGATGGCCTGATGATGCCATCAGCAAAAAACAACAACTATTCTCACTCACGTTGAAACAATTGATGGACTGACTGGCTCATCGGCAACTGAAATGACTGTCTATCTCTCAATATCTCTACTTGCTTTATGACGTGCAATTTCAGTGTACTGACGTTTGGTGTTTGTTGTTGACAGCACAAAGCTTGCTGCGGCAGCTTTCGTGGACTTGTCAATATATATTTCGATTACGTTTTCCCAACAAGAATCAGGTAAGGCTATTGTGCCCAGTACGCCCCATAGAAGTATTGCTGAGTGTTCATGTTTAGTGGCCGTTTTCGAAATATGTTTGTAAGACCAATCAATTAACAATCATCAGTTTTGCACGCAATGCTTGTATTCATTTTGTTAATCGTTGGGACGCCAACAAATTCTCACATAAAGTGAAAATAACGTTAACTATATATGAGTCAGTGGGCACATTTAACCTGTAATCCCAATAGTTTCGTGAATTTTTTCGTACACATACCATAAATAACAGTGCCACCAAATAAACAGTTATAAATTTTAATTATTACATTTATTACTTTGTGTGATTAAGCCAATCAGTATAAAACACGACAGCCAGAAGCCCATCAAAACGTTTTTTATTTTTTTTATCCAAGTAGCATATCAAAGAATCTATACGAGTAAGTACGTTAACTTATAATTTGTGCTCACTCCGTTTATTTATTTTATTCATCTAATTAAAAGGAAATAACTGCGGCATTAAATCTTTTATTTGATATGTCTGTTTGTTTACATTGAAAAAATGGCAACTTCAAAATGATGTCAAATATCAAATATTGGGATTCGCAGATGATAAAAGATTTCTGATTGCCTTTCATAATCGACAAACCATTTCAATGCGTGTGTAGTCAGAAGCAGAGTACATTATTTTGGTATAATGATAAGGTATAATGAGCTATCTTATAAGAAAAATGTTGCAGCAGAAAAAATAAAAAGTATTTCAAATTTATAAATTAAATAAGTAGTATAAATTATATCCAATGATATAAGTGATTAAACCTCATTGTTTTCGTAAAGCTGATTATCGCAAGCTTAACTCTCTTATTTCAAACACTGACTGGTCTGATCTGTACTCTTGTACTGACATCAACATTACCACTTCTATCTTTTATAATGTGTTAAATTCACTTTTTGAGCAGTGTGTGCCCCGTAAGTTCCCTGTGAGGTCTAATAGACCCCCTTGGTTCTCGCGAGAGCTAACAATGTTAAAGAATGTGAAATCTCGATATTATAAAAGATATAAGGAGTCGAGAAATCCTTCTGATTTTTCGCGTTATGTCATAGCCAGATCTAATTTTATTACGCTTAGCTCGCGTTGCTACAATGATTATTTGAATCGTTGTCGATTGGAGTTTGCTCAAAATCCTAGGCGGTTCTATAATTTTGTCAACTATGAAACAAAAATCCTCCTTCTTACCCTCTTCTGTATCCTATGAAGATAGAAAAGCCAACTCTGATCAGGCTGCAGCCGATTTGTTTGCCGACTTCTTCCAAACTACTTACTCAACTACTAACTTCTCTTCTAACTCACCTTATCCTTACAGTTTATTAAAGTCTAACTGCATTTTTGGTCCTCTGATCTCAGAAAGTTCATTATTAAACGAACTACATTCACTTAAGCCCAGTTGTTCATCTGGCCCTGATGGAGTACCAGGATGTATACTTAGGTATTGTGCTGAATCTCTCTGCAGACCAGTGCTTCCCCTATTTACACTCTCGTTTAACTCCTGCTCTTTCCCATCTATTTGGAAGGAATCATATATTGTTCCTTTTCATAAAGATGGATCTAAGCTAGATGTTAAAAACTATAGAGGTATTTCCAAATTGTCCGCTATGCCTAAGGTGTTTGAGAAAGTTATTACATCTCAACTTCAACACTTTTGTAGCTCTATCATCTCGCTAGTCCAACATGGTTTTGTGAGATCGAGATCTACTACCACTAACCTACTGGAACTTTCTTCTTTAATTATCAGAGGATTTCAGAATAAGATGCAGACTGATATCATTTACACTGACTTCAGTAAGGCTTTTGACTCTGTCAACCACTGTCTCCTGATTAAAAAAACTAAATCTTATCGATTTTCCTCATAAACTCCTTATGTGGATCTCCGAATATCTCACTTCTAGAACCCAAAAAGTTTTATTTCGATCCTCTCTTTCTAAGCCCGTATTTGTAACCTCTGGCGTACCTCAGGGCAGCCATCTTGGTCCTCTTTTATTTAACCTTTTTATTAACGATCTTCCATCTTCTTTCAAATTCTCTCGTATTCTTACTTTTCGCGCTTCGCGGCTTTAACTGGGTTGCTGGTATTGACCTGCCCTCTTATTCCAGTAGACTCTTGCTAATTAACCTTCCATCTCTAGCTAATCGACGCATCATGCTGGGTGTGTTATTTATTGTCAAACTAATCAATGGTGAAATTGACTCCTCTATGTTATTAAATAGAATTAATTTCTCTGTTGCTTCTAGACCTACTCGCAACTTTATGCCTCTTGCTCTTAATGCATGTACCACTAACTACGCTCTGCATGAACCTTTTCGAGTACTCTATGCTGATTATAATAAACTTTTTCATGTATTCAGCTCAGAGTCCTCTCTTCCCAGTATCAAGTTGCTCATCCTAAACTATTTAGCTAGTATACACTAACTACATTTCGATACTTTGTGATCTGATTGGGTTTTTCTGGGTTTTCCCCAATCCCCGCAACAAATGTTGGATCAATCACCGCTTTTTTGATTTCCCCAGATTTGAAATTTTAAATTTAAATTTAAATTAATCTTAATTTTAAACTTAAATTTTAAACTCATTTTTTACACTCAAATTTCATTTGTAATTATTTTTAATTTAATTATTATAAGAGTTTGATTTTATACTTGGGTCGACTGCTGTTAGTCGACGTTAAATAAATAAATAAGTAAGTATCAGGAATAGTGCAACTAACTCGATCTCTTTAATATCTGCGGGAAAGGTAACGATGATTATAAATGAATAAATTTTTCTGAATGACATTACTTATGTTACAGCGACTGAATGAATTCCTTACTTGTATTCCTGTACTGTACATAGAATTGCTGTGTAAAACGGTGAGTTCATTATTATTCTAGTAATCGTGCTCTGTCAAAACCAAAAACAAAATCCTGTTAGAAACAAGTCTTAAAATTACAAATTTTAAGTATATGCATAAAATAAGCAATGATGACACCAACTGTGTTCTGCAAGCTGACTCCGTTCCTCGAGAGAACAATTAACATGTATGTGAATGTCTGTGCATATGTGCATATGTGTGGGTTTGAATGTGTTTATTTATGAATAAAATTCAGAGTGGGATTACGGGACAGTACAATTACAAGGGTTTTTGGTTTATATGTAGTTCCGCTATGCCTCTAGGCAGATTAGCCATGCTCTCATCTAAAGTATATAAAGTCAAAAACTGGTCGCATCTCTTAACAATAGGCAAATAAGTAGTGGAGTGGGTTGAGCTCACAACTTTCAGCGCACATCTAACGTTTGTTTGAGCATATTAACCAAGGCCTTGTAAGGGATGCCTTCCCGCTGACCGTATACAAGATCTTCGTTCCATCGGTTGGGGACAAACCCGGCTTGCCGCTTATGCCGCACCTGCAGCCCTGTGGGTCTCCAACACCCTTTGGCAGCTGTTGGTAAGACCATGTGTGTGCAACCCTATTATAGTGGTCTTAATGAAAGCCGCAAAAATTATGAACTTTGGCCAAAGATGAAAACGCTTTTAATTTGCAAACATGCTCAGAAATTCACAGCATAACCTACAAAAGGTCACCCAAAACCCCGCCCTTTTTTATTTTTTTGTCCCCATTTAGTCAAAAGTTCTTCAGACAATGAATCCAATACGTACATCTGTGTAACAAAAATAAATAATTTAACCATTTGAGAAAATTTCGTACAACTTTTATACCCTTTTTCCACTATGAAGTTTATGTAAATTTTTCACCGTTTTCACACATTTTTTCCAATATAAAATGTAAAACTTGGTGGCAATTTTAGAGGCAACAAATGTACAATTCCTAAGTAAATTGAAAAAAAAACGCTAGAAACGTACATAAACTTCTTAGTGAAAAGAGGAATCAAATCGTGAGTTTTGACTGAATATTGTTTATCGATTAAGTGTTTAAAATACAATTTCTTAAAGTTCATACATGCTTCGTATGTAGTAGTTTTTCATTCCTTGACCCTATTACTATGTATGGACTATAAAAGAGACTACAAACTTGATATCCCAATTAAAATATAGTTCCTGGATGATATAAGAAATTATTATCAAATAAGCAATACATTATCTAATTTTCGTATTCTCAATTAAAGCGAAAAGATTTACATTATCTCTTTTGACACTTGCCATAGCTTTTTATGCATATGCTGATTTTAAGTCTCAAATCTCTTTAGCTTATTTCAAAATACATATAATAAAATTTGAATGCATCGATATTTATTCATAGTAATGCTACAATCTACGAAATGCATACAATTGAAGGAACTAAGAATTGAACCAACAAACACGCATGATTATATATTTGACTAATACTTGCTACTTGCTACTTGCTACTTGCTACTTGCCACTTGCCACTTGCCACTGATTTGCAAAAGTAAACAAAACAGAAGTGGCAAGAGCCACGTGTTGCATATGTAGAAACGTAAACAAACCAGCGAGGAACACGCCGAACGAATCCGACAACTTAGCTCCAGAGCTCGTATCCGACCTCACAGTGCGAGCGAGCGAGCACCCGTTAAATATTTGAGTGAAACTTTTGGCCAGCATTCGGCGAAAGCTTTATGGGCCCGATGCTTTAGTGGCTGCTTGAACAAGCCAGTGCCAATTTCCACTGGCTGCTGCCGCAGCGGCCACGGAAGTGTTGATGTTTCGCCAAAGTGAATGGGGCCGTCAGTTGTTTTTCAAACGTTCACGACTTCGGTACACGGAAACGGCAGTGCAGGTCAAACATAATCAACTAATTGTTAATTTGTCAAGATTCGGATAATTTTTTTAAATATTTTTTCATCTGACTAGTGATAATTACTTTAATTCTCGCAATGTTTTTGACTAAACGCACTTAAATGTTATTTGTAAATTTTAGCGTTGTGCATTCGGGGATCTTGGCAAAAAAAAAGCCGTATCAATTAAAATTATAAAAAAAAAATACATTTTTATTTTCGTAACCAGAACATGTGCAAATACAAATGCTTATATAAAGTTTCGAGCAATTGATTCAAAGTCATTTCGCCGGTTGTTCCACAGCCATATATCTCCCTTTGCAGAATATAAAGCTCATCTAAAATTAACAAATCGGTAAGTTTGTATGATATGTTTGTGATTATGTGTCCCATGAAAAACAAATGTAAATACTCATGGTTCTTAAGTTCTGGAGCTGAAGATCTTTTTCATATTTGAAATATATTCTTCGTTAATTTATGATTTTTGTAATAATCTATATAAGTGTTTTGTTAAAGAAATAAGCATAGGAAATTCAGAAATTTCTGATCTCATCCGATCAAAGAATCCGTAAAATTAATTGAAATAAAAGATCACCGCAGTCGTAATATGAACACCCTCATTCCATCTAAATCGCAACACTTTATAATATTACTAGCTGATGAATAGATAATTGAATTGAAGATTTTCCTAATAAAGGCAAAATATGCTATTTTAAAATTGAGTAAGTTTTGACAACCGGTTTTAGAATATGTGGAGTATTTGTAAAAAATAAGTAAGTCTCAGATTCTTCAACACAAGCACAGACAATTTTATTTAAAGGAATTTAACAATCGGGAACTTGCTTCCAGAAACATTTACAAGCATTTTCTGTACAGAATTTAAGGTATATTGTCCGCACGCGTGATTTGAATAAAAATGTTTTGCTACGACAAAGTCGACAACAACTTGAGATTGTCCGCTGTCGAAATATTGGAACACTATACAATTAAGCAACTACAACACCTTACAAAGTTGTATTAAGAACTTTCAACAAAATATGAAATTGCTGTTCCGGAGTCGGGTAGCTAGGCTAGCTCCTTTATATAGGGACAATATAGACACCGAAACAATTACGTGCCGGACCCTCATGAACTTTTGCGAACATGTGTGTTTGCTGTTGTTGATAACTTAATAGCAGGACAATGCAATACTTTCCATTTGCGAATAAATGGCCAAGTGTCTGCTTGCCTGTGGAACGCCGCCTGCTCGTATTTAGCTTCACTAAACGGGTTTCCCGTCTAGTTGTTGCTTGAAATAAGCCCACTTCGCTTAAAATTACCCATTGTCAAGGACTTTTGAACAACTTCTATAAGTTTCCGCTTCTGAAAGTGTGCGCACTTCCTAAAAACATATTCACGCACATGAGCTCCACAACGCTGCAGCCCAAATGTACACAAATACTTGTACTTGAATTTACGAGTAGAGAGATATCTGGAAAGAGGGGTCCGAGGAATGGGTATTACACAAGTGCCACATAGGCATACACATATGTAAATTTATGTGCTGGTATGTAATACGAAGCATTTTTTTAAAATTACTACAACAAGTCTAAAAACTTAATTTCTCTGAATGTTTTTACTTAAAAGTTGATACTACTGTTCATTTGATCAAAAGAACATTGTGAATCATTTCATTAGGATCGCTTCAGTAAGTTAGCTAACTAGTTAGTACTTTACGAAATATTTATGACTTAAAGCAAATTTACTTTCATATATTGCACTACTATTGCATGTGGTATAGAGTGACGGTCCGGGAATGAAATATTCGAATTGTGACGCATGTCGTGTGCAAGCAGATGTCCAAAGATATGATTATGTACGTTTTTGCAGTAATTTTCTTTGACTATCGCAAGCAAATATCACCTACAACAACTGCTGGTCCAAAAATTTGCAGCATTTGCTGCAAATGCTTCATATATGGCAATAAAAACGTGTGACAACAACAACAACAATGTGGACGTGCAACATTAACTAAGCGGCAACTATATCTCTTAACTAAAACTGAGCGTACGTGCTAGTTGTCGTCTGTTTTCTGTTTTCGGTTTTCTGTTTTCCAGCCACTGCAACTAATAGTTACTGTCCTTATTTCCGCCCAGTAAACCTTTTGCCCACCATTTGAGAATGTCTAATAACCGGCTGTCTGCAGATTCTAAATCAAGTCTCTGAGTATTTGCATTCGGGTGCAAGTTCACCGCTCTCAGAGCACGTTCCCCGGCCACTATTACGGTAGTCGGACTGGTTGTGCAACTTCTTTTGCTAGATTATGTGCATACACTTATAATAGTATATACTTTTCTTGCAATCCCAATATGGTATGATCCTGTCGCAAGCACAAAGCTACCAATTGATAATTTGGACTTTATTTGACTGCATATATTATTGGTAATGATTTAATAACTCATTTTTGCACAGCGGGATTATCAACTTCTGAAATTCCGAATCGTTAATAGTTTACATCCGCTTAAATCTGTCTTCCAAAAATTAGATAAACACCATTAAATTACTCCTCAAAAGTTGAGGTTGATAGGCAAACAAGAATTTGTAATACATTTTAGACGACAAGAGACTGACACTTTCAATGTAAAAATGATATCGAAGTAAAGATAATTATATCAAAAACTTATACAAACCCAATCTGAAAAATAGTATTTATTAAAATATCTGCTCAAATTACTATATCAAAAGGCTGACATTGAAATAATCAATCGACGCCAATTGATTAAAGTCTAAAGAAGTGAACGATAACTAAATGTTGATCATTAAATTGCCATGAAAAACAAACAATCTCCCAATATTTAAAATCATAGTTCTCTTTCGTTTTCTCTTTCTCTTTTTCTTTGTTCTTTGCTGAATTATTTATATTTAAATTTGTATAAACATTCTTTTGATTTGCTAAGTAGCACTGAATGTGCATAAACAACAAATTTAATTATGTACTATAATTATTGAGATCTCGAATGAAGTAGGTTTTTATTTTAGGTATTTGCTCTAGACACAAATAATTAAGAACATAGGTAATTAGCTGCATATAGCAATCCAATTTCAGATATGGAAAAATACGGCATTATGGCTATAAGTTTTATTTATGTACTCATATGTGGTTAACCTTCACACATATTTAAACTAAAAAAAAACATAAATCCGACAACGCCAAGTACATACGAAATAAATAAAAATTAGTCTCTGAAACGAAAATATCTACATATTAACTATATATTTTATTGAGCAAACAAAAATATATTTCATAGATTTTGCTGTGCTTGCGATGACCATGAAAAGCCGCTCGAAGAAGCGCACACTCACATTTTCTAAATATAGATTGATTTCCATTTCTAAATAGTTGTTGAACTACTGCTTGATATTAAAAGTGCAACTAAAACTAAAACCAGAAGCATAAGCAAAAATTTCAAAGATGCTCAGGGTATACAAACATATTTATATAAATGTATAGAAAACCGACCGAGCTATAGCTATTTGAGTACACCTGCTTGAAACAATGTCATTTTATAGTGTGGTTTATGTGGTCCTGCCCATCTCTGGATAAACAAATTCTATTTGCAGCTAATTACAGTTAATGTTTTTCAAATTCGAATTGTAAAACTTAGCAAACGCCTTAAGAATAGCAAAGTGAAACAATTCGAGAAAGTTTCTTAAAGATCGGTCTACAGATAAGAAAAAAGCTTGCGCTTTGCTCTTTACTGTCGTGTTAACCGAGCTAGTCTGTGTGTGTGTGTACGTATGTGTGAGTGCCATATATTCTGTTATAATCAAAATACTTTATAACGAAGACTATCACAGGGTACTGGGTATTGCACTATATGGGCTGACCAAATTCGGATTAAACCCGAAAATGCAATTTTTAAATGAAAATCTTTTTATTAAATTATTTTATGTAAATTAAAGAACCACTGTTTATTTGGGAAACAATTGATCAGTGCAACTAATACATATATCAAATATATTAAGATTTCGCCAGACATACCTAATGAATGCAGAAAATTTGCAATTTGCTCTCTAATTTGCAACTCTGACTTCTTGAAAGTGAAGAAAGGACATATCTGTAGTCAGAATTTATAACTATATTCATAGCTCATACCCAAGTTGCATATGTTATTGTGCAACATGCAATGGCCATAATCTGATGTCATTAAAGTCATCTGCAAATGCAAGCCTGAGCTATGTCTTACAAAAATTGTGATATACTCTCGGTTATTATAAACAAAAGTTAAAATAATTTGATATTTATTTTTTTCTAATATTTTCTAGGTACTTCCATAATAGTTGACAAAAAGCGGCATTGAACTTCAATACCTAATTTGGAAGCATCGCTTTTTCCACTGCTGAACCTGAACTTTAAACAAAAACTGAAAGAAGCGCGTTTCCTCAATGCTTGGCATCAGTCAACAAAAAGCTCAGAAGTAAATCATCTTTAGATCTCCTAACATTGTTTACAACACAGATATGGATGTCGGTGAACTTATACATAGGAAAAGAATATATTGAGCATTAGAAAATTATTACAAGCAGAGAGCGGTGATACTAACTGTTTGCAGCGATGCTACCCGGTGGCAGAGGTGAAAGTGAAATTTGCAGAGCAACTGCAACGCCATTGCCAATGGTGTCCGGACAACAACAGCATCCGGGAACAACGCCTAAACAGATGCGTAAAAGTAAAACCAATCAGTCAGGCGTTATGGCCCGCAACAACAATGGCAACAATGGAAACAATGGTAACAATGGTGGCACTGGAAGTGTTGTCACATCCTCCAAGACGCCTACAATAATGACGGCAAAGGTCAACATCGATAGAGGCAGTCGAAGTGCTATTGCCGGCGCCAAGGGGTCAACTGTAGCTGCCAATGGACATGAAAATGTGGGTGGCTTTGTCGATGGCATCGAGACATATCTGGGTTTAATCGGCTGGCGTAAAAAGTGTCTGTATACGCTGTTATTGCTGTTAATGCTTTTAATTATTACAAATTTGGTTCTGACTTTGTGGATACTTAAGGTCATGCAGTTTTCCACGGTGAGCACAAATATCACATTAATTCACCAACTATTGAAGTTACAATTCATATAATTTTGCTATCCTAGGAGGGCATGGGTCAGCTAAAATTGTACCCGGAGGCATCCAACTCTCAGGTCAGGCGGTAATTATGGACATGCTGCGGGCATCCACAATACGTTCTAGACACGGACAGCCTATTTCAATAGGTAAGTGTTTCAATTCATTCACTTAGCCTTGAAACGATTAGCCCATATCAAATTTCACACATTAACGTGCTGCTTGTGAATTGTTGGGGACGAAGGCATCTCTATAATAGCATCTTCAAATAGCGAACGCATAAGAGCAAAGAGTAATATAATTCAAATATGTTGAGGTTTTGGAATTGTTACCTCCGTCATTCGTGCAATTTTTTAAAAACTCATTCCCCTTTCCCACATTCCAATGCTAAAAAGCACTTTGTTTGAATTTGGTCACGACAAATGTGTTCCATTGTCACTCGAGTGATAAATCAATAGATGCAGAGATAGTCAGTCAGCGGAAGCTTAACTTAAGCCCAAAAACAAAAAGAGCGTTCACTCTTATTCATGAATAGATTCATGCATAAAGGTAATAGTACATATATGGAGGCCGCAACTTATCGAATGAGATCGCAGCTGCAGACTGTGTCGCTTAACAGCAAAGATGCACAATTACAGATTAGCTATGTGAGATCTAATATTCAACCGGAGAAGACAGATGAGAGTATACGACCATACAGACATGCATACATAAATACATACATACATACATACATTCATACATCTACATACGTATACAATATGAAGAAGCTTTTGTGGTGCCACGCACAATGTTATTAAAAACCCAATTCGACACCAGTAAGTGGCGGACAGCGCGTCACACAAGGAGCAGTTGTTGGGTGGACTTGTGCTGGAGGTGAACGCAAGTTCTAATATGCACGATAATGATATAGGTCGTAACCGGAGCAGATATGCGAATGCACGAGTAGATGGACTACATGGTTTGGTTTTGGTTTTTATTTCATTGAACCAAGTAATAAATTTGAATTTTTGTTAAGGGGATGCCAGTCATTATTTAGATAAGTATACGACATGCTACCTTGTGTGAGTAGCTCAGTCTTATCTAACTTGCTAGAGCAGACAATTTAAGAACCTAGATATAAGAATTAAATAGCGGCCCATGGGGAGAAAACTGAGCTATCGCAATTTCCGCCTGTGTCAAAAGCTGGTGTGAAGTTTTCTATCAGAAGCAAGCAGATCATTTGAACGCATACGACAGTAGTAATACCCTGTACCAGTCTCCATAACAATAAGAGTATTTTGAAAAATATTATAAAACAGTATTAGAAACATAATTGGCTGAAGTTAAACTGTGAAATGTAACACTCAGTCCTTGTAAAAGCTTGTAGCTATGAGCATGCAAAGCATTCACTTTTGCAAATGGCACAGTATAGAGTATATACATTCTTGATAGCTATTAATAGCCCATTGAGCTATGTTCGTCCATCTGTCCGTCTTTCTAGAGCTAGAGACACCAGATTTGGTATGTAGGTTTATGAATACCGCTCTCAGATCGAGTTATTTTGAATTATTCAACAGTGTAAATACTGAAGCGTCTATTTAACTGTAGCCGTTTACGATTGTTTTATACATATACTATATATGTATATATAGTTTGTCAATAAAATAAATTAGACGTACACATGCTTCAAAAGTAAATATAATTACTGACATGGAAATCGTGAAAATAACTTTTGTAAGTTTTTGCATTTTATTGCGTTGCCGTTATGATTTTCATGTTTGATTGACGTGAGAAAGTATTCTTCTTGAATGTTCTTCACGTCGATCGGGAGTTTGTTTCTGTGGATGTTGTTGGCGGCGGCGGTGCGTCTCTTAAGCCAAAATTACCATATTTAAGTATAAATTATAGTTTCTATTAACACACACAAAAACGTGTTCTAGTTATATGATCTTAACTCTTTCTTATTACTGTATCAATTCTATCTCATTTCAACGACACGGACGTCATCACTTGCAGAATCATCACGTAATTTTTCAATAAATACACGTGACCCAAACGGCGTACTCGAGAATCATTTATTCTTGGGTCATGATAAGTTTGAATGCCTGTCAGCGGGATTTCGCGTCAACGACACAACTGGACGAAATTTATTTTCCGTAAATCGAAATGAAGTCACAATCGGCGCACACGCTTTGCGGATCGAAGGAGAGGGGTGCCATTTTTCGGGAGTCTATACAAACCCCACATGTGCGTGCCGAGCCCGGCCGCGAACTCAGGTAAGTGTCATCCTACATATGTACGTAGTATGTACGATGTATGCGTGATAACTTAATTTAGTAATGCCTCATCTATTGTTAGGCATGTGCCGCCCAATATAACCCAGACTAAGTTCTATTACAGCCGATTAGTAGCTTGTCATAAAGCCCAATTAAATTAACTGAAATAAAAACGACATTGATGGAATGCCACAGCAAAATTGTCCACAGTGTTGAAATTCAACAAGAGTAATAAACTTCGTGGAATTCATATCAGACATTTCACCCGTATGTGTATAAATATGCATATATATGAATGTGTGAGTATGTATGTGTATGTGTACCCGCCCCAAACACATTAGCCGGGCATGAAAAAATCCCCAAAATAAAAAAATTTAAACAAGTCAGAACGCTATTCGAGTCCCTGACTATAAGATACCTGTCACTTAATTTGAATATACACTATTAGTTATATCTATGAGTTTTAAACACCAACGGTAAAAAAGCTATTTCATACATTTAGGCGGTCGCGTAACTTAAAAAATTAAAAGAGTCAAACCTATCGTTTGACTTAGTCTATCTTAAGGCATTTATTTGGATAATTTAGAATTATAAAACAGAATATTCGCGACCACAAAGAGCATTGTACTTTAAAATCTGTGCTCGCAGTAGAGTTCTCTTCAATTCCCGAATCCGCTAGGAAACGAGACAAACTGTTGAAAACAGTCTAATAAGCGTTTCTAGCGCTTCTATTGCAAGTGGTAGTCCGTTTCTATTTTTTGTGGATACCCCTTCATTAAAAATGTAAGAATGTAATGTAACTTGGTCTGCGTAAGGATCACAGCTTTCTGTTTATCATTTTTAGTTCGAGATGCTTATACACATGGGCAGACATAGCGAGATCGACTCGACTCTTGATGCTGATCAAGAATATTTATTTGCCGGCTCCTTGTACCTGTAACAAACATTGCATACAATACTATACACCACTTTTTTTAATGAGTTACGGGTATAAAACACTTTCCCAGCGACCGTGCCGCTACTGCTCAACTGTATATGTCAACGCCACCATCACCTTTGCGCCGACAACAACAACAATCCAAACACAAAACACTGCCACTCATGAGGTGTTGGCATATTTGTGTGCATAAATGTATGTATGCATGTATGTACGTACGCCTGTATGCATGTAAATATGTATGAGAATGCAGCTCGTTGGAGAGTGAAAATATTTGCACATGCTCGTCCGCATATATACTCACATGCATACATACATATGTATACACATATACATAGATGTATATGTATGCATGCATACGAGTACGTTTATTTGTAAGTATGCACGAGACGTGGGTAGCGTATATGTATGTATGTATTTGTATGCATGTGTGTATTAACGTGGGGATCGCCATCGTCATTGAAATCGGCATCAGTTGCGACGAGTGAGTTGAAAAGCGCTTTGGGGCAGTGATTTTTTTTTTCTTTTTTTCTCTTTTTTTTTTGTTGCTGTTTGTGAGAATCGTTGGTTTTACATTGGGACATTTGTGGTGATAACTCGCCTTATTCAATGACGGGGGTACTATGTTTGTCAATGTCGACTATAGGTTTGAGGTTGTATCTGTGTATACGGACCATTAACAGCACCGCGATGCTTGTAATAACGTTTACATTGACAAATTTGCTGATGGCCGGTTTGTTTTTTCATGAAAATTAACAAATTGTCTGTTGATGTGCGGACAGCATTTGACAAATAAGCTTTAGCATCAAAAAAAGGAAGAAGTAAAACGGTTTAATTTATACTTATTCCAGAAATATGTATGTCTGTGTAAATATACATAGATACATTTAAATGAGGGCAGTACATATATCTCGCTATAAAATCGTCCATAAGTAAATTATAAAATAATATTTGGTCCCACATATCAATGCGAAACAATACAAAAATATGCGGATCAAGAGGTGTTGCACCTAGAAGTATGAGTATGTAACAGTATAGAAATATTTATGGTCTATTTTAGAATAATTAGTTTGTTTATGTAACAAGCAGAAAAGAGCATCTCCAACTCTAAGAAGTATATATATTAGTATTGATCAGCATCAAGAACTAGAGTTACCAAATAAGCTGACTGCGGTTCATTTTTCATCTTAGTTTTACTTTTTATAATTACTTTTTAATTATTAGTTATTTACTAATATTTTATTTAAAAAATACTAAAATTTCAGAAAAATAGCACAATTTAGACCGAAATTTGTATTCATATATACTATGTACAGACATACACAGCAACGCAAAAGATGTAACGTACTGTTCTTAGTTCCCGCCGCTCTCCTTTCCCTCTCCCTTCTAAAAGTGAATGATAAGAGAGAATCATCATCAGAAACAGCAGAAGCTTTCAAAGCTGACAATGAAAGTGATGTGGTCATATATTTTGGTTTGCCGGGCGCGTTGGCACATCAAACAAGATATCGTAGGTTCGAATCCCAGCCGAATATGTGTTTAGACAAGTGAGTGCGAGTAAAGCAGAGTACTCTTCAAATTTACTTTTTGGGCATGCCAATTAAAATCTTAACATTATTATATTTCTATCATAATATGTTATATATGTATGTTAAGATATGAATACCGGGATTTATACTATCGAGCATCTCGACTGTAGTTTTCCCGCTTGTTTTCTATATGCAAATGTATTTGTGTCTGTATAAGTGTGTTAGCGTCTAAATATAAATTCTTTTCGGGTTTCTTCCGCTCAGTATTGATCGTTGAAACAACAGAAACTACCAAGACGGCACATCAATCAAGAGATTCTGGGCTTAAATCCCGATCGATTCCTTTTGCAATCTACACAAAAGGGCTAATGAGTTTTTCTCGAAATGAATGTATGAATGTGTGTTTGGATAAATGTAAAAATAAATGTATAAATGTATAATATATTTGTATATTAATTAGTAATATTTGATTTATAGATTTAAATACCGAATCATTTACAGTTGAGCACACACGACTGGAGCTTTTCCGCTCGTCAATTGTCAATTTTGATCGATCGTTTCTATATCGCAGCCATGTTATATAGTGATCGAATTTTTACAATATTTATTCACAAGGAACAAAATAATATAAAATTCAGAATTTGTGAGATTGGTTGAGATATCTCCAGAAACAACACAGTTGTTCATACTCAAGAACAATTTTCGACAAATCGTTCTTCTAGCAGACTCAAATTAAAAACGCACAATTGGTAGATATTGAGGCAGTCATTTTTTTTTATTGTTGTTGTTATTAAGTGATATTTTACAATATATAGTTATATATAGAGCTAAAATTCAATTGAAGTTCGATTAGCCTCAAACTTAAATGTGCTTACTTTGTTAAATTCCTTGCAGGCTTGAATCCCCGACACGTCAATTAGAGCTAACGGCAGCCAAGGACATTAACTTGCAGTCTCGAGCCGGCGGCATTGAACTTTTGGCTCTGGAGGATGTTAAGCTGCGGGCACTCGACGGGAGTGTAAGTATATAAATTTACATATCCATCGAAGCTAAGATTAAACACAAAATTTACCTTTGCCTATTTTGGATAACATATCCAATGCAATTTTTTTCTTTCCTTTTCGATATGATATCAATAATACAGTTACGTTTGGAGTCATCGAAAATATTAATGCCCAATTTGCGCACAGCGCAGCCTCCAATATTAGGATCTGCGCAGAGTCGTGATCACATGCACCGAGTCTTCCAGTTGTGTGCCTGTTTTAATGGCAAGCTGTTTTTGGCGGCCCCACATTCAATTTGTGCCGGCGACGATTCTACAGTTTGCAGATGATTAGTTAAGCTATCAATGCGATCGTCGGAATAGACAAGTGTCACGTGTTAAGTGTTCTCGAAAAGAAATCATGATCTGAAACTGAAACTGAAGCTGAAAAGCTGAGAAACTGCAACCGATGGATAATTTTTCAGCATAAGTATAACCTTATGTTTTATAAAGCCATAAACACACTTAAATACATATATGCAATATATATATACTAATTATTACAACAATTACATCAATTACAACATTTACTCGTACTTATAAAAAAGTACTTCACAATTGGTGTCTGCATGATTTGTGTAATGTTCAAAATATACGCATATATAAATATGTATTGGACATGCAGATAAATTATTATTTATAAATGATATTGTATAAATAAACATGCATACATGCAAATACATGTATGTACAAATGTGTGTGTAACAAAATAACTTTCCAAGCTTGCCAAGCAAACTGAACTACAAGAACTATTTGCAATAAATACAATACATTTAATTGCATAATAAAACGACACAAGCACAGCATTGTTTTGTACGTAATAAATAATATTAAAAGAGAGGCCTATACAAATTATTTAATTTAAGAGTAAAAATAATAATTAAATTACATATACATACAGATAAATAGTAAGCATGCATATCCCGAAATATATTAATTCATATACTACATATACTACAACAGATGTGTAGATATTTATGCATGTAAACTATAGTTGCGATCGGAACTATACTCAGTTAATTATTGGCTGAATTTGGATTGCGCTAATTGAAATATATATGTATGTCTATGGGTAAGGGTCATTTTCCCAAATTCACGGTAATGTTACTCCCAACCTTCACTTATTGTTAAACTGGAAATAATTTTCTTATGTTCAGCATGGTGGAATTACCTTGCAATACTTGCAATAATCAGATTGACATAATCAAGTTTACTTGAATTAAAGAACCTAGCCATGAATATCAGAAAATAAGCATGAATACACTAAATTGTATTAAAGTAATCCACCTTTAAAGATGGAGTGTAGCTTACAATACTGATATTTTTACTAAACAAATAGACACAATATACAAATGTATGAAAATAAAAAATACTGAACTCGAGAACAAAATCAAGAGCTTCTAAGACACTGGCATGTTGTGGATATGCGATGAAAATATAACTGAAATATATAAGAAATCCCTTAAAAATATAACAAATAAGAGCATATAGTTGTAAGGAGTCATATATGATAAAAGTAAATATCTAACTTATAGGCACATATATAATTATTTTGCGTGTGAGAACCATCGTTTTGACAAAACAGGACCAGACTTAGGTTTACCCACACATCATAAACATATTATTTTGCTGATTCCAATCGTGTGAGAGTATATATCGTATATAGTAAAATATATCCCAGTGTTAGATATTCAGAGTTATACGAGTATTATAGAATTCAAAAAGCTTTACCCTTTAAAACAATTGAAACATTTTTTGTTGATTATCAATGGTGTACAATTTTCTTCCGGACAATTCTTCTTCTGTTAACCTTTTCGGCTTCTCAACTGTTTACAATATATAAGGTATTGAATATAAGGTATTGAATCATCATATATGTATATACATACATACATATGTATTTTCACAGTTACTTACACGAAAACAATACTAGGTGATAGTAAAATTATCAAATATTTTCATAGGTTTTGTGTGTATATTTCTAGTGCAGATGATGTAATAGTCGGACATCTGATAAATACATAGGTATGAGTATCAATTGCTTACACAATAGCAGAAAATTATCAAAAAATATAATTAATCACAATACGAAGACAATGAAATATCATCCAATGAATTATAAGAGCTATATATGTAGAAACTATGAATATGGATAGGATGTTGAAATATTGCCGTTAAATATATACACATATGTATATGTACATGTATGTATGCCATTAGAAATATAGAATATTTTAAACAAAAATGCTTTTAAATGGGAATTTACGAGTATATTTGTAATATTATTTGTTTACGAAATAGATGTCTTTTTTTTTGCACGATAAGTTTATATACATACAATATATGGAAACCATATCAGCAATATACATTTATATACTTATATACATATGTATTTTAAAATAAATGCATATGAATAAAACAAATAAAATACAAATAAATTAGATAACAAATTAAAAAAAAAAAGCTAAAATCTTATTGCTGCCTCTTGCAATTGGCTGGATGAACAGTTTTTTTATTCGACGACAAGGATTTTGCGCACTTTTTACAGCAAAGCACTCAAACAGCGGCAAGCACCGAGGCTATGACTCAAGCTGAGCGTTCGTTGGTTAACGCCTTCTAGCACCACTTCAATTGAATTCAATGGCATTTGAAGTGCTTTGTGGGTGCGTCTAAGCGAAAGCATCAACGAGGACACTCTATGCTCGACGCTCGACGCTCGACGTTCGACGCTCAGTAGCGCCTGGTGGCCGTCGTGTGGAAAATAATTTGTGGGAGTTGCCGACGAGGATCCGAAGGCAGCACACAATGTGCACGACTTTCGTTCGCAGGACGCAGGACAGCTCGTTTTAGAGGTTCGTGAACGCAAATTGAGTTATTTTTTGAGCCAATTTTCTGTCGAGTCAAAGTAAGCTTGGCATCTGTTACGAAAAGCTCTGCGAATGCATTCGAATCCGGAACGTTAGCGCATACACGAATACTATCACGCTGCCCTGATGCTCAACATATGTCGCCACTTATACAACTTTAATTATTCCTCAATTAACATTAACATAATACCCGAATTCACTTGCATCACCTCTGAATTATCGTTTGCAACAAAAGTTAATTCCCTAATTATAATGTAAAACAATTATGCTTGCCCATTCAACTGTAAAGCATGTCATACAATGGTTAAATGATAGTACATATAATATATCTAAAAGGGTACTTGCACTATTGTATGGCATCTGCTACTCCGATCAAAGCGTTCAACGGATCACAATAGAGAGTACATCAACTATGCGTCAAATAGATTGTGTGGTTCAAATAATCATACTTAATCATCATACTTTTTTTTTAATATTTAAAAATTATTAATTACAAATTAGACAACATTATTGCTGTACTATTTAAAATCCAATCTGAACTTTCCTTTATAATTTGCCAGCCCTCGCTCATTTGTATATCCAAATTTGAATGCTTAACAGTATGTGTGTGTATGGGTATATGTGTGTGTGTGTGTGTGTGCGTGTGCAGAGCACTTTGTACGTTATACCGAGAATGTATTTAGTATTCCATTAATATTCTAAAAGCCGCTTTTGTACTTTACTTCGCATCATTGGCGCAGTTGCATGTCCTTTCATTTTTATCCACATGGCATTTGGCGAATGTGCATGTGTGTGTTTAAGTATGCTGCCTAAAATGTTAAACAAGCAAGTAGTAATCACATAAAATTTTCTAATTACCCTGCCAACACACACACACTCTCCCAAGCACACACAGTGAAATAGAGACAGAGACAGAGACAGAGGCAGAGGCAGAGACAGAGGGAGCTATGGATATATGAAAACTTGCTACAGTGACGCCTTGTGGTTTCTGATGGTGATAGGCTAAAGCTTTGGGGCAGGGACTGGGTCTGTGGCTGTACCTGTGGATCTGGCAGTGGTTGCTGTTGGATTGCTGCTCTTTTCCCACTATAAGTGTATCTACTAAACTTGGTGGCGCGACCTGCGTGTGCACATGGATATGAAGTAGTTAAAATTTCAATGCATAACTCAACTGTAAGTGGCGCTTGTCTTAAAATTTAAATGAATACACCTCACAACACCATATGCAAACAGGCATAAATTTTTTAGGCAACCCGGCATCGGAAAGGGCACTTAACAACGAAAGTCAGGTGTATATACATATATGTGTAGGTGTGTGTGTGTGTGTGTGTGTGTGTGTGTGTGTGTGTGTGTGTGTGTGTGTGTGTGTGTGTGTGTGTGTGTGTGTGTGTGTGTGTGTGTGTGTGTGTGTGTGTGTGTGTGTGTGTGTGTGTGTGTGGTCTCTGGCGCAACAGTTAGCTAACGGTTTGCAGAATGGGTGTAAACATGCAGCAAGCTGACAAATTAAGCATGCATGAGAGTGGCTGGGACATACCGTTGCAGTTAATAGGATTGAGCTGGAGCCATGGAATCAAATTAATTGTTTCATTTATATACAAAATACCCATGTCGTCGTAGTTGTAGTTGTACTTATAAAAGCAACACACACACATACACACACACACATACACTCGCAAACGCACACAGAGAACAGTATATACATGGACATATGCACTGTCTTTACCGAGACTTGAGTGGGCAATTACATAAAACTGTTTCATATTGTCAACATTTAGGTATTCGTGAAGCAGCTTACATATAAATATTAGTCGGTCAGTGTCGATAATAGTGAAGGTATTAAATACTCAAGATTTTGTTCCGTGTTGATCAAGTGCAAGCAAGCAGACAAGATTGACTACGAGACTCCCTGTGTCCAAGAGCATCAGCATCTATATGCAAGCCGAGAGTGTCCACACCTTCTACTTCTCACAATATAATGTAAAATATATAAATTTCAAAGCAATCAATTCATAACATTTCTTTTTTTATGGGGATGGGAAGAGTAGTCGCCATTCAAAATGGAAATAAACTTGGCTATACCTTTAAAGCTGACGAAAAATATATGTATGCACATTATAGGGTCTGTCTGTTGCATATATTATCACAACATAAAAATATACAGGGCATACAAATAAGATTATAATAGCGATGGGTCTACGCAGTTAAACGCAAAAGTTGCTTGAGAGTCTAATATATTTATTTATTGATATATTTTATCTATATATTTACGTAGGACAGGGTCACTATCGCTCATCCTGAATATATTTACATATACCTACTAAGTATAGGAGAAGTGATTTAAAAACTATTATTAGATCATGCCAGTTGATAGAATCATTGTATATACCTATGTGCAAGTATATCTGCTTACTTATTTATGTAGGGTAGAGTATGTAGGAGCAGGAGGTCATCGCCCTGAACATTTTCAATTAGCTCTCTCGCACTTATTACTTCTGCATATAAAATAGTTTGTTCACATGACAAAGTTAAATCGCTTACTTGCTTAATTATTTCGTTATTAATGTAATGTTGAATCAAATACACTTTGGAGAAAAGCTTTTTACGGTTGATTGATTTTCAGGTGCCTGCAGCTAGAATGGTGTTAAAATAAGAGACAAAGCCTTTCAAAATCCTTGACTTTTGTAAAGTGACATGCATAAGTGCATATTTGGGGATGAGGTTATAATCTCTTGTTACCGAAGAAACATAGACTTTCCCACTCGAAATGAGATTTCTCAGCACTGAGCTCTCAGCAGAATATTGATGAATTTCCAAGATTATAATACATGGAATAATAAGATTGTAGAAAACTTTACGATATGCTTTGGCCTGATTATTGATTGCCAGTTAATCAGAACAAACAGTTTATTATACGTATATGTAAGTGCACATACATATACATATGTAAGTATATGCAGTGGAGAGTAACAAAAATGTGTAGTACGAGTATCTATTTATGGCTTGCGGCTTTCCGCATTCATATTTTCTGGGTGCCTACTTGCCAACAGCTCGTATACGTTATGCGGACTTTGTATAATGCATTTATTAAGTTATTAAATTGCCCATACGCTTGTACCGCCGGCATCACATTGCAGCTGGCGGTTGAGAGTACAAACATGCATATGTATAGAGTCTGACGGCGTGCTTTTACCCTTTCGAAGTGTTACTGGTACTCGCAGTTTAGTAGCAGTAAGAACTGCACTAAAGCGCGCGTATATACTAACGTGGCTTTAATTTATTTGCATGCAAACAGACAATGTAGTCGGGAGCTCGAATAAACGATGTGCCGTTTGGATGGAATACTCTGGTAAGAAAGTTGATATCTATACATGCATACATAAATACATACGTACATACGTACATTGAAACATAGACACATACATACGTTTATACAAGCATGAAATGAAAGCTGTTCACTTGGGCAGCTCCTTGGCGTATGCAACACTTTTGTGTTATGCGTGAAGTAATGGCAACAAAAACAAGTAGAACTTGTTGTTACTGCAGTTGTTGTTATTGTTGTTGTTGCTGCAGCTGTTATTGTTGTTGTTGTTATTGTTGCCGTAGTCGTAGGTGTCGGAATGAGTATTTGCATCGCTCGGGTGTCTTATCGCTCGACTGCGATGCCTCCGCCAGTTTCAGAATCAGTTTCAGTTTCAGTTTCAGTTGCTGTCTGCCGCCATGTGTGGGCGACCAGCAACTAAACGAATTTATGTCGTAATGAATGTCGGTTGCCACATATCACGGTGCCTATCTGCGGTCTCAGCCCACATCGGCATTGGTCTTACCTCCACCTCTTTTACTTTTAGCTGGTATCGGGCTAGCTGCCTTTTACTGTCTGATTAAAGTCAGACAATCACATTTTTCTCTATTTTTCATTTTTTTTTTCAGTTTGAAAAATTTGTATAGATTCTCAAAATAAGTATTTCTCTGGCGACGTGTATATGATAAAAATAGTACGTAGTGTTTTTTTTTTTTTTTTTTTTTTTGCTGACAACTTATCATGCTCGAACCGAGTTTAAAAAGTTCATTTCCCATTTTTGCGGCAGATAACCTCCAATGTGGTCTAGTCTGTCGTTCCACCAGCTAAACAAGCTGAACGAAACTGAAGCAGCGGTGCTACCCATGGGTGTTCTACAATTTGCTGTTTAAATTACGAGCTGTTCATTTTGTGAGTGCCACGCTTAACTGCTTCCTCTTGTTTTAACTCATTGCTGTAACTGTCCTTGCCCTCCTCCGCCTTTTTTGCCACCTGCCTGCCACTTTTTGTGCGCTTTTTACGAGCTGTTGCCGGTGCCCGCTGTGCGCGAGTGCGTGTTAACAGGCAATTAAATCCGAATTACATTTTTGCTCCTTTTTGCATGCCATTTACTCCATGTATCCCTGTGTGTGTGTCTGTGTGTATCTCTCTTTGTGTGTGTGTGTGTGTAAGTGTGTGCGTGCGTGTGTATGTGCTTGTATGTGCAGCTAAATGCGTGTGTGAGTTGGTTGCCTTTCAAAAGTCAAACGGCAGGTGTGCCAAGTGCCGCCACACCGCATAGCACGATTTGTTCCCAAATGGCGGCGATAAGACGTGCAAAAGTTCAAGAAGTCAACTTGCCCCAGGACTTAAACGTCCTTACTAACCTCACCGTCCCTGCGACCATTTGCACGTGCTAATTAAAGATAATTCTTAATTGCTGTCGACAAATGAAGATTTATGCCCAAAGTATTAACTAATCGAATCGAATCAAATCGAGTTTAACTACAATTTAGCTTTAATTGAATTGAACTGCCAAAAAGGTCAGAAAAGTTCTAATACGAGTCCTCCCATTGCCACAAAAAAGGGGTTGCATCGTGATGTCAGAGGCATAGTCCATGAACCGCAAAAAGTTAACTCAATTGAATTTGGGCTTCTCGTATCACAAAAGTGACTTAGAAACGACATAAAAATATTTCGTTTTATGTGAGCATAAAATGCACAGAAAGAAATACTCGCTAAATAGTTACAATGCGACACCTAAAATAGCTATTGCTCTTTACGTTAGTAAATCTTAAAATTAAAAGTAAATATTAAAAATAAGTAGTCATAAAATGCATATGAAGTATATAAAAAGTAAAGTTTTCATTTGATATACATATATATATATATATATATATATATATATATATATGAAAACTTTACTTTTTATATACTTTATATATATATATATATATATATATATATATATATATATATATATATATATATAATTAAACGCCGTAACAGAAAGCCAGTCTACCATAATTTCATTAGGAAACGCAAATGAAGCCATTTCACCCACTACACACTCAGTCATTGAATGTGGAAAGGCTAAGTGGTGGGAAGTGGGAGAGGGAATTGTGAAGGTAGAAGGGGTTGGAGTAAGGAATGTGGACAGACCCAACTAAATCCTTTTGAATACAAACATACGCTTCATGGCATGTCAGCATGATGCAGGGTAAGAGGTGAGTTAACAGTTAGTCCTGATGTGGTGTGAATATTGTGGGGTTAACGGAAATCAAATGGAAAACTCATGCATCGCACCAAAAAACACTTTTCCGAACGCATTTCTATTGTCAGCGGTGCTGTCGTGGCTTTCTGGGTGGGTAGAAAACTTTGCTGTGACACTGTGACCGTATGCGGATACGCGCCTTTTGTTTGTTGGCATTGTGTGCATAGTTTTTGTCGTTCTTCCACTGTAAGCACTCTGAGCGTTTTCTTTATTTTTGCAGTTGTTGTTCTTGTTGTTGTTGTTTTTTTATTATTTGTATTTATACATAGTAGAATGGCACGGTATGTGTGTATGTATTTTATTTTTGAGAAAGCGGCAACAGCAGAATCTGTGGCAGTAACGCCGTTCACTTCATTTGCCTACACGGAAGAGTCAAGGAGTACTTCACATTGCCGGCGGCGGCTGCCATTGTTACTGCTTCTGTGGCTACGGCGGTTTCTGCTGCTGCTGCTGGTGTTGCTGCTGATGCTGCTGTTGCTGCTGCTGCTGGTGATGCTGCTGCTGGTGCTGCTGGTGCTGGTGCTGCTGGTGGCAGCAGTGGAAAAGGACCAACTTTTGTCGCTTGGTAATGATGGCATTTTAGCATTGTTGTTATTTCTGTTGTTGTTGTTGTTTTTGTTGTTAAAGTTTTGCACACAAGTTTAAACAAAGCAGCCGCCAGCCACATAAACAGTCGACAGGCGCTGCGTTGTTAGGTCAAACAACAGTAAGAGCAGCTGCAGGAGAAACTGTGAGTGCGACTGCCACTGGGTGCCACCTACTGATCCCATTGAGGCCGACCCAATGTTGGCACCCACAAAAATAGCGAAGCCTGTCAAGCTCAGTTATGGCCAGGCACTGTTTGTGCAACAACACCAGCTTTTGCCCATTTGTTTGTCGAATAATTAATTTTTTACAGCGACATTAGCTCTATGATATCAGAAGAAAAGGAAGAGAACGCCTGGCCGCCGACAGCTCTATTATACATATGACCGACCATATACACTTACAGTTACTCAGTGCCTTTACTTGAATTTTGTTGCATCTGTTTCTATGAGTATAAGCCATTTCCGGGCGGAGGATACGATTAAGTTGGGGTTGGAAATGACTGGAAATGACCAATTCGGATACAATAATTGCTGAACTTTACACGGCTACTCATATACGAGCTGTCGTTCCAGCAGGCATTCATTACGTGCAGTACACTGTTTGTGTGCTGGCTGATGCTCCTCGCACTGATAAGTATCACTTAATTGAAACATAACATTAGGGTCAATTAACTTGCCAGCTTCATTACGAGTAAATACGAAATTTGCGCGCCTCACATTATTTTTGTCTTCTAATCAGCTTACGTTCTGTGTGACCCCAATTTTTGTCACACGAACTCATATTCGCACTCATATCATATCATACTTATACTAAAGAACTTGCCACACAGACATAAACTTTTCTTAATATCACAGACCGGCAGTCCGCTGTCCATCAGGCTTAAAGCTTGGTCAATGCAATATGGAGCGGCCAACTAAGGAAGGTAACGAGCATAAGTTGCAAGGACAATGGTTATCAACTCGCACTTAAAAATGCATGCTCTCTTTTAATTAGTGTGTAGTGTCAGTAAATATATACAGGTATGTGTGTGCATATGTACTTTATAATTACATTGGCATTTATCAATATTTGCGTAAAATATATTCAATTGTGTTTACTTCGTCCCCAGTGACTTCAATTGGGGAAACAGATCTCGTGCTTATCGCTCCCTTTAGTACATTTGGTTTTATTAACTCTTTGGCATGACACGGATGTGTTAGCTCTAAGACAAGCCAAGTCAAGTTTAGTGAAACGCTTAATTACTGTTCTCGCTCCCATTCCCATGCCCAATCCCATTCCCATTCAGATCCACATTTCCATTCCTACTATCCCAAGTCTCATTCATTGTCTCGTTTGCGTTAAAGTGCCCCTGCCTCTGAAGCGGCGGCCAGAGACCGTGCCATGACGTCATTAAGCTTCAATTAAAATACCTAAGGTTAGCATGAGGATTTTTAATTAAAATTCACTTTGTAAATTATGCGTTAAAGGATTTTGCTAGAGCGTGACATAGCTGTTGCTGCTTTCATTGTTGTTTATTGCATAATGTTAACAATAGCAAATTTTAAAAGAATTTTAATTCATGCTGGCCCTTAAAACTTAATCTAAGACATCAATATATCGTGTAATTACATATGTACACGTATATAGGTCACAATTGGTATTAAAGGATTTTGGATGTTGTGTGAAATTACGAAAAAGTTAACGAGATTAAAAACGATAATAATTATAACGTTAACCCCTTAAAACTATGCACTGAACTTCAGGGTAGCAATAAATTACCCTAGACATTAGATTAGTTTAGAGTCTCGGTCATCCTTGAAAATGTTGACGAAGTTGCTCTCAATTTTGAATTTCAGTTTTCATGTTTAATACTTATTAATCAAAAATTTACTGTTATTTTATTTACATGTATCTTATTAATTTAGCCGAAATATCAGAAAATATTTAATATTTATATTCAAGAAGAAATAGCTAAATATTTACATGCAGCAACGCATAAAATGTAACGGCATTGCTCTCAGTTCCCGCAGCTCTCTATTCCCCCTCTTTTCTAATTGATATTAACAGAGAGAACTACAAGAGCGAGAAACAACAAAAACTTGCAAAGCGGACAATGAAAGCGAAGTGAGAATATATTTGCTTTTGCCGATCGCCGCTATCGTTTGCAAGGGCGCACTTGCTAGAGCGCTGGCACGTCAATCAAGACGTCCTGGGTTCAAGTCTCAGGCGGCTCCTTTTACTTTTGATATGTAATAAATTTCTCCCTTTCTTTTTAGAGTATATAAATGTTTGTTTAGACAGGTGTCTTCTAGTGGAAATTCATTCATGCCAATTTACTATTGACTAGCCATTTAAAATCTTTATAATATTAAATTTATATTATAAGAAGTAGTATATGTATATGAGTATACCCAAAATACATATCCAAAATTTTCAAAATGTTCTTTTATTTATTGTAAACCTAATATTGCTCAATAATCTCACGATAATCGTAGGTCTGTGTCACACAAACTTTCTGCTTACTGCTCCCAGAATACTTAACATATTCAAAAACTTTACAAATTAAAAGATTTCTTTCATTTGCTTTGAATTGAAATGTAAATATCTTGAGACTCAACTGAGTTTGGTCAATAAGCAGACATAAAATGCTATGTTGTAAACCTCAACTGTCCGACAGTTATCTTGACAAAGTACAAACATACTCGTACTCGAGGTGGAACTCGAATACATATTCTGCAAGGCGTTTCCATGCCCGACAAGCTTGACATTCAACAAACATGTTAAACTCATTGACAGCGAATAAAAATGTCAGTAGGATGCCAGCAAATACTCGAAGCAAATAAATAATGCGAATGTGAGCAAACATTTGAGTGTCCATTTTTTACGAGCCGCAAATAAAACTACACGCAAAAGAAAAACATGACACAAGCAAACAAAACTAAAGGCAATCCAAACCAAACAACACAAGCACGAACCACACACTTGACAGGACGCCAAGGAATATAATGAAAAGACACATACAATTCTTAGGGTAAGATTGTGGTTGGGGTTTCGACTGGGATTGGGATTGTGACTGGGGCTGGGTCTGGGTCTGGGCCGGGGTTAAGTGGGACCCTGTGGGCTGAAAATAGAACGGCAAAAGGTATAACATCGAAAAGTAGAAGGCACCAATGCGTGCAGTAGTAATGGGGAGAAGGAGTAGTATGGTAACTGCTATCTGGTATCTGTAGTAAAAACGATCTGTAGGAGGTGCGGTATGTGTGCGCATATTGAATTGTATGAGCACATTATCTACATGTTTACAGCCCAATTTGATTCCCCTTCGATTACCCAGCTCTTCGACTGCCATTCAAGCTCTATCCAGCCCCGTCGCTTTGACCGTGCTCTTTTTTTCCGTTTTGTTTTGAAAGATTTGTTGCCTTTTTCTTTGGCGGGTTCACAGCTCGACGCCAATTGACGTTGATGTTGCCGCAAAACGCAAACGCCAACGCACCCACAAACATTGTCATTGCCCTCTTTCGATTTCCGCTCAAGTTAGAATCCTTACGAGAATAAGTGAACTTATATCCTGTGAGCTGTGAGCTTAGCCTGTTATTGCCATGCCCAGCAAACACGCATTCTAACCCACTACGAGACCGCTAGCAACGTCTGCATAGCGTTTGTATACCCTTTCAAAATGTACTAAAACTTTGTCCAACAATGTGTAACGCATTATAGGATGCGTGGCAGATCCCCTGTAGTAGACGTATTCCTGATCAGAATGATGAATTGAGTCTAGTTATTTAGCCATGTCCATCGGTTTTTCTAACCGTCTCGTTATGTCGTTATGCAAACTATTCTCTCAGTTTTAAGTCTCCTTCATAAAGATTGGTACAGGTTCGTCATTTTGCTGCAGGCAGTACAAATATCGGATCTCTATATCAAATAGGTGACGTAGAAACTATCGGTTGAAAATCAATTTCAAACTACTTTTATCTTTCCTGACATAATTGAACCCAATTCACAGATGAAGCATTTGATTTTGTCCTGTATAAACTCACTAAATATACTAGTGAAATTGGACTATTGTGTCATAGTTTGATCGTATAGAAACGATCGATCGAAATTAGATATAAGGCTCTGCAAGAGCATTAAATCTTCGAGGTGCCGAAGAAATCCTTTTTATCTTGTTTATGTTATGTTTACTGGCTTTCTTACGACTTCCGAGGTAGCCCTAATAACTGATGATTGTGCGATTTCCCCACCCACCTACAATCAACATGATGCGGGCTGCCGTCTCTTTTTATCCGCCTCTCCTAGCCTTGCACCCCGGCAGCTGTCAGCGTTTCTGTTTCTGTTGGCATTGACCCCCTAGAGACCTTAACGTACACTCATAAATGTCTTTCAATCATAATGTTTCAATAAGTCAAAATCGATTACGAACTTCATATGAAATTTATTGCACTTTCGCAAATATGACATTGGCTCCTTGTGTGTACAACATTAAGGGGTCAATGGGGTTGTCCATATGTGTATGTATGAAAATATCTGTGTGTACCCACATATATGAGTATGTTCGAAAAATATATATATGAGTATATTGACTGACGAATGAAGACTCCTTGTGTGGTCCCGGCAAGTTGCCCACGCGTATGACCCACAGTTTTTTGATAGTTTATCTGAATGTGTTGAACATTACAGTTCTTGACCCTGTTAACGAAATCCCGCACTAGGCACGCTCAAGCTAAATGACCGGGAGCGTTGTGTCTAAATGATTAGCAATATGATTGGCAGTGTCCAGTCATCACTCTTTGACCACTTACCTAAATATTTTATAAGCGAGTTGAAGTTATTAGATTTGTTATACCCCTTGCCCATTCGAAATGGGATTTGTGAATATTGAAACATTTATCAAACAGAAAATAAAGCGTTGAGGGCCCTATAAAGCCAATACAATGGTCTGTCCGTCCGTCCGTTTGTTGTCCGTTCATCCGTCCGTCCGTCCATGCGTCCGTCCATTCGTCTGTCCGTTCATCTGTCGTCCGTCCGTTCATCTGTCGTCCGTCCATCCATTCGTCTGTCCGTACGTCCGTCCGTCCATCCATCCGTCCGTTCATCCATCCGTTTGCCCATCCATTTGTCCGTTTATCTATTTATCCATCTCTCCGGCCATCGATCCGTCCATCTATCCGTCCGTTCTTTATCCGTTCTACCAGTGTTGGTAGATTTCAAAATGAGGCGTCTGAGATTGAAGCATTAAAGCGAATACTTTATAGTGTCTGCCACGCCCCTTTCTGCATGTTAAAAATCTTTTCACAAAGTTAATATAGCCGTTTACAGGGTATAAGTATCTTAACATTATTTAATATGTACTCGCAAGATCCTAATCTAGGCCTCTATCTGTATATGCACATTTAGCGTTGCCTCCAACCGTTTACCCAAAAAACCTTACTCCCCCCACAGTTACACATTCAATTATGATCAAGCAATCTGTTTATCAATGATAAGAAGAACATGAAATACAATTCAAACGATGTGCTGACACCATATTCAATTAATGCACCGACTAGCTTCCGCTTGATTGCATTATCGCGCACATGTCACTAAGCAGATGTGGCCAGTGACTCAATGGTAATACTTTACCGGGTCCCAAATACGTGCGAGTAAATATGTACATATGTACATATGTACATGTGTCCATGAATATGAAAATGTGAATATACTGTGACTGACAAAACGGTTTTTCATGAGTTGATTAGCGCTCTGTCCAGTCAAGCGTATAGTCATTGGATGCTGCCCGACACAAATGCTAGAGCATTGACTAAACTATTTGCTGTGGCTAAAACTAACACTAAACTATCCCCTTGCACAAATATTGTGTAAATGCGTACAAAAGTTAATCTAGATATATACACATATGTATGTAGTATACTTTTACTACTCATATGTATATTTATATATGTATATATATGTTCCTACATCGCAGTACTCCTAATAGCGCACACAAGGACAATGCTAGAATGGTACAATTAAGGAGTGGTACAATGGTAGAATGGTACAATGGTACAACTAAAAGAAGGGACCCATCTTTTGTGTTATTTGTAATTTTGCATTTCTTCATAAACATTTGCACGGGACACTGGCTTTGAGCCAAGTGCGCTTTACCACTTTTCATTTCGTTTCTTTTCGGGTTACTTTGCTTGGGTTTGCGCAAACAAGCAACGCTTAATCAAAATCACACGCGACGCTGCATCGCATTGCGCAAACAGCAACAATGGGCCATAAAGTGGAGCGCACAGCGGCCAAGGCGGCTTAGCGCAACCGGCAAAAGAGCGAGGAATAGGGCACGAGGAATGAGGAATGAGGCACGAGGCACGAGGCACTCATTATTTTGAAATTTTCAGCGCGCATTTCAGCGACTTCCGTTTCCGGTGGCAATAGCATAGCGAACGCCACCCATAAGAGAATTAAAAGCAAAGAAATACTAGACTAAGGCTGCAAAGAGCCCACTGGCTGTTATAAATTATAATTTGGCGACAGCAGCTGGTGGCACCCCCTGGTGCCAGGTGCCAGGTGGTAGGTGGCAGGCAGCAAGTAGCTGGTGGCAGATGCCAGGTGCGTATAACCTGCTGCTTTTCCCTAATGAATGCGACAATCCTTATGTGTACTTACTATGGCTAGCCAGGGCCAGCGCAGTTTTTTCTTTACCACCGCGATTAAATTGCTAATCAAGCAAAAAGCTCTGTGCTTTAACAATACTCATAATCGAGGATAATATTGCTGCGTAACGAAGCAGAATTGTGACTTGCGACTTGTCTGGAAATGGCTGGAAAAGTGAAAGGATTTGGTTTGAACTTGAACCCGCTTAAGTATCATCATTACGGCAACTGTGGCAGGTGTCTCAACTTAAAAGCCCTTTAGTTGCATTATAGCAACTTACCGCATAATCCTAACTACCAACTGACCGAGGTGGCCATGGACAACTTTATGATTACGAATTTTCACGGTTGTCAGCAACTCGTCCAGCTAAGCATGAGGACTGCAACCACAATTACAAAATTACAAAATTACAAAATTACAAAATTACAAAATTACAATTACAGCCACAGTAATAACACTCTTAATCTTAGTCAGCATTTCTTTTTATTATCAGTTCAATTTATTTCACGAGTACAAGAACCAGTTCGAGAGTAGTTGTTAAGAAATAGTTGCTTGCTGAAAGGCCTGAAATAGAAAATGCCCGTAAAGCAAATGAGTCTGAGTCAAAGTTGGCAAAGGGTACGATTACAATAATATAGACATAGACTGTGCGTTCTGTTGCATTGACCGACTTTTTCCATACATTTCCCCAGAGTCCGTTCAGTTTTCAATTTCCTTTGTATCTATTCTATCTGAATCTATTATTTTAATGCTTGCAGAAGCATCTGTGTTGTGACAATAACCCGGCTGTACGAGTGTTGTTGATGTGTTTGGTCCGCGGTTGAGTTAGTATAATTTAAATATGATGCCGACAGTCACAGACAGACAGGTTTCTACTTATGTATGTAATATGTACTTTCAATGTAGAATGTGCACCAACGTCCTAATGTACATGTATGTATTTTTGAAAGTGCACATCGAATTACGTAATTTGTGGTCTGTCGACCAATGCTTTAACCACAATGGCTAACAGTCAAGGGACACAAAGAAAGGGTGTATGTATGACACTGCTTTGGCAGGTGGCGGAAAAAACCAGATCAAAATAAAGCAAAAAAAAAAGTAGGAAAATGAGAAGAAAAAAAAAAAAAACAGAATATAAAAATGTGTAGAAGGGCTCACAATGATGGCAAAATGAGCTGGGCGTAAATTGCCACAACAACAAAAACATCAACAACAACAACAACATCAGCAGCAGCAGCAATAACAACAACTGGCAGCAGGGGTCACACTGGTGAATGGTGTTGCACTGGGTGCCTCTATAGTATGTCTATGGCAATGCTGCTTAGCCTCACAAACAAACGCAATCATGAGCATGTGTCTGTATCTGTATCTTTATCTGTGTTTGTGTGTGTGTGTCTGTATTTGTGTGTAGGTTGGTCGCTTGCATGGCTACTGGCTTCCGTTTCCTGTTTCGTTGCGCTTTCAACTCAACTCGAATCCTGTTTGCCGTTTAATTAGAGACACGCACACAACAGAAGAGCAGCCTCCTTCCGTTACGTGCACTCATGTATGTATGTATGTCTCTGTCTCTCTCCCTCTCTCTCTCTCTCTCCCTCTCTCTCTCTCTCTCTCTCTCTCTCTCTCTCTCTCTCGGTCTTTCACTCTCTCTCTCTCTCTCGCTCTTTGACGCTCTCTCTTTTCTCTTTCTCCCTGTATCTCTCTCCCTCTCGCTGTCTCTATAAGTGTGTGTGATGTTGGTGTGTGTATAGATTGTGATTGTGAGCGTATAACGATGTGGTAGGTAATCAGAAACTGCTTTTAATTATTCAAGGTTCCATTCTGATGAATGAAGACAACAACAACGATAACAGCGGCAACGCCAAACTGCGCAATAAAAGCAACAACAGTCGCATCCCGTTAAAGAAACTGCCTGCCATCGTTTGTGCTTGGCATTAAAACAACAGCAACAAAAACATCGTGACGTTGAACTAAAGGGGATTAAAATTCACAGCTAACAACAACGCAATGGGGCCAGCATGGATATCGGCCGGTCGGTCAGTGTACTCTTGAATGTACATACATACATACATACATGCATGCATACATACATATATATATATCTGCATACATACATACATACATATGTGCATACATCCTACATACATACTGACATAAACATTTACATACATTTATACATACAAACATATGTACGTACATATGGAGAGCTTACTGATACTCTCTGCTCTTTACTATTTTCGTTCTTATATTATTGTGCTTCAAATTCGTATACGTACGTACATACATACATGTATATACACACACAAACACATTCACATTTACATTCACATAAATATACGTTTAAAAATTCAAGCATTGGTGGAAACAAAAGCAGCGCTGACCACAACAACGCCGCTGCCAAATGTCCATTGCTCAGCACAACAATCGACCAATAAGAAGCAATACAAACACAATTAATCCACCTGCAGAATGAGCCAACAGTAAACGAGAGAGAGGGGGATTTTCCCAAGAATTTAAAGTAACTGTGATTTTAATGCTGCTGCCCAATCAAAATATAATTACGGGAACGTGGCTTCTTGTGATGTTCTCATGTTGTCAATGCGCTCAGATCTTTAACGCACTTATGCTACGATCATTCTCAGCATGCTGCTAACTGCGCTTTAAAGTTGTAATCTTTATAAGATCAAAGTCAAAAATATAGATGAGTTTATATTCTTTCAACCAAGTCGATCAAGCCATCTTCGGCCGACCGTTAGAGCTATAGCCGAATTTGCTGTACTCTATAACCGATAGAGGAACCAAATAAGTGAACAGATTTATACGCAGCCCATGCAGCCTCCCACTGTTACAGCTCCATTAAGACTGTCACTTTCACTATTAGAAGTATAGACTCACAGATTGGTTAGTAGATTGATGGATTTGCGAAAAGCCTTACCATAAATGATACGAACTTGATTTGAACTCTCACTTTCGGCAATAACCTGGCTTGTGTCGATGAGCATTTTCTTTCTGATCATTGATCAATGACTGAGTGACTTCTTAATTGACACTGCATTTAAATGCTGTTGACATTTAAAAAGAATGAGTAAGATTTTTGGTTATGTCGTTCCTCATTTCTAAATATAATACAAATGTGTACACTTTTGCGAAAACGTGATGCAACTAACCAAATAAACATGGATAAAAGTGTACTACTTCTCTTTCAATATCACCAACCTTGTGCCTGGGATGCCCTTCCAACAGAATGGACTGTTAAAATGTCGAGCTTTATTCCTTCGTTTGTGTCCTTTTCCTTTGACGTCCATTGCACAGCCAGGTCATGCATTTGGACAGTTAACGAACAACTAATAATAAAGTTAAGAACACGGCCCAGTTTTTAACGCATTTTGTAAGTTCAGTTTGGTGAACGGTGAACGGTCAGCGGTCAACGGGTTTGTCAGCTTTTGCTGTTAATTCTATTTACTTAAAATGCCCAACTCTTCTTGGTGGCGCGTTTGGCCCCGCAAATATTTGTCTTATTAATGAATGCGCGGGTAAATGTGTTTACCTTGAGCTGAGTCCAGCCCACAGGCGTTGGTGACGACGACGATGGCGACGGCGATAGCAATGGCGTTGGCAATAGCGGTGGCAATGGCGGTGGCAATGTCGGTGGCAATGGCGGTGGCGCAGTCAATTAATTTTTCAGGAGACTCGACATTGAAAGGCGATGCAGGAAATCAATAAAATGTGCGCTGGTTTTGTTTAAAACACTGCAATTGTGCAATTTAAGTGCATGCTTAGCTTGCAACTGAGAGATAGACTTATTTGAAGGTCACAAGACTGAATGTGCTGTGGTTATAGCCCCAGCCTCAGATGACTGGTCAAGAAATAAAATAAAATTAAAATTAAAATTAAAACTAAAAGGGAAAGGAAAGAAACGACAGTAATATCGACGTCAACAAAAGCAGCTGCGTATGAATAACTTTTTCAGAGCTCATTGACCGTAAATTACTGCCGCAAATTTTTGTACACATGAATTTCCACTTAAATCCAATGAAAATGTTGAAACAAATGGCGAGCGAAGGAGGGATAAAGGAGTAGAAAGCACAGCAAACTGTTTTAAAATGTAAATTTCGTTTGCAAGCCGGCATTAAGGCCAATAAACAGCGTAAATGTGCGCCATTTTATACGAGTAAATGCGCAACGTTGCTCGGCAAAGCAACAACGAAAAGCAGCAGCACAACACAGCGCAACACTGCGCAACACAACACAACACAGACTTCTCCGCAAGATGATGCATGGAGTACAAGTATGAGTGCGAGAGGAGTAGTAGAAGATGGATGAGGGACAGAGGCGAGAGCAAAAGTAAAAGCTGAAGCCGGAGTCATAATCGGAGTCGGAGTTGGAGTTGGGACTGGGACTGGAACTGAGACTGGGGCTAAAGGAAACTGGATCCACTTACACTCATTTTATGCAAGGCATTAACTTAAATTGAATTAAAAACAAATTAATTAGATCCCTCATAAAAATGAACAAAATGGGAGTTAAATAAATATGAATTGTGCCCACAGCATGCAATATAATATAATTTAAATGGCCTGTCAAGCATCGAAGCAACGAAAACCTACTCGTATTGTAGTACTTAAGATAAATAAGATTGCTTATGTGATTATTAGCACTTGGGATCTAGCTGGAAGTCAACTCAATGACTGTGCTAAAACCTACAAAATTTTATGCTAATTAGCCAAGTAATTTTGTGGCTTTTGACACACCTGTGGCCTGGCTAATCTGCTCTAAATTTTTGAAGCAATCAATCAAATGGCCTTGTCATGGGCCTTCCTGGTAATATTATTTTCACATACTATTTATACTTGCAAGACTAACATTGAAAACAGAACAATCTATGCTATAAATCACACTTACTGTTGTCTGTTAAAATAATTCATGCCCATAGTCGTAAAAATCTATTGACATATGTTACAGAGCATACTTGTTCCACCGGTTGGACGTTTATTACACACTGAGCACATATAAATAAGTATTAACCAAATTATTGCAACATTATAAAAAACAAGTCAGGCAGCTACAGTCGTGCGACGACTGTGGGAGACTCTGAACTAATCGAAGAAAACAAAAAATTAAGCAACTATAAAACTAAATTTAAGCTTAAGCAAATGTTCAACTCATTATCGTTCGTTCTTGGAAGAAAGCAGCAATAGTGAGTGAGCGCGCAAGAGCGAAAGGAAAACAAACAACCGTTCCTTTTTTTGCGCGTTGCTGTGTATACACGTATAACTGTTAACTGTACAGCGCGCGTCTGTTTTTACTGAGATGCTTATGAAAACTATGCTGACAAATCAATTGGTGGTTAAAAACGCGTCTTGTACATATATATTGCTTTTATAAAATTTTAAAAACACTAAATTTTGTCTGGGATGCACCAAGCTTCGAACCGCAGACCTCTCATCGTACGTCCTATAACTTGAGCCACCGCCTTACATACTGCACGGTCGGCAACGTCAATACATATACAGCACGAGTTTTTGCACTTGTCATATATATATATATATATTCGAATTTCTAACAAAATTTGGTTATTGCTTTCACTTAAATTCTTAATATTTTCTGACAAATAAGGCAAAATTAATAATATATGTTTATATAAAATAAAAGTAATTAATTTATAATTATTAAAAAATGTAATTTGGAATTTTCAGCAGTGGGATTCGAAATCGCGCCTGTGCGCAATTTTGGCCGCAGAGGTGCCATGAACCTGGTGATCATTCATTCCTTAATATCTTCTATGTTTATGACCCGATCGTGCTGAAATTTTCAGAAAACGTCCGCAAAGGGACATTCTCCATATGTGCCAAATCTGAATTAAATCTAAAGTCGGTAGCTTCCGTAATACGTTTTTTTCGATTTGCGGGGGCGTGGCAAAAATCTAAAACAAACTTGATCTGCCTGCAAACTATACACGTGTTGTCACCAAATTTGGTTACTCTAGCTCTTATAGTATCTGAGATCTAGGTGTTCCTACAGACGGACAGACGGTCAGACGGACATGGCTATATCGTCTCGGCTGTTGATGCTGATCAAGAATATATATACTTTATGGGGTCTGCCACACCTCCTTCTGCCTGTTACGCACATTTCGCTTTCGTAGTAGTAGTTTCGCTAGTAGACTTTTAACTTTTAGTTCAGAGTCTAAAAAAACCCGAAGTTCATGAGGAGCTCACAGGGACAAAGCAGACAGATGCACAACAATAAGTATAATCCAAAAGTAATTCCACTAATAGGATTCATAAAAAGGATAACACGCAATAAATAATGGCAAGAAAATTTTCATAATTGAAAATGCTCAGCACGTACGTATTCAATTACTTGTTGAACTTACCGCTCAGAGCATCATTGCCATTCCCATTCCCATCCCCATCCTCACTCCACCAACCATTGCCATTCGCAATCGCCAGGTCCCATTCTTATATGTGCCCAGTCTCATCCCCATCTCAATCCAATCCTCATTCCATATCGGCCGAATCCGCACATACAAACATACGCCTCTCTTGGCCATGGCCCTGACGCTTCAGATTGTGATTGCGAACGAAAATCATATTTTCTGTTATTGTGGCAAAATGAGATTATTAAATGGGTTTTGGGTAAAACCCAATAAGACGGCGCACGCGGCATGGCCGGATGAACAGACAGCAAAAAGTAAACATTGCCACTGAGACAACTGTCTGCCCAATCCCTGTCTCTGTCTCTCTGTCACTCTGTCTGTTTCTGTTTCTGTCTCTGTCTGTGTGTGTGAAACGTAATGGGTTGTGGCCGTGGTGTGGGACCGTACGTGATGTGTATACATTGGTCTATTACATGCCAACCTAGAGTAATAGGGACAATCAGACATTCGGACAGCCAGACAGCCAGACGGTCGACGGCTGACGGTTGACAGTTGACTGTCTCCCAACCATCGCTGTATCAATGATGACTTTTCAAGGTTCATTTGCGAGCTTCTCTTCCCCCAGCAATGCATCCACCCGGCTCCTCAGCCTTTTCATACACTGAGAGCTACACTTGGCATGGCATCAGTTGTCGAGGCTGCGTCTAAGGCCGCATGTCTGCAGCAATTTGTAGACATTTTCTGATGTCCCACTATATGTACTTATGTATGTTTGTACACCCATATATTCGCACATACATCTGCAGCTGTAGTGCTCGTATCTGTTGCTCTTTGTGATCTAATATCTATATCTATCGCATGACGAGTCTAAAAAAAAAAATTTAAAGCGCATAGAGCACGTGTTGTTTGCCTTCTCAATTGTGTCATGATTATGTCTGATGGAGGATTGCCATGAATTGTGCCGGGGCCACAGCCACCAGCCATGAGCCACCAGCCACAGCCAGGCCACAGCCAGTGGCACCACTTAGCAATGTCAGCATCAGTGCCCAAGTCGAGGCTATCTCTGGTGGCACATTCAATAAATATTTAAGTCATATTCATCGGATGTGAGGTTTGGCACCATTGACCTGCCTCAGCCCGACGTACTACATATATAGACAAATGTACATACATACATTCATATGTGTGTGTTGTGTGTTAATCATGTTTTTTTAACTTTGTTTAGATTGCACAACGAGAAAACATCCACAAGTTAGATCTAGAATAAATCAATATAGATACAATTTTTTACATAATAATTCATAATAATAGTAAGTATAATAATAATAATAATACTAAGTAAAAAAAATCTCAGTCATATTTTAATTACTTGCTTTTTCTATTTCCTAGTGGTAACAAATCTGTACTTCATTTATATATCGTATCATACATTTGTAGTAAACATATGAAAAAATTAATATACAATATATATTTGAATTTATTCCTTAAGATTATAAATATATATATATATATATATATATATATATATATATATATATATATATATATATATATATAGATTTTAAACTTCGTTATATATTTATTTATTTGTTGTATTTTTGCAATTTTATGTCTTGTGCAAATTGTATGAAGGAGTAAATGTTGCTGTATTCAGAGCATACCGAGAAGTAATGGCTCATCAAGAGTTCGAAAAATATATGTAACCAGCAACGAAGCAAACAATTTTTTATTTTTGTATCTGAAGCCGCTCCAGGCTCGAAAGTGTTAACTTAGGATATGTAGGAGTGTATGAATATGTTTAATCATATTGATGAAAGTGAACAATATTACCCAATAAATCAGCTTTTCAAAATGTTATTTTTCCATATTGTAATGAGTTAGGTTACTCTTTACTAGGAATGTTTTTAAAATCCATTCAATAATCAAGTTATTTGTTTACCAACCGTCAAAGTCTAATTAAAAGCTTCTCAATCCTCTAATATTGCGATTCCCAGGAACATAAAAAAGAACTAAAATCTATTTACGAGCACACCACTAGTTCTACTAAGCTATGGTTGTTAATTGTGTATCCCATTGGGGCAGAAGCTATCCCCACATCGAAGCCCAAAGAAACTTACAAATTACACTTCAATTGTTGGGCGACAAACAAACAGAAAACAAGTACAAAGAGAAATCTGCAAGTTCTGACAGGATAGAGGAATAAACACAATTTCCAGTGGCAGTGGTGTCAAGTGGAGGCGGGGACGATGATGGGAACGGTGACGGAAACGGGAACGGTGACGGTGACAGGGACGGTGACGGGGACGGAGGCGGAGCAAAGCTTATGCAAATCATTTTGCAATGAGCAGTCGACGAACATGACTTTGAGTGCGGAATGCGAGATGCGAGATTCAAGATGCGAAATGGATGCAGGTACCGCTGATGTTGCCGCCTTCGTAGTCGCTCGTCGCCGGAATTGCAGCGTAAGTTGTTGCCACTGAAAATTAAAATTCAAACAACGACAACGTGGCGTATGGGCAACATTTGCATTTCCAAGCTTCACCTTTACTGTGACTTTTGTCACACCTGTGCTGTGGTATGCTGTCTCCAATTCTTGTGGTGATGGCGGTGGTGTGTTGTGCAACGCATATCCAAACACATATATATATATATACATATATATATATATATATATATATTTTATATATATACATATACCACAGATACAAATACAAATTCAAATCCAAATACAAATACAAACGGCTGATTACAAACGAAAATTGAAAATCTTAAGCACTGCCTTATTGAGCAGGAGGCACCTCAATCAGGGGGGCAAAACTTTATTTCCAACAGCTGTTCAGACTCTTCAGAGTATGAGCATTGAATGTGGTTGTACTGAGCCACGTGTGCTTTCATTTAAAATAAACTGGCAATGTTTTATTTTGTTTTTGTCGCTCAGCCGGCAGAAGTCACTGTTGATTGTTGTTGTTCTTACTTGGCATTTGCCAGTTGGTATTTGGCATTTCGCAGTTGGCAGTTGGCTGTTGGCAATACTGGATTTGCTATTTGTCCTTTTGCGTTTGTCTAGCGCAGATAAAGTCTAAATTATCTAAACTCAAACTGATTCTGATGCCACGCATATTAATGAGATGGCGAGATCAAAAAGCAACGGCACGAGTGCACCAAAGCCAAAGAAAAGTAATAAAGTTGCGGTTAAATTAAATTGTGCAAATGTATCGATAAAGCTTTATGCACCCAGTCATCCACGACTATGGCATGATATTGGGGTCTTAGATTTCGACGGTCTCTCGAGTCGGTGGGCCCGATGGGGCTGGATGGGGGGTGCCTTTGACACCATTGTGCCATCTGGCGGTTCACTAAAGTTGCCAAATCTCGAAGCGGCAACACAATTTTTACTGTGATTAAGAATTCTCTCTGTGAATAATTGAAAACGATCTTATGTAGTATCTTAAGTAGTTATGTTTCCAAATTGCAAATATATAAAAAGGTTAATTAATCAGAAAATAATTTTGAAGTTAGAATGGTTTTTCTAATGATAAATCTGTGCTCATATTTAATTGTCGTCTCTTTGATAGACACACACTCAACCACAAAAGAACATACTTGATACTGAGCATAACTGATTAAAATGTTGGCCACAAAACGTATTAACATGTCGGCAACAGGAGCTCTCATCCGGAATACTATTTAGCACCGGGAGACAGCCGACAGTCGACAGGCGACAAGAAGCGAGGGTCTCAGGGGCAAAGACAAATGCTAAAATAAGGAATACCGAAAAGGCTGTGACAAAATCAGGGAAAAGAAAACACCGCAACAAAAGCAAACATTGAAACAAACAGACAAAACAAATAAGCTAAGCATAAAAGTTTATATTGCGGTCGATGATTCACTTCAACACAGTTACAACGGCCACGACCACGACCACGAGACCAAGTTGACGTCAACGTTGACAGCGGCGTCGGCGTCGACATTTTGCGGGAACGGGAACAGGCATTGTGGTTGCCTCCAGCTCGACCTCACAGTGACGTTGGGGTCACAAACAATGGTAAGGGCCTCTAGCTCGATGCTCGGTTATGGCACAGCTGCAGTAGCGCCATTCAAAAATTTTGACATTTTACGCTGCCGCATGAAAGGTCCATGTGGCTAGGCTGTGTCTGCTACGGTTCCTGATGTTGATGCGTGTTTACACAGGCCGCAACGAACCACCTTGGGTGGCAGTGTGTGTTTGTGTGTGTGAATTTCTCTGTGGATGTGGGTGTGGATGTGGGAGTGGGTGTGTGTGTGTGTGTGTGGAAGGTTGGGTTGGTGCGAGTGTTGTGATAGCACTGCTCCAGCCTGCAGATTTTCTGAAACCCATTTAGTTAATGGATATAATAAATTTTTCTACAAATTGAAACTCGTAATTTCCATTGTTCTCGCGCTGCTGTGTGTCGTCGTCAAGGATGTCCTTTGCCTCCGTTTACTTCAACGTTCTCGTTCATCTACTTACAGGATGCTATTGGGATGCACAGTCTGTGATGGCAACGGATGCGGCTGCCAAATTTTACTTGGGTCCCGAGGCCACTGTCGAGACCTTGTATGCTTGCTTAATTCTAACCATAAAACTACTTTTAATTACGTTAAGTATATCGGCTCAGTAGACTTCAAGACAAAATTAGTACTCTAAGTTGCATACGAAGATTCGCACATGGACAATATGCAGTCCTGCTCCGTTGACCCACAACTGAATGAAGCAGCTGTCTAAAATCGGTTCTTGCGAAGGCATAATAAGAATAACATTTTTTTATGAACAAATAAATGTATTTTCGGGTGTTCTTCACTATTATGTATTCACGTAAACCAAAAAATTGTGGTTTTCTAACTTAAAAAAGTATCATCGATACTTCGCTATGATAAAAACAATAATAGTTTTCTTGAAATGAGTATCGGTAAAAAAGTAATGTATACTAGGAACATAAAGTACTCGTAGAATATGCATGTAGCATCGATATTTATAAGTATAGTATATAAACACGTATGAAGTGAAAAAACCCGCAGGAGTAGAAGAAGAAGTAGCTAAGGCCGGAGATGCGGAACAAAATTTGTTTGTGCTTCTTTGCGTCCCCGGCTGTTCTTGGCTTAATGTCTGCTATCATAAATTTTATGCTGGTGATGTTTAATTTGGCAACTGTAACTCATGTCGACTTAGACCTTAGTTTCGGTTATGCCTGTGCCCTTACCTGTGCCCTTGCCGCCCATCCCGTCATTATATACACACGTACATGTGTATACTCGTATAAATATTTTTACTGTAGACCCACTGCAAGAACAAACGGCAACAACAATGGGAAGCACACGTTCCACTTGTAGACAAAAGATGGATTGTTATCGCTCAAGATAACAGCACACCAAGCTTGGTTGGGAATGTACCCATCTTACCTGGGCCTAAGCTGCGCCGTAATTTCATTAGTGTCTAGGCCGGGCCGGGGTAATATGAGGGCAACAACCAGCTTGCCCACAAAATAGCTAAAACTTTGCCGTTTGCTCTAAGTACGTGCAAATTTTTCGTCAGAAAATTAAGAAAACGACTGCTAGGCAGAGACAGGGCCAGGCAGCAATATCAGCCTTAGCCTTAGCTACAGGAACAGGCACAGCCATAGACACAGACACAGAAGCAGAAGCACACAAAGAAAGAGGGAGCTACCCAGGCCCAGTGTCAGATCAAAGCCCACTTAACATTTTTAGCTCTAGTCATTCGTCTTGTGGAGGGTAAACCAAAGTTAAGGATAATTTTCTTGTTGGTAGCGTTGCAAACGCCAATTTGGCTATTGCCCCTCCCACTTCTCGACTGCTCATTTAAAGGCGCTCAGAGTTCATGCAGAGGCGAAACGCAATAGGACTTCTATCATTCAGCTGTTCAAGTGTGTGCCATGTGGCCGAAAAACGTTGACTTACACTGGGGATCACAATTTAAATTCCTAAGAATACTGAATTTACAATTTAATCTTGAGAGGTAATTAAGAATATTTATCACATCAGTGCGTAGTGGACGAGTTCCCATATGAATGAATAATGCTTTTATCATCCATTAAATAGGGATTTATCATTTCCCTGTATGCTGTCTGCAGAGTGTTAATGTGATAACAACACTGTACATATTCGTATTGTAGTTTTTCTTGATATAGGTATATATGTATATGTATTTGTATATGTATTAACATTTATGAGTCATTTAATAAATGATTATTTACATACTTATACAGCTACATACATGTATACTCCACATTGTGAATTATGCATACCGGGTGCATATTGTGTAAAATACATAGTGAAAATTCTCTTATGTCTATCTGTATGAAAAACACAGGCAAAACTTCAGTTAATCCTGAAAACCCGATAGTGAAAGTCGAAAATACGAACATGCAAAATACAACATGCAACTATGTAGCAAACAGAACAAAGAACATAATAATCATTATATTATTTACGTACTGAATATGCGATGCGTTTGCGATGCGATGCTGAACCAGCTGACAAAGCTGGTGACATGCAATTGTTAAATGCTGAAAATGAAATGATTTAATTATAACAGACAATAAAACAGCAGAATACGAGTAATTATAGTCAGCAACTGCAACTGTTTGGCCTGTCGTTAATTTTAATGCGGCCATAGCACACTTTTGGGCGTTATAATAGCCATCAAATATGCCAGCAGACATTCTATAGATCAGCAGTCAACCAAATAGTCGGACAGTCAGTCAGTTAGCCAGTTAGTCATGAAGCATCAGTGAATTGCACACAATACAAAAATACAAAAACAAATACGAATACAACAGCAGCACAGAACAATTGCAATTAAAATGAGCCCACAAAAATAACAAATGCATTGAGAAACAAAAACAACAGACAGCAGACATAATACAATAGCGTTTATCCACGTATGCTATCAGCCAATAAAATGGATGTGCAAAAATGGAAATAATTCACGCCAATAAAAACAGCAATGGCAATAACATGCTGTAAACTGTTAAACAATTGATTAACAACAATTAGCCGCTTATTAAGTTATAATAACAACGTTGCCAACAATATGCCATAAAATAAATCTTTTCTGTGACAAAAAGCCAGAGCTAAAGCAAACACCACAATCGTCGCCTTGTCGCCTTGGCTCGTCGCCCTCAGGGCAATGTATCGGATAGAATGCAATACACATCAATTATCCATACGAACGCAAATACAAAAACAAGCACATACGTATATATTTACACACTTACATACTTACATACTTACATACTTACATACTTACATACTTTCATAATTTCATACTTACATACTTACGTACTTACGTACTTACATACTTACATACTTACAAACTTACATACTTACATACTTACATACTTACATACTTACATACTTACATACTTACATACTTACATACTTACATACTTACATACTTACATACTTACATACTTACATACTTACATACTTACATACTTACATACTTACATACTTACATACTTACATACTTACATACTTACATACTTACATACTTACATAGTTACATACTTACATACTTACATACTTACATACTTACATACTTACATACTTACATACTTACATACTTACATACTTACATACTTACATACTTACATACTTACATACTTACATACTTACATACTTACATACTTACATACTTACATACATACATACTTACATACTTACATAGTTACATACTTACATACTTACATACTACATACTTACATACTTACATACTTACATACTTACATACTTACATACTTACATACTTACATACTTACATACTTACATACTTACATACTTACATACTTACATACTTACATACTTACATACTTACATACTTACATACTTACATACTTACATACATACATACATACATACTTACATAGTTACATAGTTACATACTTACATACTTACATAGTTACATAGTTACATACTTACATACTTACATACTTACATACTTACATACTTACATAGTTACATACTTACATACTTACATACTTACATACTTACATACTTACATACTTACATACTTACATACTTACATACTTACATACTTACATACTTACATACTTACATACTTACATACTTACATACTTACATACTTACATACTTACATACTTACATACTTACATACTTACATACTTACATACTTACATACTTACATACTTACATACTTACATACTTACATACTTACATACTTACATACTTACATACTTACATACTTACATACTTACATACTTACATACTTACATACTTACATACTTACATACTTACATACTTACATACTTACATACTTACATACTTACATACTTACATACTTACATACATACATACATACATACTTACATACTTACATACTTACATAGTTACATACTTACATACTTACATACTTACATAGTTACATACTTACATACTTACATACTTACATACTTACATACTTACATACTTACATACTTACATACATTACATACTTACATACTTACATAGTTACATACTTACATACTTACATACTTACATACTTACATACTTACATACTTACATACATACATACATACATACTTACATACTTATATACTTACATACTTACATACTTACATACATACATACTTACATACTTACATACTTACATACTTACATACTTACATACTTACATACTTACATAGTTACATACTTACATACTTACATACTTACATACTTACATACTTACATTCTTACATACTTACACATGTGGACCAACAATAATATACGAAATTTTGATGGAGACTGTTGGGGGCATTGCGTAGGTTTTGTGGCATTAACAATTTAAATTATTGCCGTCTGCTGTCTGCCGTAGCCAATTATTTACGCATTGTGCGTAGTCTTTTTTGCAGCTAATGACACTCTTATGCATTTAAAATAGCCAAATATACGCACAGATTCCAACTCGTTACATCGTATCCTGCACCACATATCCCACGACCTTCTCTAGGGCCCATGCCACAAGCACTATGCATCGCAACGTTGTCTGGTGTAGCCAATTTTAGAGCGGACACGCGCCGGAAGTTTACACTCAATCAGCACACCAGAAGCAGCATACGGATATGATATTTTCTCACATTCATAAGCGAGGACAGTTCAATAATCAATGTCACTTGCAATTCCCCTCGATCTGATTCAATTGCAATTGAAATGGAATATCTTACGATGGGTCGGCAACTGTGAGTTGCACAATTCTCAACCTTAAATTAACCTATTAAATCATACAATATACAATGCGATCTCCCGGGATGTTAAAATATAAAAGTAGTGTCTAGTCAAGCATTGTGTCCACTAACGCAGCTTTGCTTTTGAGTTCGAATAAACGAATAAACTATTTCTAAAAAGTGTAGCATACTTATCAGCTTACTGACTATTACAAATTGCAGAGTTCGAAATTAATTTCACTATAAGAGCCTTGGCATGCAAATATTAGAACAACACAGGCTGATTTAGTCAAGTGATGAAGAAGCCCAACTGGACGGAAAGTTGCCACGGCCCAACCACAAACTGGCCAACAAATGTGAAAAGTTTTTGCTGTAATTTCCGACACATTAGAAACAGGCTAGAGGTGTTGCCAATTGGAGCGATCAATAATGCAAACTCGCAACATGCACAACTCTCAACTCAAACTCTAACTTAAACTCAAACACCTACTTACATATCGTTATGTTGGGTTAGCTAAATAGGGTCCAAATCTGACTAACAGCCGACTATCAAACAAACACATTGACACTCATTCAAATTGACCTTCTCAAAAGTAATTAAAAGTGACCCTCGGGTCTAATGCCTGGTAATTATTCAACGCAGTCTAAATATGCAGATATGTATATGCATATCCCGATTTACCCTTTCCGAGTACTGATGACTGTTAAAGAGAATTACAGTTATATAATACTATTACTTATTATGCGAAACTCGATCAAGACTGATCAGAATATCTTAATCGTTGATGGGCTTAAATAGCACATATTTTATTCATCTATTAAGACCTAGGTACTAACGTTTCTTACGAGCAAAGTGGGAATTCACTAGGACTACTGCCTTATCTATAAATTGCGCTTAACTATAGTTGCGTCCACATTCCAAAGATGTATACATAAACGGACAGGCACACATATACATATGTACGTATGTATATAAAGCAGTATGCTCAAAGCTGCAAACATTTTGGTTAACGACACTTTTAATCTGTCCAAAGGTATTTAAACTTAGCTAAGCCTCAACACTGACTGACATTTATGGTTTTAAAGCAAGTGTCAAAATGTTTGTTGACGACGATGACCAGGGCGCATCCAAACATATATACATACATACATACGTATATATACACATACCTATATTTTCTCCCACACATAAAAAACTACAACAACAATGACAATAACAAAACAAACAACAGGAGTGGTAATTTATTTTGCCTTTTGCAAACGTCTGTGTCGGGCAACAACTTGTGGGAAGGCCAATGGCGAAATACAAAGGGCAAAAGAAGCAGGGGACAGGAGAATGACCGACCTCGAAGTTAAGCATTTGTGCTGCATTGGTATATTACCCCACAAACGACCAAAATTCAAGCACGGACGCACACACACACCCACACACCCACATAAACACATCCACGCACAACACATCCACAGACGCAGACTCAAATACAGAAACAGATCCAGAGACACGTGCAAGCGACCTTTGCGGAAAGTTCCACATTAGGCGCTGATTTTGTTACAGTGGCGTCTGCCGCTGACAAGATGCGCCACCCAAAAATGCTAAGCGACATAACAACAAAAACAACAACAGCAACAACAACAACAACAATTTACCTCACTCCTTAATCTCATATGCTAACAGTTCCAATTCAACCGTGCCCGTGTCCGTGTCCGTCCATTACATATACTGCATATGGGAGTGTGAAAATATGTGGCCTTCATGGGCATCTTTTTTGTAGCCAAGCAGCCATGAGATTTAATTGACCAAGGGATCATAAACTTTTGCGCAACGATGCTGAAAACATTTGACCCTGATTTCATGAGTCAGCGTTGCCTTGAATCGGCTAACCAGCTCTTTCCAAGACTCATTTCCACGCCTACTAAGCGAATAAGCTAATACGAATAGAATGTGTTTATTAAATATGCTAGGAGTATGATAACGCAGATCGGTGGCGTACTTAATTATAGAAGATAGCATCCCTGACCACAGTGTTTATGAAAACTTGTATCTCAATGCGGCGGGGGGATTCATTTTCCCTCAAGGTAATAATAGTTATTATTGTAGATTGGAGCAAGAGTTAAAGCTAAAATCCCATTTTGTATACCTTATGTAAACTTTAAATAATATATTTATTGAACAGAGACTATTTTTTAGCTGTTTGCTAAATAAGTTGTAATGCTCTGTGGGTGTGTGTGGGTGTGTGAGGGAGAAGCGTTCTTTGAACAGATTACTTTTGTGAAAAAGCATATTATTATAGTTGTGTCTTGGGAGTATTGCTCGTATTTGCAGAGCAGGCTAGTCCCGTAAGGGAAGTAAACTATAAGTTGATTTGAGGTTAATTCAAAACGTGTAAAAAGGAAATGTACGTAGACGAGAGCGCGCGTGTCCTTGATGTATCACTTCCGGTGTCTGTTAACTTATGCCATAAATACGCACAGCGACCAACAGCACACGCGCCAAGGCAATACCATCGCATAGTGCCATCGCATTCGCCCCAACTGGGTCGCATTGGTTTGGCCCGGTCCGGGCAGGGCAGGGCTGCGTCGGGCCAACTGGCTAAAATGACGCGGCAGTGGCCGCACATTGAAACCATTTGATGGCAACACGTCTTTTTGGTATTTTCACACGCTTGAGCATCACATTGGATTCAACATCACGTTTTAGTGATGCCCCACACTTGCATAGCGGAACCGCCTAATATGCTTACGCTCCCAGGCGGGGGTATGGGTGATTGTACGGTGGTAGGGTGATGGGACCCACAGCCGAAGCTAGAACTGAGGCAAGTTGATAGACGAACGCGTCGTTGAATAAAACCCTTTTTTGCTTGTCGCTTTAAAGCGCAGAGTCACCTACACTAGCATAAATTTTGTATGCGCATACAAACTGATACATATGTAACAAATATTTATACATACGTATAGATGTATGTACATTTATACGCCTTAATATCATTGCATATACATACATGCATGTATATATATATATATAGAGAGAGAGAGAGAATATTAGAATATTATTTGGCCGTTTTTTGGGTTGACAATCCGGACACTTAGTTTATTTAGGAAATTATAATAAGCCACTCTGCGGCGCCTAATACAGTGACAGTGGTCGCAGCACAGTACGGCACAGGACAGCACAGTAAAAGTTTAATACAATGTGTACAAAAGTTTTGGTCAGGGTGAGATTTCCAACAAATTGTTTGCAGAATGTTATTTTGGCATGTGCGTGCTTCGTTTTGTATAAACTACTGACTTTTTGGTAGACGACGCGTCGCACCACTTCATTCATGTCTGCTGTGTAAAAGTTGAATCTAGAAATGTATGTTGACTGTCGCAGCCTGTTATATGCATATACTATTGCTGTGAATGTGAACGAGTGAGCAACAACAACAGTGCATGGGAAACTTTAAAAGATAATGCTCTTTGCGAATGTAACTACATACATAATACATATATTATTTGCCACTCTCTTCTGCGAATTCATACAACTACTATATAATTTATAGTTCCATCTATTTACCCCCTCTCGTCGCGTTTATCGCTCCATTTCAAGACTTCGCATGCTCCCACTGTGAATACTAGGTTATAAAGCGAATGTAGTGTAGGGTGTGTGGAAGATAAAATATTCTTTTGAGTAAACCAAAATCAAAAAAATACAAATAATAGCACTTAATCAAGCAGTTAACAAATAGTTGCAGCAACTTATTTAATTCTCTTAATGTCGAAAAAAAATTAAAACATTTGTTGTACTCCCGAGAGTGTAGAGTGTAGCAAGAAATGCAATGACAACAGTTAATAAGATAAGCCGCGAGCCTCAGTGCAACTAATGCAATTTATACGCTTCAGTAAAAGCACGGAGATGACAAACACGGGGAAGTCGAGTGTAGCCGATAGCAATCTGAAACTCAATCAGCCGTGCAAAAAATTCTCCGAGTAAATGGATTTGTCATACTTATAAAAATACAGAGACCTTGATGCTTTTTGCCCTACAAAATGTAATTAGAGTTCCTCAAGGTTGACTTAATAATCATAATGTGGTTATGTTGTACACAGGGATATAGGACTAGCAGGAGTATGTTATGCAATTACCCAGTTGCAATTACAGATTAAGAGCAAGCAAATCTAAAAGTGTGTATACTCGTACTGAAATTAGTGCTTGTTATGATTATTAAATGCATGATTAGTATTACATGAAAAAGTCATTTACGAGCGACAAAAATCAAAATTAGTAACAGAAAACCAGATTAGATATTCATACATACAAATCAATGGACATTTTAATGCAAAACGATTCCTCATTGTCCAATTACTGTCACATTGCCACAGTGGCTCACTGGCTCAGTGGCAACAGCGTTAAGGTTAAAGTAATGTGCTGGCATCACATGACAGGCTCGAATTGCAATCGGAATTAAAGGTGAAATTCCATCACAGATGTACTTGAATCCATTTGAATGTCGGCATAACTTTTATAATAAAATTCACAAGCTCACTCGTTGCTGAGTCTATCATATGAATATAGTGCTGGGGGGAAGGGGGCGTAGAGCCGCAGTCTGTTTGCCATTAAAGGCAGCATGATAATTTAAAATATATATATATTCTTTTCTTTTTTAATTTTTTATTTTATTTATTAATTTTTTTTTTTGTTTGGGTTTTTGCTTAATTTTTTGAAAAAATCTTTTGGCAAAGACCGAGACTCAAACAATAACAAACAGCAACAGTTAAATGAGCTGAACTATACACTATTCAAAACTTTCATATATATATATATATTAGTTATATGTACCAAAACATTAAGCTCTTTTTTTCCCAAATTGTTAAAAAAATGTTTATATTTTTTATTATTGTACAGGTATCTTTAATGAAACTTGGCTTGACCTGTGTATAATATACAATCAAATACATATATTATTATTGCATATGGCTAATAATACTCACGTTCTTTTGGTCAATTTAAATGCGAGCAGTATACAAAAGTCAAGGAAACAAGAATTCACATTACATGTATATATAGGGACATATTAAGCTATTTCGCCATGTTTTATCCATTTCCAGTTGATATAGGGTATGCAGAGTGTAACACAAACTCCCGCGAGAAAAATAATTTCAATTTTTCAGAGATTTTTATGAAACGCTTTTCTGTTTCTCCCCATTTGCAGCTTGTGTGCAAAAAGCTGTGAAAGCTTAAGCAGTGTTTATGCCTGTTAAATACGAATCAGACAAAGGTCGACTGGGTATTATGCTTATTGTGCTTTGATTGCTTCAACTGGTTGTTAAATAAATTTCCGGCGAATGGCAGGCTTACGTAGACTGCGGACAATTAGCCCTCGGCTGGCAACAGAACAGAAATCAAAAGTGTCATCGCATGGAGCACCTTCTGCTCTTCTGCTTAGCTTAGATAGAAGCAGTATCTGCCTATTGAAGCAGCATGTCGTATGAATTGTTAATGACTTGTACACAAGGACGCCATGCCCTTAGCTGTTGGATGCCGCCCACATATTGTGCAACTGCTTTCAGCTTAAGTTCATGGCTGCTTTTGTTTATCGACTGCACCTGGACGTGGTTGGCAAGGTGGATAAAGCCATGCTAGCCAACATTGCACTGACTCTCCGACACTCCGACTCTCCGTCTGATACTTGCTTAAGACCAATACATACTAGCACAGAACTGCAGTAAAAGCTGTTGGTTCCGTCATAAGCATTAACAATGCCGGACAGCCGGGTCGGAGTTGTGTTGTAAAATATTGCACTGCAGTTTATGCAAAGTTGCTGATAGCAATTTGCAAATTTAATGGCGTGAACAAATTCAATCAATGTATGCAAACAATGACACCGACTTCGACATTGGCAATGGCAACATTGGCCTAACACTTTGGCTATAATTTTCTGGTTCTCGTACTCACTCTCTCTTTCTCCCTCTTTCCCAGTGTCTGGCTAGGGGCTAACGTTCGCACAGCTGCCTGTTGTGTACGAGTATTGGCAATCAAAATCGGCTGCCTTTGCTTGTTGTCAGTAAATGCATTTTAGTTAAAACTGCAAAAGGCAACAATAATCAATGTTTTGGCATCGTCTATTGTTGATAAGTAATATGTCTGCTGTCGGCTGTCGGCCGTCGGACGACGGCTGTCGACTGTCGACTGTGTGATGTCTGCTATCTGCTATCTTGAGGCAACCAGCTACAAGCAGTTATTCATGCCACCAGACTAGTGTAGTACCTTAATTGTTCACACTTGCCAACTGACGATGTCCTATGCTCGCATCCATGCGCAAAATTGAACAGGTGTGCGAGTATATTAAGCTATTGCTGACCGCGCTTGTTTTCCCACTAAATATATTCTTTCGAAACAATCACACCTTAAGTAGTTGAGAATCGAAAATGTTTATGTATTTTGTTAATGTCTTAACCTAAACATATTTATGCATCTACAAATAATCACTCATATACAGACTCATATCACTCATATATACTCCCTTAAACACAAACATCATACAATTCATCATGTATTTATTAACATGCCAAAAACAATATCAACACTAAAATACCACAAAGTGTTTAACTTTAAAAGCAGAATAAAAAATGTCAGCGCATTAAAAAGCTAGAATTCCTTGTGAAATATGCGTGACATTTTTCTTTTTGTGGGTGTTGTCTTTTTAAAAAGTTCCCATACACAAATTTGTCTTTCTAAGCGGATATAATGACAACTCAACTTAAAAAGTTGGCCAAGAAAGGCCAAAAACTAGTAGGGAAAAGTGAAGAAAATCCTTTGTAAATTATTACAAAAAGCAAGCTGCAAATTAATGATAACGACAACGTCTCATACGCAAAGGGAGCATTCACACCCATAAGTCTTTTCAAGCATAGACACATAGTAGGACGCATGTACACAAGCAGCATACCTAGCTGCGTCCCTGGAAGCTTTTAGCGAAGGAGGCCCACGAAAAAAATTAGTACGTAGAACCATGAAACAACAATACAAGTTCGAGTAGACCACTCTGAGCACACAAACGTACGTGATGCTAAGAATGATGCTGTTTTATTAAGTCCACTGCGTGACAAAATCACGAGTTGTGCGTTTTGAGCAATGAGAAGTACTTCCTTTGTTCAACATGAATTGAAACAGAGCTGAGTCTAATGCACAGGTCGCATATTTCAATTTGAATAAGAAACACTTTTAAGTTTCCATAAAACTAACGAATTTATTAGAAACACTAAGTAAGATATTTGGAGATTTGAAAACACTACCATTCTTTTAGTATCTCTAACAAAACTTGACCACTCAAAATGTTATATTCCATTAAATCCTAAATAGTTTTCTTTATTTCTGGACCTAATAGAACTTTTAAATGTATTTTCAAAGAGCAAATAATTAGCTTATTTATATTTATTTTTCTATCCGCTATGGAAGGGGTAAGATATCCGAAATTTTATCTGATCTTGCCAAATTTGGAGCTAGAGCTCTAATAGTTGCTGAGATCAACGCGTTCAAACATCTGTTTATACTGATCAAGCATAAATTTACATATACTTTGCAGAGTCTGCCAGGCCTCCTTCTACTTTGAGAATGTATGTACTCCCTAGTGAAGTTGGGCTGTGCATGTGCAAAGGTGTATGAGTAGAGGTATGCATGACGGCGGAGATGATGTTACGTTAGCCAGCTTCAAGATGCTCAAGAGCACAATATTTATGACAAATTCCTTTTCACTTAAATATCGGATCAAAGCGTTCGATTTTGAAATCATAATATCCACAGGATTTCACTCAAAACATAAATTGACAAAATGTATCGCTCAAAATTTGTTGTTTATATATTGTTATTAGTACAATACCTGCTGGCATGCAACTGTAACAAGGTCGATGGTCAAAAACTAGTGGAAAAGAGCTTTAAGAGTGTAGACCAGCGACGTTTACCTAGGAACGCTATCAATGCCAACGGGATGCCCATAGTGGATGCATTACAGCTCCAGAGTGATGCTCTTCAATACAACAAAAAACAACGTCAAGCAAGCAACAGCTCGAACCTCAGCAACGATAATGATGATGAGTTCAGATTCTTAGTAACTGGCGGCTACCGACCCGACAATAATCTCCTCGTCAAGTACGTTGTGTCAGTACGCACATTCAAAGAACGCAAATTCTTTGGCGACAATCATTTCTGCGGGGGAGCCATAATCTCAGCGAAATCTATTCTGACGGCAGCACATTGTCTATACATTGGGTAGGTGAGACATCTTACCTGATACAAATCCAAATTCCAATGTAGCTCTCTCAATGCCTGAGTGAGTGACCATAGCCAGAAGAACTGCCTTCTTAGTAGTAGTCCCCATTCAGGACACAACTGCTCATTCTATCCCATTTGTACCTCAAGCATTTCCAAATATTTGCATAAGCTCAACCAGCTTTCCGAAATGTTTCAAAACCATTATAAAACAATATTAAAAATGTTTCACAAACTTTAGAAATTGGCATCAGCTACGTGACAGATAGACAACTTAAGGTTGTATGGTCAGAAGTGTAATATTTATTTGAATAAGTCTTCTCCAAAAAGTTAAACCTTACCTTGAAAATTCGACTCAACCTCAAAGCTCATATATATATGAGCTTCACACAACTGATACTTAGATCAGTTTTGTATTGAATCCCTCATCTTACAGTGGGGCCAAGTTGCGAGCTAACCGAATTAAGATCGTGGCGGGAACCCCGCGTCGGCTGGTGCAGACTAAAAACACTCAAGAGCTAAATGTGGATAAAATAAAGCCGCATCCAAAATACTCTCCCAAGCTGCTCAGCAATGACATTGGCATTATAGCACTTAAGGATCCGATACAGCTCGACGAGGATTTTGCAACTATTATACCATTAAATGATCAAGATGCAACGGCCGGAATGCTATGTACAGTCGTTGGATGGGGTACGGTTATTCAGGTAGGTTAACAATACAATGCATACATTATACATAAGATCTGTGTCTCTCATTGGCTGTGGGAATGCGATTATTCAGTTCGGTCCCACCCCTGATGAGGTGGTCAACGGTGATGTGGCTATTAATACGAACGCGTACTGCTCGAATATTCCCGGCTTTAAAAAGGGCATGTTATGTGCATCGAATGCAAACGATTACGAGGTGGATAGCTGCCAGGGGGATTCGGGTGGACCCCTAATATGCGACAAAAAGGTTGTGGGAATTGTCTCCTTTGGCAGTGGCTGTGGCGAACCGGATTCGGCTGGTGTCTACACCGATGTCTACTATTTTCGTGATTGGATCGGTCGCAATGCCGTCTGTCGCCTTACAGTTCAATGTCAATGGTGTCATCAACTACTGCTGGTCACTCTGGCGATACTTACATGCTCTCTGGATTGATATATACATAAATGAATATTACTGAATAAAATTCAACCTACTGTCGGTTATATAAACTGTCAATCGAGATATACATATTGCCCGATATTAAGTGTATGAAATCATTGCTTTATGTGGAGCACCACACATGGTTTGCTCTTGAAATTGACTCTGTATTGAAAAATAATTCCTTTGCAAATATAAATAAAACATGGTTTGGTCTTTCAATTGATTTTACTTTAACAATTTACACATGTAAAAAAAAACTGTGTAAGCTATATCAATAAATACATATAGGACAGACTACTTATAGTTTCCTTAAGCTCTTATAGCTTTGTAAAAACTGAAGCAATTGTCCTCATCCGGACGTTGTTAATCTCTTAATAGATTGTATATTGGAAAATAATGAATTTGTAAAGGCAATTTTAAATTTTAAACAAATTGTACTTGTAAAGTTGCCAGATTCAATTAAATTCAATTGTTAATCAATGCATATGATGTATACATATGTGAGTGAGAGCATTCTTTCAAGTAAATGCATAGTAAATACATATAGATCAACATTTCAGATGCTTTGCTAGCCCAAATACGCGTAAATGGATTGAATCAGAAGCTCAGTCAGTGGTGCTCTTTTATAAGAGCGGCGAAATTCACTGCGGAAGCATGTTGATTGAATATCTGAAATCCAATTAGTAACCACATACATGCACAATCAGACATACACATACACATACACATACACATACACGCATGTATACTTGCAATCACAAACACAATTAGAAAAGGCAACAATAACAAAGACTGAAAGCTTTTGCTTCATTTTGTCGTAATACAAGTCACGCACACACTCGCATAGTCATGTCATTCTCACGCAGGACTCTAGAGGGACATCCACACATCCAATCACACAAGCACGCTCACACCCACACACACCCACACACACACGCACACACACACACACATACACACAAACAATCAGTTTGTCATTTCATATTCGCATTGTCTGCTGTTCAAGTGTTCATAATGAATTTAATCGCGTATGTTTATTGCTCACTTTTACTAGCAGCACACATACTTACTACATATGTACATATGTACACATACACATGTTCATATGTGCCTATATGTGTGTATGCATGCACACAGACTAGAGTGTGGCAACATACAGAAATACATACATACATCAAATTCGCACGCGCATACTGCTCACGTACATATGCATCAACTGATGGGGATGTATGTGTGTAGGTAAGTGTGTATGTACATACATGCATACGTACACACATACATACATGCATGCATACGTGTGTAAAAGAAACATTCCCACAAGTTGTTTTGTAGCCACCGTCATCGTTATTGGGACTTCATTCTGATGTCGAGACGAGAGTTCTTTATCATTTTGCCACGTTTCTTCTTCTTCTACTACTGTTTCTTCTTCTTCTTCGACTTCTTGCGTTTCTTCTTCTTGCTCGCCAAGTGCTCGCTCGTCAGTGTTCCTTTTGCATATTGATTTATCTCTGTTGCTGTTGTTGTTGTGTCATTGCCTCGTGGTCTATGCCAAAAAGCATGTTGTCTTGGCCTCGTTCGGTTGCTTGGCTCGGTGCTGCTTGCCCTTGTTTTTTGCCCTCAAAGCACAGTAAGTAAATTGTTTGCATATATTAGACACATGCCTCAAATTGCATTTCAAATGAAGTTCATTCGAAAATAATTGGAGTTTAACTTTATTGTCGTGGCTGTTTGCTAAATTGCTTGTTTGCCGTTGCTGTGCGCCTTGTTGGCAATTGCCAAGTGGCTATGAAAATCAAATGGGCGGAGCTAAATATAATGTTAAACGTGAACACTTTTATACGATATACTATGTATGTATGTATGTTCGTATATTCAGTCGCCGCTTGCTGCTCTTGTCTTTTGCCAATTGTATTAATTGTCCGATTCAGAAATAATGAATAACAATTAAGTACGTATTTTATTGAATTCTTAATTCGACATCTTACATCATTACCAAACAGACAGTACTCCCAATATTTTGGTATTTTTAAGACATATTTGGATTAACGTCCCATACATTTACTTATCGATACAAACACGAAGGATCAATGAGACTTGCTTATAGGGATACAATTAGATTTGTAAATACCAACGCATTAATACCAACGAAAGGTCAAGAGCCAAATAACTTAGTCAAGATACAAACTAGTACTTGACATGAGCTAATCACCAGGCGAAAAGCGTGTCAAGTACTTGAATAACATATCCCATACGAGTGGCATGGAATCATGGGCTGATGTGCGATAAATTGACTCGTTGGAAAAGTGCAAGAAGTGCTCGGACACTAAAAACGTATTCCCGGTGTGTGTGAATTACATTTAACACGCACACACACACACACACACACATATACATATGTATGTATGTATGTATATACACATACACAACCACACAATGATGCAAAAGCACAAGTTGTGTTCATATATTCGGTATTCGTATAAGTAAATGGAAAATGGTCTGTTCGTGCCTTTGCTCCCGCGTTGTCAACCACTGCCGTGCTATGAGAGGGCAGCACGCATCCTGACCAAATCGCCAGCTAAGCTTCAACTTCAACACATCGCGGATCACATCAAACTCAGACCAAAATCGCTATCAATTTGCGTTTGTAAATACATTTTAATGGCATTTCAAAGTAAAACTGAGTTGACTCCGTGCTCCGTGCTCCGTGCTCCGGCTCCGACTCCACCTCCAACTCGGGCTCCCGCATCAGCACGCCGCACGCCACCGTCCCCTCCTCTCACCCCTCCCTCTTCAATCCACAATGTGTCCCGTAATCAATTTGAAAATTTGGCCGTGGTTGCTGCCTCTTTTGCTATTGCTATTGCGGATGGAACTGAAGCTCGGCTCCACCACCAATTGTATGAGGGGTGTGGGGGGTGAGTGACACCGGAAATTCAAACTACTTCCTGTTTGTTGCTGGTATTCGTTAGCCGCGTTTCATTTGAACTCGAGTTTGGTTTGACTTGATGGATGGCTTCGGCGTCGATTTGATTTGTTTTCATTGTAACGAGGCTTTTATTAGCCCCACTAACACCAACCAACACCATCCCCCGGCGCCTCCTATGCCCCTAACCTTAGTTCCACCTTCAGCTTCCTGACACGACACTAGCACAATCCGCACTTTTCCCAGCCCATTACCAGCCTTGGCGCGGAATGTGGCAAGCACGCTTGTTATTGCCCTTATTGTTGCTGCTGCCGCTGCCGCGGCTGCTGCTGCTGCTGTTGCTGCGTCGTTGTGGCGTTGTTCGTTAAATGCAAACACTGAAAAGGGTTTTCAGAAAAAGAAAAAATAGAAAAAAAGAAACAGCAGCAACAACCATCAGTAACCAACCCACCGACCAGTTAGTGACCGACCAGCCAACAACTACAACGATTGCCTATTGTCCGCACTCCGCGCACCGCCGCTAGCCACTTGCCACTTGCCAGAGGCAGACGCGGCAGAAGGCATGGCGACCAAACGAAAAAGCCATGGGGCAGGCAACAGCACCAACCAGGATGGCTCCCGCCAACGGCAGGAGCAACCCGTTTTCAATTTTGTTTGCTTGACGCAGGCAGCTTACAGTGCTCGTCATCTAAATAGCAACAGATGTACATCCCTTACTTTGAGCTCAAATCTGAAGAGATGATACCCTATATAAATATTACAGGTGGAGCGTGTATCTCGCGTTCCCCCGCCTCCTCTCTCTCTCTCTCTTTCTCTCTTTCTCGCTCTCTCGCTATTTTACTAGCTACCTAATGTGTTGGAGTGAACCCCAGTTATGTGACACAGAGTGTATAATTTTTTAATTGCAAGACATTGTGCGTGTATGTGTGTGTGTGAGTGTGTGTGTGTGTGTTATTGTCAGTCTGTAGCAAAGCGATTTGCATACAAATTTGGCACGAAGTGTAAATATTTAAGCAGATACAAAGTGTGAGTATTAAATTTTTGATACTAATTAATTATGCATGTGTAAATTTTGCTATGAAAATTATTATAACGCCATATTTTGGCTAACCATTTGTATAGTACACATAGAAGCGCACAAGCGCACGCACGCACACACGCACGCACACACACACACACACATAAGTACACACACAGGCACACAATTGTGCAACAGATTCGACAATTCAAATTAGAAGGCACACAAATAAATTCGAGGCAGTTAAACAAGCAAAAGTTACAACATGAAAATTGAATACTTAGCTTGTTTAAACGATATTTGGCACTAGTATTAAATGAATGAGCGTTTACCAGATACGAGTGTGTAAATACAATATGCGTGCATATTTTCGCTAATTACGTAATTGAAGTACACATAAAATCACAGCGCGAGAGAAGAAGAGAACGAGAGACAGTGAGAGGGAGAGGGAGAGTGAGAGTGAGAGAGGGGCAGAAATACGCGCAGCTTATTTGTGGGGGGCAGCATTAAGTAAGAAATTGATTTCTTGATAGATAAGTGTGGATGCCATTGTATATTGATTTTATTATTCAGCTCATTTAACTGCTTTACTCCTTTAAGGGCACAAAAACTTATGCCTGAGTATAGAGTACTTAATAAATATGATTACAAGAGTATTAAAGAAATACTCAAAGTGTCATGACGAAAAGAAATTCCATTAAAACTTTATCACTTTTCGCTTTCAAAGCGCGTTCAAAATGGGTCGCTAGCTACGAGCTTCTATTGATTCAATTGAAAAGCCAAAAATTCCAATAAATAATTTATATACGAACATATTTGGTAATATATAGTTGTCTATGGGTGTGTGCGAGTGTGTGAGTATTTGTTTGTGCGCGAGTGTGGCCTCTGTATGCCGCACTCTTAAAGCGTATTCGTATTAGCCAACTCGAGAGTGGCAAGTGGCAAGTGGCAAGTGGCGAGTAAGACTGCGTTGATAGCAGGATAGGATAGCCAAAGTTAAGTGGTGTGAGTGCAGTGGAGTGAAGATATCGAAAAGCTTCTTGAAAAAAGAAGAATAATAAAAAAAAAAGCCAAGGCCCACCAGGACAAAAGGCATCGGACGAAGGAAGATGGGCGATGGACGATGGGCGATAAGCCTCGGACGCTACTGCTGTAGGCAATAGGCGACTAGCCTGGATAGCACTACAATCGCCAGCCGGCAAGTGCGAAACTGTCTACAAAAGTATAATCTATGGCCAATAGCACTGCAGACTATTTGTATTAATTTGTTGTTGTCGCTGCTGTTGTTATTGTCGCAAAATGCAGCTATTGAATATGAAAACTGCGCGATGCCAAGGAATTTGTCTTTGCATTTGGTGCAAAATGATCCTTCTACGACGCTTTCAACGTCCAGTGCGCCAGAATAGACCAGGACTGGCAATGAGAGTGGCAATACAAAGAGGGGGAGAAGGAACTAGAAAGTAGAAAGCAGTAAGCTGAAAGTAGAAAGTAGAATGCCAATACGAGTACAATGTGTTTTTTAGATAAATTGTTAAGGCGTCTACCCACAAGCTAAGATAATCGTTCCCATCTACATGAGTATGTATATATGTATTTAATATGTGTATATATGTATATTAGTATTATGTGCATAATCGCATCTACTCCGAACTCGTTGGCAAATTTGGGTTTAAGCAGTATCAAGTACTGCAGCTTTAATTAGCTCGGACAAGACAAAATTGAAAAGCACATATCGATATATATCATTCCGTTTCTATTGCGTCAATTAGTTACTTAATTAATTACTTTATCTCAAAATTCTCAACAATATTTTCATTGAATCTAGCATGTACTTGCATTTTTGCCTAATATCCTTAATTCTTAGCACTTTCTTAACTCAATAGTTGGCAAAGGACGAACAATTCCAAACTTAAAGTCAACCCCATAGTCTGGCTGTTGGTTAGCGCTTTGCCAGTGGACCATTAATTGCTGGTTTTAATACAGATGCCGCGCATTTGAAGCGAAGCATATCGGATGCAAAACTTGCAAAACGTTTCATCCAATTAGAAAAGTGTTGTTTTATTGTTAATTGCTTCAGCGGGCCGGGCCCAAAGCGATGGAAGTGGCGAGATGAAGATGCAAATGCAAACTCGGCCGACTCGACGACATCAACACAATCACAATCACAGTCACAATCCCAATCACCATCACCATCACAATCACAATCACATCATCATCCACATCCACATAAAAGCTGCTCCACTGTTGGCGACTGTTGCCGACGGCACAACTTATCCCCTCGAATATCCAATGAGCTGTAATTAACTTTATCCAAAAATCTTTGCCGCAACAGCATTCGAGTCGAGTGGCCGCGAATGCTCGATGGCTGAGATGCTCGAGAGCTGGATCTGAAGCTGAAGCTGAAACTGAATCGGGATCTGGATCTGGATAGTGGACTTCCTGCCATTTTCCATGTTGGCGTTTTTATTAAGTTAAGCAGCTGGAATTGTGTAAAGATGCTTTAATTTATTATCGTCGGACGTCGACGTTCACAACGACGAAGATGTGGGCGTGGACGCGGACTTCGGCTTGGTCGTGGGCGGGGGCGGGGCCGTGAGCGTGGGCGTGGGCGTGGGCGAGAGCGTGGTCATTTGGTGCGTGTCATTGTGCGAGACTTGATGTGCCAAAGCAAACACTTAAGTCTCATCTCCTGCCACTTCTTAGCGCCTTGGTGTTTTGCTTGTTTTAACTCAAGACATTTCCTCTACTTGTTTTTGTTGGACTGGTCGTTATCGTTGGAGAGCCAACCAGGCCAACAGACTGTTATGATTGCTGTGGCTGTTCTTGCTGGAGTTGTTGTTGCTGTTGTTGTTGTTGTTGTTTTGTTTCCTGATTATTTTTGTAATTGTTGTTTAAGTTGTTGTGGTTACATGAGTCGCATTTGCCTTTATGTACCGTCTAAGCTGCTGTTTTCGGGCGTGATTTAATTGAAATCAATTAACGGTAATGAGTGGTCATTAAGTTGGCTTACTGCTTAGCTGCTTAGCTGGTTAGCTGCTTAGCTGCTTAGCTTCTGCCACTTTACTTGAACGTTGGCAGAACTTCATTTCAACAGAACAGCGGCGGTAATTACGCAACGTCCTTCGCCCCACAAAATGTAGTATATACCTATGTAGCTCCTGGATGTTCTTTATTAACTGGAGTGCGAGCATACACTTGCAGAAATCCAAGGCAGTAGATCGGAGAAGTGCATACATACGGACACAGGCAGACAAAATTAAAGTTCGCATGAACGCAAACACATTTAAATACATATAAAATGATATGCAAATTGAAGGCAAAGTTAATAAATATATTTCAATTAGCTGCAGCTGAAGCGAACCAAAAAGCCCAATAACCAGCACAACGAAGTTGGCCAGTAACAGTCGCTAACAATAACAAATTAACTCGGCCCAATGCGAAGCGCTCTGCACTTAGCATCCAGCATTGAAACCGCCCCTGGGCAAGGCCACATATTAAATGGAGGCATAACATTTTTACTTTTAGAGCAAACAAACCCAACCAAAAGTATTTCTCCAGCAAAAAAGTTTGCCATATAAATTGGTAGATGGACACTGAACAGTGGACAGGGTCTCTCGCACTTAAAATCTGAACTCTAAAGGACCAGGCACGAAACACAGTCATGGAAAGAGTAATTCTATTCCCTGTAACTCACTCGCTTAGAGCTTTCCGTTACGCAAGTACATTTAGTAATATTTACAATTAAAATGTAATCTTACAATTTTAATTAAAATTCAGTAAATTTAGTATAAAACAAGATGATAATATTACAATAATGTAGATGTAGATCAAAATTAAAGATTATAATCTTTGTTTCGATTAATATTCCCATTACACCTAAAGCGACCAAAAATATTTTCAGCATATTTTATTGGGAAATAACATTTATTATTTATATAATATCATTATACAGATAGTATATAGTGTGCTGAAACTGTTGGGTATTTCATAGTCAGGTACTCCTTAAATCAGACCATTTCCTTGCTTTGCTTGAGTTTCATTTGTACATTGCCCACTATTGTGCGCGGTTGGTCGCTTGGGAGGATTGGGAACAGTTGGTACTGTTGGAACTGTTCGAACTGTGGGGGCGGTTGGGGGAGTCGGTGTCGGTCCACTTGGCAAAACGTTAGATCCTTTGCTTTGTCGACGTTTGCTAGCTCGTCTTTTAAATTGTTTTGCTGTTTATTGCAAAATTACACAAAAACAATGCACGTTGATGAAGACGGCAATGTTGACGACGACAACGACGACGACGACGACGTTCACGTCGAAAAGTAAAAGGCAATGCGCAAAAACAAAAGAGATAACGGCCAGACCAAGGGGCGGTGATGTTAGAGCATGTGTGTGTGTGTATGTGTGTGTGTGTGTGTGCGTGCGTGCGTGTGTATGTGTGTATTAGTACAAGTGTATCAGTGCAACTGCACCAGAAACGCCACAAAACACAAACTTTTCAAAATGGGAAAACTTTTTTCTTCAGCAGCGAGAGGACAACAAGGACACTAACAACAATTCCCCACCCAGCCCGCGCACCCACTACTTCCTACCCGCTACCGCATGCCGCGTACTGCCCCCGAAACCGCCAACGAAACGAGACCAGGCCAACTCCAGTAACGAGCCAAGTTGAAAAATCTTTATTGTGTATCAAACCATTTGTATTAATTAGGAGAAACAGCAAAATAATTACAACAGTATAAAAAACAGAGAAACAAACTGGAAAACCAAATGCTTTGTGCACTTTTTATGTCTTAGGGACCTATTTACATTGGCTGCGCCCAAATCTATTTAATTTAAAAGTTTCAAATTTGTAACGAGCAGCAATTTTTGTGGTATGATACGTATTTTGTTATATACTAGTTAGACGTGTACTCACTGAAATTTTTCGTATTTTTCTCAGTTGTCAAAATAAAACAAGCAGATCAGTCGAGCACACGTGACAGTAAAATACACTGTACAGCTCTTTATTCCTGCAAATATTCCAGTTCCCAAAATCGATATCACCACGATAAATTTGTAGTGGCAACCTCCCAATCTGGTCTGGCAACTCTTGCAATACAACTCAGCTATTGTCTGTAAGATTGCTTGCACGCAAAAGCTTACAGCTATGAGCATGAGAATTCGCAGTTCCACACATTCAATGCGATTCAATGCAACATTTTCTATTGTTTTTCATTCTTATCTGAAAAACTTTCTTATTTCTGAACATACCTTTCTAAAACTTTCTTATGTGTTTCAAAAGAGTATTCTTTAAACACCGGTTGTGTTTACGTTAGGAAGTACAGGGTATAATTAGTTTGGAAATCGCATCAATCATCCTCCTAAATTTGCACAATGCTCAATCGACTCTGCTGTTCATACTGGTCAAGAATATGTATCGGCATATGTATATACATTTATCCGTGTACAGGGTATAAAATGTTTTCGGATTGTTAAGCTATGGAGACTGACGTCAAAGCGGGAGAACAACAAACCACTGCAATTACGATGAGAATACTGCGTATTTTAAATAAACAGTTCTGGAACAGCTGACAAAGTGTTCATAGCAGATATATACTGTGAGTACGTATGAGTAAAGTGTAAACTTTGAGATCACATAGAATGCAAGGCAAACACAAGTGAAACAATCGCACAGTATTAAGGCAGTAGCGACGAGGAACGAGCAACGAGCTACGAGCAACGAGCTACGAGCAGCAAGAGACGGGCGACGAACAACGAGCGCAACTACGGCGTGATAATAAACTTATTTATTGCATAGTTTATGCGCACTAGCTTTCCTACTCATATCATCATATCACTCATACGCAATGGTGTCGCACATTTAACATGCACCCTTGTGTAAAATGCGATATGGTTACAAGTGGTGCGGAGCCCAAAACTGGCACCAGACTCAACCGAACATACTTTATGGCAGATATACACATACTTATATGCCATAAGTATGTGTGAGTTTGTATAAATAAATATATACATATATATAGATATAGATAGATGCATGTATTCACTTTGCTTATGCTTCTGTACGGTATGTTTGTATCGAATAGACGAGTGAAATATCTACAAAAATATAAGTACCTACAAGTATAATGCGATCGTAAAAAGTCTTTTCATTGCGTGCATAAAGTATTAAGCTACTTTGCAGCATCTTTGCATGCATTACCAAGGATAATAAACAAATACACAAGCACATACAATCATACAAGCATACAAACATACAAACATTCAAACATATACACATATTGGCACACTCACAGACACTCACAGTGGGCAAGAGCAAAACTTAATTGTTTTCCGAATGCTCGCGAATGTTGTTGATTTGAATTCAAATCCAATCTGATTTCTGTTTGTCTCTTAACTGCACAAAAATAAACAAATAGAAATGTTCTCTCATACATATTCGAAATTCAGGAAGCATAAATAGTTTAGCTATCAAATCTGTTCAATGCAAATAGTTGCGCACCACAGTTCCAATAACACGCGTACGAGTCAAGGAGTGAGTGAGTGAGTGAGTAAGCGAGTGAAGTAGTAGTGAGCGAGTGAAGGAGTGAGCGAGGGAGCGAGTAGTGAAATCTTCCTCGTTCCATTGGACTTGTCTTGCGCCTCGTCGAGTGTCTTATCCGCGTCCTGCACTTGAAATGCCGTCTGGCACATGACAGAAAGGAAGGCCTTTTAGTGTCTGATATGCAATGCTTGTTTTGCCTTTTGTCTCTTGTCTCTTGTCTCATTGGCTACATTCTCGGCATAAGTAATTAAATATGTGCCTATACTCTAAGATTGATTTCTATCAAAATCGAAGTGGATTTATTATTTAAAGGACAATCACATCTCCCTTTTGATGCCCATCGAGGATATATTTGAATATGAAAAACTTCTGTGAATAAACATTATGAATCATTATTTCGAAAGGTTGCTTATCTATGCGCTGCTCTAATAACAATTTATATTACGTATGTTCACTGTTCGTTAAACGTATTCGTACGCATTCACAATGTCGATTACTTGCCAAAAAGGATTAAGTTAAGAAAATACGCGAAATTGGATTTCCTTTTCATATTCGCCACCCTTCGCTTTCCTTTTGCCTTTGAAGCGACACACGCCCACACATGGTTGATGACTTGTTGAAGGAAAATGAAATTGATATTAAGGACAAGTTGAGTTACTGCGATTCAATTTCAATACGAGAGAGTCCGCTTCAAAAATACCCTGTAAGAAGACTGAAATATATATTGCAGACTGTAAGATACAGCCAATTAGACTGAGTCAAAACAACTCTCCACTCTTATTCCTATCCATAAATAATTATAGCTCAGAGAGAGATGACTTCATCCAAAGATTCAATTCACATGTGGATAAAATGTCGAGCAAAAAGGTTTTATTGCAATACTTATGTTTTGTCCACATGGTCACTCCGTTCATCCGTCGCCCCCGACTGCGACCGTGCGCCAAACCCGACAAAACCACAGCAAAGTGGAAATAATCAAGTACTTGTATCTTCTATTCACAGTGGCACAGTGGCGTGTTCAAGGACAGTCAGGGGGGTAACCACCTGCCCACTTCGAGAATTTATGTACATGCATTAATTAAGTACAGGCATACAAATCTATTGATAATTTTTGATGCATTTAAATAAATAAATATATTTTGAGCAAATTGATTTATTTCCCTTTTTATTTATTTGGTGAAATAATCAGGCGTTAAAATGCCGAACTACGCACCTGTCCTCCTTGCGTTTGTGTGTGTGTGTGTGTGTGTGTGTGTGTGTCTGTGTGTGTGAGTGTGTATGTGTGTATGTTAGTATTCTTAAGTGTTATTAGAAGCATCTGAATTATTGAGCCGTTCCAGGTATGTTAGCTATAGATTTCAGCTCGCAGTGTAAGCGCTTGGATCGGTTTCGTTTTCAGTCCAGTTTTGCAAAAACGTGCAGCTTACACATACATGCATATGAGTATGGACCACACAGATGCTATACCAATACAGGTACAGATACATATACAAATGGAGATACAGATACAGATACAAACACATATACAGCAGGCTACTGAGGGAGTTGGTCGGCGACATTTTCGTTTTGGCATTTCGCATGCAATTTGCGGTTCATTGATTCGGAAGTTTTCCCATTTAACTTAAGCCTCTTTAACAATCCTATTGACGCAAATTTCTACTTACCATTGCTGGGTGCTTGTCGCTTGCCGCTTGCCGCTTGCGGCGGTTGCAACTGCAGGTGCAGGTGCAGGTGGAGGTGCAAGTGCGCGTGTCGTCGCTGACTCACCGCCTTTTCATTTGGAGTCAATCGTGTCCACATCTGCCGTTTATCTGGACCATTTCAATACGACCAGATGCCACATGACTCCACATGACTCGGCCATAAATTCAAGCACACGAACATGTTATGCAACAGACAAGCTTCTTATAATAATAAGATCATAATAATAATGTAATAATTACTTATACATATTATTTATCGAATACACACAAACACACACACACACACACACACACACAAACACACACACACACACACACACACACATACATATGTATAAGCACCTTAAGTACTGTGCTTAGGCACAAATACTGTCAATAATATAAAAAACGGAGCCGGAAATGCGAATTTCGCGAATCATGAACTTCAAACAGCTTCAGTAAGACCTACGTAACTACGTTCACACATACACATACATGAGTTCACACTTACGTAGTCATATTTACCATGCTGAGGTCAAACACACGTCCCAATGGTTTCGCCAAACACTGTTGTTCCCCTGTCAGCCCCTCCCCACCATACACGCCCACATACCTAAGCGAACATCACCTGAAATAGTACTCAAAGTTAAACGGCTACATAATCCGAACGCCCACTCAAACTATCTGTAAGAAGGAAAGAAGCGGCTGGTCCTGACTATGAGATACCCTGTGCAGCGCATGAACAATAAATTGATGTACCCCTTTCAGGCAATTTAGTGGCATAGAGTATACGAAATTTTTCAAATAACCAGGCCGCTTTTTGGCAGCGGCAGCGGTAGTGGCAGCTTCAACCAGAAGCATCCATAAAAACAACAACAATAGCAACTGTGCCAGCAACAAGGATATGTCAGGGAATTACCCTAAAGCAGCCATACACATCAAAACACACACACACACACATAGAGAGAGAGAGAGAGAGAGAGAGAGAGAGAGAGGAGAGGGAGAGAGAGTCAGCCACGTACACAAAAGCTGAGCAGACTGAAGCCGTAAACCAAAATGCCGTCCAAAAGACAGGTGCAATGTGCAATCTTTTGGTATTTTGTTGGCTTTGCACATTTGGCGCAATGCCAAAAATACAAAAAAAAAAGAAAGCAAAAAAAAAGTATTAAAGAAAAGAGAAGTGCAGAGAAGTGAAGTGAAGAGAAGAAAAGCAAAGAAACGAAACCAAAGCAAAACAAGTGCGGCAACAGCAAAGACAAGTACAATGAAAATTCAACACCTGAAAAATGCAAACACTTAAAAGACGCCCCGCCAACGACGCGACGTCAAGAAGCAAAGTCGACATGGACGACAAGGACGAAGGCAATATCGATGTGCCAGCATTTCACCGCTGATGAGGACGATGACGACGAGCACCGGAGTCGAAACCGGAGACGGGAGTCGGGAGACAGGAGATGGAGACGGAGGCGGAGAAGGAGCCGGTGCCAGAGCTCGAAGCTCGTAGCTCGTTGCTCGAAGTCGCCGAGCCTTGGCCTGAGCTGCTACAAGCTGCAAGCACAGGACACAAGGACGTGCATTCATTCAAATCGACTCCAACTCGACTCCCAACGTTTCGAGGCAAAACGCATACAAAAGAAATTCATTTTAATGCACAGGCAGCCCAAGCTTAAGCTAAGGCAGGAAACCATTGCCAGGCTGGGTTGAGCTGTAGATGCGGTCGGAGTCGGAGTCGTAGTCGAAGTCGCAGCCGGGGTCGGGGTCGGGCCTTGGGTCGGCGCCGTAGCCATAGCCTTAGCCGTAGCCGTAGCCGGAGCCGGAGTCGTGGTCTGCGTACGCCTAAATGCGGCAAATGGTTCATTCTCCCGCGCTTCTTCCATTTAAGCGGGCAAAGCGCATTGCTGTGAACTGTGGACTGCGGACTATGGACTATATGGACTGAAGAGATGCAAACTGTGGGCGGCCAAAAGGCAAGTCGAACCAAGTTGAGTCTATAATTTTTGTTGTGGTTCCTGTCTATTGTCTTTATGCTGTTTTCTTCACCTTCCTACCGCCTTTGTGCCCTTTACGTTTTCTTTTCTTTGCCACCACGGATGGTATCGCTTCAGTTAGTAGACTGCGTTATTCGCGTTAAATATTTAAAGCACACATTAACTGTTCATGCCCAATGGCAATCTGACTAACAGATGTAAATTAAACGTCTTGAAAGTAAAACATATATATATATATATATATATATATATATATATATATATATATATATATGGGGAAACAAGTGCTGTAACAATATGTAAAAGTTTAAGAATTAATAATTACTTTAATAATTGAATCAAGCCAGACAGTATATAGAAACGCATTCATCAATATTTATTCACTCATCTATATTTAATAAATTCACCATTTGATTACTGCGAGTCAATAGAGAGTAGGCATTTCCCATCTAACTGTATAATCTAATATAAATTGGCTATTCCAGGTGCATTTCGAAAAGATTCAGTTGGAGATATATAAGTATGTATATATTACATAGCCAGATCAAATGCCGTAATTTCCGCTACAAAGTTGATGTACAAATGTAAACAAATGTAATTTTTGTATAAATGAAAAACTATGTAATAGTGCGGAAAGAAATATATAAAGTGAATTGTGGAAAGATAGAAGAATTATCCAACTTTGTTTACATATATGTTTATATCCAACTCAGCTGCCTAGATCTGGGTTATATTATATTATATTTTTTACAATATTAAAAATATACTAAATTTGCTGCCAATGCCAATGATACACGAAATGAATGATAATAAATTGCCAGAATCTACGTTATTTATGCCGATTTGAAGTTTCGAAAGCATTACAAATAAATCAGAGTAAATCGAGCAACACAACAACTTACCAAGTGACCCTTGCCAAATACTTGTTGGCATTCAAATTGAGAAAAGCTTTTGCACGTTTTGAGTGAAAGCTTTCGCAAAATCACTCACGGCCATAGCGCATGTGCTCATTCGCAGAAAGCGCTCAGCATTTGTGGGTGGCGCCAATTTATACTCAATTTTTTTATTATTAACTTTTATTCGTACTGGCTGTCGTGTCGGTAGATTTCCTTTGTTGATAGTCGCTGTTTCTCCAATGTGGCTCGGTTCAACTTTCGGTAACATTCGTCTTACAAAAGAACTGACAAATCAGTACACATCCGAGCCTCTGATGAATGAGAGAGCTAGGAGGATAGCTATTTAAGTTACAACAGCCATATATATTTTAAGCATTTTTTGCACAAATTTATCTTCTTAAGTGAAGCGTTCATTTTTTATAACATAGTTATTCAAATTTAAATGAAAATTACTTCAAATTCATGAAATACATTTAAAATAATATTTCTTGGAATGATCTCATTACATTCTTGCCACCAGTGCTAAATCACATTTCGGATATTTGAATTGACCCGCGCTTTGAGAACATCATATGCTTAGCTGAGACAGCAACCAATGTGCATGGTCGCATTTCAATTTTTGGTCAAAGTAGTGGTTAAAGCTATATCGATAACATCACAATCGATGCACTTTTTTACATCCCTACACCAAAATAAACAGCACGAAAAATTACAACAAAAACAAAACGCAACATAAACTGAATGCAAACGTAAAGTACAATATAAGAATACCAAATTTAGTGTCAAGAACCAGCTTAAAATGGATTCTCGAAGAAAACAATTCTTTTGCACAATCTAAAACATAACGAGAAAACTTCGTGGAGTTGACGCAATTATGCAAGTTGCAACTGCCGCAATAACAAACTGTACTTGGTGGTGGTAGTGCTGGTGGCTGCACGGTATCGGTTTCAGACAGCCCAGTCCACATGACGGATATGTGAAGCTCTTTCAACTGGTAAAACATAAGATCGAATCATCAGCAGTAAGTTAAACACTCTATTCTCCCATGTTTCATATACGAATCTTTCACCCTGACCGAGGTCTGTATTTGCAGCAATGAATACCAAACATTCCGAACCATTTTATATATCATCCAATTTGTTTGACAACAGGCGCCTTAAGCGCCGTCTTTGCAAATGGATGGAGCGCCTGCGTGAACGCCAGAAACTATATATGGCACAAATGCGTCCTCACACGCACTACAACACGCACACGCCGGCCTCTAAGACTGAACGTGGCAAGCAACGTTGCCATCTAATGTTATCGCGACGGCATGTGGCTGCTGCACTACCTGCTGACATTACCATCGACCTTTTGTCGGACGATGACGAAGACGAGGAGAACATGAATGGAAACGGGAAATCGCAACCAGTCGCTGGATTGCCGGCATCTCAGTCATTTGTAGTGGCCAACAGTCTCTTTCAACATACATCCACGCCCAGTAGTTTACAACTGTCGACGGTGCCGAACATCACTCTTGTACCGGTTGAGCTTGCGCCGGCGCACAGCTCAACAATGTTGCTAATGCCAACTACCAGAGATGCCAGTTATCCATATCGGAAAAGAATATCCAGTCCGAGCAAACGTTATGGGGATGTCACATCGACAACAACACGGCCTTTTACAGAAAGCATAGTGATCACCAGTGACGATGAAGATGGCAGGAATGACTATAGCAGGCATCACACAATGCGTTCTCCACCGCCTCTTGCGCCACTTACGTTTTCAGATACAATTGAGGAGGTAACTGTGTCCTTGGTTCCGCGTAATTCTACAACTGCCAATTGCCAAGCGCGGCAACGACGTCGACAGCCCCGAGACTCATCGTTCTACAACATCAACAACAACAACAACAACCCAAACAGTTGCAGCACTCCAACAACGGCACTACCAAACAATTACGATGGCTACTTGAAAGTCGATGTTGCCAGCGATGTAACGGCTTCGCTGCCAGATGAAACGACCGTGCATACGGTGATAGCTAATCGTATCTATGAACTATCGTTGAGTAAATTGCGGGAAGGACTCGCCTCCAGTGGGGTGCCAGAGTATGCACAAGACATATTGCCAGAGCAGCTGCAAAAGCTGTCGCCAGCGATGCGTGCAAAGGTGGCACCAATGGTAGCACCGTCGCCCCCTGCACCCATTTCGCTAAAGCTATCTAGTGACCTAAGCATATCTTTGATCTCAGATGACGACGATTGTGAAAGTGGCAATAATGGCAACAGTGGTAAGAGCTCCGACTTGTTACATCCTGTGGTTGCGGCTGAAGCTCACGCTGCCGCCAAGCTGCTGAAGCAGCAGCAGCCTCAGCTCTCCGTGGTACAACACCTACAGTATCCGGGCCATGGTACACCCGTAGCCCTGCCGGTGATGGCACTGGCGGCAACCGAGCGAGCGCCGACCTTGGTGCCATCAACAAGACGCCGGAAACTAGGTTAAAGTTCATGGAACGATACATAATCATTCCCCGACCCGAACACGTATGTGCATGCAACAAATGTAGCGGTCCAAACTTTTTCTATAGTGCAAATGTATACAAATAAATAGATTTGTAGTTATGATGTATTTCAGTTTCATCATTTCATGTTGTTGTGTCTCTTTCCTGCTTCTTCACAACCGTATTTCTCGTGTGCAGATTTCTATCTCTCTCATACTTTAAGTCTGTCTAAGTAAGAATGCGTAACGTTCAAAGTTAGCAAAACTACTGCAAAATATATAAATATTTAAAGATATACAAATTATGAGAATATACAAAACAAAATAAATTGAATATATATATTAACAAACAAGACACAAGCTAATTCACAAAATCAATGTAATATAATTGTAGAAGACATACATATATACATTATAATTGTATACAAAAATTTATACATCTGTTATCTGTACAACTAATAATTGTTTGGACAGTTTTATGTACATATATACATACCAATTGAAATTAATTACGCATTGTTGTCTATTTAGCAATGGTAATACCAAGCCAGAATAAATTTTTTTTATCAAATCCATGTCATTAAATGGCCACTAAATGGTTTTTCATCTACCCGATTTAAAATTTCAAATATGGAACTGAAAGAGGAGTACATATTAACTTAAACTCCGTATATAAGTGGAGAGTATTCGGATTGGGGAAGAACTGATTTCACTAGCCAGTAAAAATGAAGAAGTACAGTCGAAACCACGCGACCGTATGATGCCCTGTACCAGTCCATGTACACATATGCATAAACTCTCTTCGTTAGCTCTTTCCCTCTTTTAATATTGAAGATATGCCGAATTCAACATATATGCATATTAGCAATATTATTAAAGGAAATCATACGGCAATTGTAAGTGAAATAAAATATATAAAATACTTATAACTCCCCTTGGTTCAAGCCATAGAAATTCTATCTGATATTATGAAATTATATAGACATTCATTCTGCGCTCATAATTTGAAAGTGCATTTTAGCCCCAAATTAAATATCATAAAACAATCGCACTTGTTGACTGAACAAATACAAAAATTAATTAATGAATCAAAACTCAAAATATTCTTTGACGCTTTATAAGAAAAACAAAACTTCAAAATTAGAAAACAATATCGTAATTTATTGGGTATGAAATTTAATAGTATTTCATTTTTTATAATTTGCATAATAATTGCAAATTAAATAGTTTAGAACAGCTAGAATGAATTGTTTTGGGACGAAATATCAATAGAAATAAATTATTAATGTTATCTAACAATTACCGTCTATCGATTGCGGTCATCTAATTTAAAGGTGTAACAGATTTTTAAAATTAGTATTAAAAAAAAATGCTTGCTTAAATTCAAATAAAATAGGTTAAACATAAATTTCATTACATTACTAAGGTTTTCCTAATGCAAATAAGAAATGCCAACATACAAAAAATAACTTTGATTTCAATTTCGCAACTTAGCAGCACTGCTGCGCTTGTCCACGCATGCGCTTTCTAGAGTATCCCGTGGACCTTTTAGGGCGGAAACGCTTTCTGATATACCAGAAATAATTTTGCTGTTGAGTGTTAAAACGTATCGAACGGGGTTTAAACGCGGTCAATTACCACGGCTACGAGAGCTAGCGCGAGATGAGTTAAAACATCGTTTCATCTTAATAGCTTACCAGCAAGTGCATAGTTATATGTAAAACAACAAACAAACCGGTCATGGTAGTCGTACAATATATTTTTCATTTATAACACAAGCACATTGCTTTACATACATATGTAGAACCTAAAACGCCATTCATTCAGGTGTATAGATTATCTTGAGAAATTTCTCCTATCTCTCACTTAAATCTACTTGTTCAAACGGCATATCTATGTAAGTGTAAGGGTATGCATATGTACATATGCATACATGCTTACATATGTATATAAGAGTACATATCCATATCCAATTTTACACACATATAAATATTTGAATTTTCACACCTACATATACATATTTACATACATATAATATGGATAACTTAGTGATATGCAAATGCATAATTAATACATACATATACATACATATATGTACTATATTGTGCAGAACAAAACAGTCCAAGTTGTGGATATTTAGTCCTTTCATACTGTGTATGTAAATAGCTCTGTACATATACTATGTGTATGCATCTGTGTATTCGCATACAAAATTATGTACGTACAATGAATGTGCTTAAATACATATTTACAAATGTATATATATGTATTAAGGTTTGCGTATGTGCGTGCGTAGGTCCGAAGTAACAAGAGGGTTCGTACTTATTCGGCGGCTATCGATGCTTGCTAAAGACATTTTTCACCACACCCATATCAAGTAGTACATAAATGTGCATACCTATGCATATACATATGTACTAGCATATGTACATATGTACCAGCATAATTACCAGCCTACTGTTCTCATATAGTACTTATATGTAAACAAATACATACATATGCATGTGTATTTGCATGTGTTAGACCACATACATACATATATTAGTAAGTATACACACACATGTGCATGTACATACATATAAGTATATGTAGTTGTATGTACAAATATTTTTACCGGTACAAAATGTAAACAAGGCAAAAAGCTGCCGGACAATCAAGTACAAAATGTATATGTGCTCACAAATTCTACAGATATTGAGCACACATTGAATTGCATACATATATTATATATGTATGAATCCCTCACAGATGGACATTTATATATATATGTATATATACATATGCATATGTATATACACATTGTATATGCTATGTTAATGCTCTACACATTTAGGCATTATCAAAAAACAAACAAACATTATCGACACACATTGATGATTTGCATACTTTTATACAAATATGTAAAAGAGCATACATAGTACGTATTTATAGAATATTTGCTTTAATACTTTTTGCAGCGCACAAAGATTTTGCTTAAGCACTCCTAAGCACAACAATCAAAAAACAATTGAAATTAACTACTGCACGCATAAGTAACTTTTAAGTCAACAAAATGTTGATTCGTTGGAAGAGTAAAGATAAAAGTGCATCAACAAATCAAAGCAGCAGTGGAAGCAGCAGCTCATCGTCAAAAAAGAAGCGCAAAGGACGAGAAGGAGGTGACATAAGTATAATACTAATATTAAGCCGAATAGAAAGAATTAAGAATTATTATTTTTAATACTTTTGCAAAATTGGTTCCTAATGCAGTGTCAGATAACCGTAAGCAGATATGTATGCTAAATACATAAACTCTTATCTTATAAATTATGATACAATCTGCTAGATTATCCAACAATAATATTTCCAAAAGTAAAACATTTACATACATATGTACATATGTACATGTATACACATGCACTTTTTTGTACGTATGTATGTGTGTTTCTTGCAATGCAATCAATAGGGAGCCAACTATCGATAGTATCGATAGTTCTGTCCATCTTCTCTGCTGCATTCAATCACTAACCCGCTCTTTAATTCTGTTTTCAGAGGAAGACTGGCAAAATGAGAATAAACCGGGTCGCCTGCCGCCAAGCGAGCAAAGTATGCAATTCACAAAGTTTAATTAACATAGTTTTATATAGTGTTTTTCCATAATTCAAAGGTGGCGACGAACGCAGGCGTGCCATGCGACGCGATGATCCAAGACGCCACACACTCGGTGGTGATATTCTGGTATATGGCAACTCGCAGCATCCTCACGCACATCAAATGGCACAGCAACAGCGGGCCATGGACCTCGAGGTAATCGTAATTATTTTAACTAAATGATGAATTGGATTTGACTGCAGCTTTCACTCCGTTTTTGTTGTAGATGAGCACACGGGCGCTAAAGAACAAGAAAAACCAACCAATGCGTGGCTATGCTCCCGTTAATCAGGGGCCACTGTTCGACGATGATCCGGGTATTATGTCCGAGGTGGAAACAGCAAGTACTGGATTTCGGCGTGGCGGAAAGCAACGCTCCTCCTTACCTGTGGTAAGGACGCCCTCTAAGACACTTGAACGGCCACTTGGTCTTGTATTTCTGCAATACCGATCCGAAACAAAGCGAGCACTTCTCCCAAATGAGATCACCTCGATAGACACCGTACGAGCGTTGTTCGTACGTTCGTTTCCTCGTCAACTGACCATGTCGTATTTGGAGGGACCTAACGTCAAAATCTATATTCACGATGCTAGCAAGGACATGTTCTATGAGCTGGAGGACGTACGATCTCATCTGCGAGAAATACGTGATCGTTCTGTGCTGCGTCTCTTCGAGTCAACAGAGGTAGCGGCTCCTCCACAGATACTGCCGGGCGGACCTGGCATACCACAGCCCCTACCACAGGCACCATCCAACTGGGATCAGGATCAAAGCTATTTCAGCGAGCCAGAGTTCGACTCGGACTTTAAGCATCAACACATTCACAAATCTAAGGTAAGTGTCAGCCTTGTCGAGTACGAACACTCGTCATGGACATCTATATATTTATTTATGTATATAAATATGTACATTTATGCATATGTATAAATACGAGTGTGTGTGCACAGATGGGTATTCACTTGCAATACCTACATTTACACTTGTACTCGTGAATTCCCATATAATCAAGTACATTAAAAAAAAGGTTTATATATATGTAAATTACACATATATATTTGTATATATACATTAAGCGTGATCTGCACCACCCCTTTCCTAACATCTTCCCAAATATGCAGATGGACGGACAGTCGGATGGGATGGGCCAACAATGTGTGGGGTTACGGCGAGTTAAAAGTTTCCGCAGGTACCCACACTGAGCCCCTTCAGAGTGTTGTTCATGTGCTCGCTGACGTCCTTCCAAGCGAACACAATCGCACCTTGAAATGGCTCTGGATCGCAGTTGCTGCAAATAGCCATAACTGCCTTGACTTCCTCTTCAGCTGGCTCACGATCATGCGAGCTGACCTCCTCTTCGAGGGTCATTCTCAACGTCAGATCATGCTTGAATTGCTGCCCTCCAAAATCTGCTAGTCCATTGTACTTACTGTATATCTCGCTGCTATCGCTGCCGTCGAGTCCATCATCAACGAGAGATCCGTCATCGAGTAGAACTATTCCGCGTTTCTGCAGCTTTTTACCATCTGTTTCCGATTTCTGTTGCAAGGGCGTTGAAGTCTTCGACTTGTCATCAGCGTTAGAATTGCGTTTGAATTGTATATGTGTCTCTGTCTCATCAATGAACTGAACATTTGCCGAGTTACTCAGCATATGGAAGCGTCCAGCCTCATTTGCTGGTGTGGGTACTGCTACGGCAACTGGGCGACTTTGAGGTATTATGGGCGAAAGATTGAGTAGCTGCTGAGCCACCAATCGAGAGCCAGTATTAATTTGGCCATTGACAAAATTCGTATTAACTGTGATCGCTGATTGTGATTGTTGTTGTTGTTGTTGTGGCTGTATGCTGCCTGACGGTAGCGGAGAAGCCACCGAATTGGCCAAATTGATGCGAACTCTTGTCGGTATTTGACCGCTGGCGAGCAACATGTGCATGGGCTGCGGTCGATTAATCTATTATATAAAATATGAGTTAGTTCATTAGCGTTTGAAGCATATTTATCATATTGAATATTAACCATTGGCGGAGCACGCGCTGTGCTAGACAACTCCTGACCCTCGTGGTCAAAATGATGCACATGGTGGTGCTTGTGATCTCGATGTGCCTTTCCCGCGCTCAAAGCCACGCGATAAATTTGCACGAGGGTCACCTCAAAGTGGAGACCGTGGCTTACTTCACCGGTTATTGAGCTTCCACCTGAACGCAATTTTCCTTTAGCCGGTATTTTATGGCCCACTAACTGCAAAAGTAGTACACTGCCAATTAATAACGATTACGCAATTTCCGAAGCATTAGTTTTTTTCGATATTGATTAGTGTGAAAATAAAAGTGCATACATAGGAATGCAAGATGAGAAATGTATTCTATCGTATCGTTTAGGATTGAATCGCCTTGATAGACCAGAGGCCAGAGATGGGGCAACTGATTTGATTCAGGATATGCTCATTTACATTCGACAAACTCATTTCTCATTCATCACACTCGTACATTGAAATGATGGTGATGAAATAATACTTAATATCTCCTGCGATGCCATAACATAGGCAACCGACCAACCAATTTAATGCCGCTGTTTGTTTGTTTGCTTCTTTTTCCCTGAACCAGTTTCTGACAGTTGCGCCGTCGTTAAGAGGTTGCTGTTTCCGTTGCTCGTTTCAAGACTCAAGACTTAAACGCGTAATTAGACACTACCGCCAACTTCAGCGTGGCAAGTTACGGGTACTCACTGAATTGTGGAAGCCACGCCCAATACGTTCTGCCTTCAGCCAGACCTGCCACTCGCCGGTCTTTCCATTCCATGAGCTGCACATGTGATGCCATTGCCGCATTTTCAGTGGGTAGTTCAATCTATGCCACCAAACACAGTGACAGAACGAACAGCGACAAATAACAGAAAATATCATTAATATCAACATTGTATTGTGGGTTAGATTGATAGAAGATGTGTAGATTTGTAGATGTGCAAGAAATGGGAAGGTTTGCAACTCAATTGGATTCCAATTAAACGTACCTGTACATTTGCTGACCTTTTATGGCCATCGATAGGAAACTGGAATTTTGCGCGTTTGCGACCCAGATTTGTATCTCACGTTGTTCCTTTTCGGCTGTGGAAGTTAGAGAGTTAAAGTTAATCTAAAAAAAACCTATATGTATATATATATATATATATATATATATATATATATATCGTTGATGTTATGAAATCAGAGCAAATTGCGTGATGCTGCATTGCACAAATGTTGCAAAGTTACCAAATGATTGATTGAGTCATTGATTGGCATAATGCAATAACTTACTGTTATTCAAGACATTTGCACGTTCATAAAAGCAAACAATTGATTAAACTGCCACGACACAATCATTAATCAATTATCGGTGGGGAACCCGATTAAATATGCTTGATCGTTTGGCAAATAATTGCGGAAAGTCGATCAGCAATCGCAATTCTGTTAGCATAATAGGTATATCAGATCATCAATCTCAGTCCAACTAGCATAATAGCCGAATACATACATAATGTATAATCATATAATCCATAATCATAATGCTATGTATAAACATCCATTTGATTGAGCTCAACTTTCCACTGTCAGCGAAAAGCCGATGCGGGTTTTGTGGCAAGGCGTTGCCATGGGTCACGCCAGCGTCTGTCAGGTTCCGGAAGCTTAATACGCAGCTTGGATTGCATATTTAAAATAATCTCAAATACTTAAATAACAAAAGCCTCGTTGGCAGCAAAAGCAATGGCAGTAGCAGTAGCAGCTAACTGCAAACTGGTAAATTTAGCGCTTATGTAATCTGGTCACAATCGACGATGTCGTTGTGGGGCAGTTGAAAATTGTGAAGATGAAAACTAAGCAATATGTATATAAAAGTATCTCTAAAATACTTAGTATAATACATAATTGAGCGTACACTCTTGTGTTTGCCTTCATTGTGGGCCATAACATAACGGTCAGCGATGCGTCCGTCGGTCATGTTTGTTGTGTTGACCGTAGCAAACGTTATTATACGAAGTCATCTGTCAATTTACATTCAACAACAACAAGATAGGCCATCGTCGTCAAACTATCCAACTATCAGCTGCTGTGTGGCCAACAATCACCATATACTACTTGCCACTCTTGCATCAGGAAGTTGGATTCCTTTCACTTTCTGAGGCCGGGTATGAATGAATACTGAAGTGTGGCCCACAAATTTGTTTTGGCCCACAGGTCCACAGGTCTACAAGTCTACAAATCTACAGGTCTACAGGTCTGCAGGTCTCGCCGTGAAGGTCTCTTTGTTGACTGACAATTTATGTCTGCTTATATAAAAGGTCAATGGCCATTGTGTTGATTAAGAAAGTTGCTTGAAATGGATGCCCAGACCATAAAATATGTTTTCCTTACAATTCGTATAATTATTTAGTTATTTATAATTTTAGTTGTAGCCAATTTCTGCATGATAAGTTAAAGTCACACTGAATGTCACACTGCCAAACTCACCTTCATAGGTCAGCATGACATGGTCACCGCTGTGGTTCGTGAAACGCATCCAGAAACATAGTGTAAACTGATCAAGCTCAGGCAGCTCGTTATTGTAATCAACCGCACCGTCTTGATTAAATGCAAACTTTTTGACACTACAGCGGTCCGAGGAGACGTAAAGTGGAGTGCGCGGAAAGCTAAGAGCTGATTCCTTGATAACATCATCCTTTAGGATATACGACTCATAATGATTCTCCTGATCATCGTTCAAAATGATCGGATGTGCGATAGTGCCAGTGTCAACTCCATTTACAGCAGCTGAGTGCGGTAACACCAAGTCATTATCGTCCTTATCACTTTGCGAATATTGGGAATAGCTGGTGGCCAACTCATGACTGCTGCTCGCCTCGCCTGGATGCGATTGCTTGAGGCTGTATGAGGTAATGGGGCTGCCACCCGAGGCAATTGGCTTCCAGGCGAAGGAAGCGCGACCATTGAAGAGTGCGATGAGCAGAAATGCCAATACACTCCAATATGTTGTTTGCCAATACGAGTGTGCTCGGTTATGCATGCCGACGATCAATATAATAATAATTATGGTTCCGACCTATTGGATTGAATTTAAATCAAAGCGTTTTCACGTCCGTTTGCGGCGCAGTCTCGCACTTTACTATTCGTCTACGCATGCGCCAGAGCTGACTTGAGCGGAGCCAAAAAGAAAAACAAAATAATAAAACCCATAAAATACAAAAAGAAAAAGAAAAAAATACAAAAATAACACAGCAACCGCATACACCGAGCTCGTAGCAGTTTAACGCTGCCCGATCGTTGGACAAGTACGTCTCGCTGAGTTGTAACAAATTGTAAAATTGTATTGAAATTGAAACTGGTTGAGGTTTTCTTTTTGTTGTTGCGTTTATGTTGTAAAGCTGAACTTTTTGTTTTTGTTTTTGTAGCGTATAAACCACTCGCACTACAGCAAAATGTTAGCATATACATATGTATGTGTTCATAGTGTGTGCATCCTAACATTGTGACCGGTAAAACACACTGCCATAGCTTCCTCTTTCCCCGTCATATGTCACTCGAATAGGAATATTCAATATTCAGTATGTAATTGCCTTTTAGGCTAAAGAATCTATCAATCTGTGATCGCGCATTTCTCGTTTAAATAGCTTGCAGTTTAGATTCTACATTCTACAACGGATTGAAACACTCAACCCATTTCCTTAACAATAAAAGTATAATCAATTTAAGATCGATTGTAGAATGCGATGCAAGAATATATACTACATAATATATGTTCGTATGGGAATAAGGGTACATCATGGATGTCGAGATGAGCATTAAATCTCAGCAAAAGAGAAAGCAATATTATAACAATGACAGCTCTTGAACAATCGCAAGAGGCGTCGATAATTGGCAAAGAGGTTAATTAACTGGGTGTGTTATTTTGTTACCACATTCGTACATCATTAATTTATATCTATTTTTTTTTTTTTGGCCCTGGCCCTGGAATTTCCAACAGCAATTGTGGATAATTGGCTGTGACAATTAACACGAAGCAGTTGAATTTGAATTAAAGTGAAACTTATTAACATTTCGCCAGTTAAAAAGGCCGGATTTACTGATTTTCATAATCATCGCAACAAATTTTATTACATTGCGTACAGCTTGAACATTGACTTATTTTAAGAATTCGCTTGTACTTGACCTATAAAACTAAACATAAATTATTAAAATCGAAATGTTATATTAATGGATTGCATGTGCTTCGTTTTACTTTCATTATAGATTGGCAAGCAACCAGCCCCATACTATGTTGGTTCATCGCAGACCTTGCCACGGGGCATGTACGCCTCGGAGCGTAATAAGGTGTCAATGGGTGCGTAACACACACATCTGAACCTAGATTTAATGAAGACTTTTAATTTGGCTTTTCATATTAAAACGTTGCCTTATAGCTTAGTTTTAGAGCAAAGCCTTTGAATAACTTGTACCAACAATGTCTGATGAAAGTCTCTGTACTTTATGTGTACAAGGGAGGGTAACTGCTTACTTTTAAATCTAATCCGTTGATCTTCAGACTACAGCGATCTACATCTATTTAAGAAATGTGTATTCGGTTATTTTATTCATAAGTACTAGTCTCAGATCAGCTTGTCAAACGAGCTAGTCCTTCCAGTCCAGTTGTTCAGCTTAGTTAATAAAATATTACACAGATCTCGCAGGTACCGAAACTGATGGGGGACTGAACTATTATAACATACGATAGCTCGCTCTGGAATTGAATATTTGTATTAAGTAAAATCAAATTTTTAAAGGGAAATAATTTATTAATGTTATTTTGTATTATAACTTTTTTAATAACTCTATAGCTCTGCATGGGTATAAAATCTTTGGCGTGCCAAAGAAAACTTTTCATTTGTTTTCATTATCTACTCTTGTATGAATGCCATAGCAGACACGTTTTACCCAATAATTAAATGTTCCTTATTCCGTTAATGTAATATGTATTATAAATATGTATAGCGTATACCATACACATATTTATATAACTGTTTAAAAACCCATGCATAAATATGATTACGTGTATAATTTAAAAACAAAACACAAAATACAAATATATATAAAAGGAGCGCCTGTGAAACCATTCAGATCGCTTTATCGGAGGGGTAGCATGGAACCACTGTTTCCATATTCCTCGGATCAATTATACAGTATACCAGGTACACACGAATATATACCTTTCATTGTTTATGATTAGAACGTATGACTTTATTCAATGTGTTAAATACTATATGTTTATGTACAGTACATTGGTTACGCTGCTTTATGGGTTTAATAATTGAGCGTAATAATTAGTGAGAAATTCTATATATTGTGCAAATTCATAATTCATCAATACTTAAATTCCTTTGAGCCTTTAGTTGAGTATACAAACATTTGATTTGATTTAACAAAATGGTACCTTAAATTGGTCGCAATACATGAAAGTCCTTAGCGATTGGTGAACATTATCGAAATTCGACTTACAGACGGATATACCAGCTCTCCAGAGAGGAGCTCACGCGGGAACTATGAGGAGCCTTACTACAGTCAGTATGGGACACGCGGCACTGTTGTGGCACCCATCATTGACGAGGAGCAAAGGTATGTGCGGTAACTCATAATAATGATCGAAGTACATTTCTTTTTCTTATTGTCCTCCTTTGTATTTCTCATATAGCGAGGCGGCCCTCGCGGAAGACCAATACTCATTGTATGGCATTAAAGTAGGCCCCAATCGATTGCCACATCGCGGTAATCAGATTTACGACCCAACCAGGTGAGCATAGCCCAACCGTTGTCCGCGTATTGATCTCATATAGGTCGCATAGTCAGCCAGAAGTAAATTTGGGATATCATCGGAGTCAGCGGCTCGTTTACTTCGCCTATAAATTTTAATGCGCTTGACGTTGCCATTTGTGGACGTTGTCGTTGCTGTGGCCACTGGATGGAAATAGGTGGTGCCCTTACTTTTAATGGCCTGCACAATAAGGCAAAGTAAATAGCCACCAAAAGATAGAAATGCCAGTGCAGTAATGCTTATTTGGAACAAGGTCTGTAACTTCGATGGTTTCTCCTCAGTCCAAGACGAGACATGATCATTGGAGTGCCAGGACTGTGATGGGCCACTCTCCGACATTCCACGGTCCCCACTGCAAAGCAATGTAGATTAAAGTGAAAGAATAGAATAAATGTTAAATGATTAAGTTAATTAATGAAACACACCGTTCAGCAGCCATCAAGGCCATTCGCTGGGGAGCATGAGGCGAGTCGATACAGCTACTGGAATCGTCGATAACATGCTTATCCTCGTCGTTTTCGTGGAAACTCTCTGTGGTGCTCATCATTTGCATTGATTTCTTCAAGATCAGCAGATCTTGTAGTTGAAAGTTCGATAAGCAGTTAGCAAAGCGTTGCGGCGAACTGGTTACTATTTTGAATTAGATTAGATTAGATTGCAATTATTAGTATTGGTCGCTGATCAGCAATCGAAACATTATGTGGGCACCTACCACTACAAAAGGCCATGGCTCTGTCGATTCGCTACCGCGTCAAAAGGCAGTCGACTAGCAACTGTGCAAAAAAGAATGAACCAGCCTTGGATGGCAGTTGATTGTAACGCTTGCATGAACTAAGCATTTCAGCTTTCGAGACATGAATCCATATTTACTTGACTGCTTGACTGCTTCACTGCACAATTAGATCTTGAGAGTAACGGAAATGCTGAAAGTACTAAATAAATAAATACTTGTCACCACTACCTTCATACGCTAACTGTGCTCAATTGTGTGTCACATTTCAGACCTGAAGATCTACATCGCATCCGCGTGGAGCATATGGAGCGTCAATTGGCCAACTTAACTGGATTGGTTCAAAAGGCGTTGGTTAATCAGAATCCCCAAATCGCACCAATGGCCGTACCCACATTAGACTCGAACTATCTCGTTGTGCCAACACAAATACAGGGTATGTCAATATATGTCAACGCACATTTGTATATATTTGTGTATATGCTTCTTGGTAATCTCCGAACACTTTGCATTTCATATTAACCATGTGCAGCTTAATTAAATTTAATATCTTACACTAGTCGCCTCTCACTGCTTATTAATCAAATGAACTTGATCTACATTAAAGAAAACCCTTCGTTTAAACGAACTTTCGTATATCCTATCCCCATATTCGTGTATAGCCACATTCTCTCATACGCTACTACATAGTATATGCATGACACGATATGTCTGTGTGTACTACAAACTTGTGTCTACAAAAACTGAACCAGCTCTGTTATTATCTCTATTTTGTACTTCGAATTTAGCTAACGGTTCCGCTGACGAGCTGTACATTAGGGAAAAGGCACCCAAGTTGGGCAAGAACTCATGTCGTAAGTGTACAGAAACTCAACTCTTGTACGTTCATCAATGTCAATGCCAATGCCAACTTGTGATGTTTTTCAGAGAAATCCGTGTCGTTTGAGAAATCAGTATCGTTTAGCGACGATATACAGGGAATTCCCAAATCTCATAATCCCCTACATGCCGGTAAATAAAAACTAAACAAATAAAATAATAATAAATAATACAAAAAAAATAATCTAAGAAGCTATAATTAAATTTTTTGATTTTTGTATTTCATATTTTGCTATCGTGCAAACTATTTTCAAACATCACAAAGCCAGATATGAAATGTACATTAATACATTGCATAATATGAAATGTACATTAAAATGGCATTCAATTACCAAATTATCAAAGTGATGTGGAAATTGTATGCGTTCGTTGTCTGCGGCATAATTTGCTAAGACAAAGACAAATATAGTAGACTTGATTCGTTTTGAGTAGAACTAAACTTGTTGCCTTTACATATATTAACACTCATCCCTATTGATACTGATATTACAACTATACTGGATCTAAAGCTGATACGAAACCTACAAAGCCGGCAATCAAGTCGTCTACCTTGCCACGAACATCGTCCCAAGGTAAGATCCCGTCCCTAGCAATCAAATGAAGGGAATAATCTCTTACATTCAGGAATTCTTAACAGACAATCACAATCACGCATGCATTGATAGATAATCACGCCAAATATAATTGTTATAGTTTTATTCTTGTCAAATATCGCTGTTGGCTATCCCATGTAATTCATGCAATTTTACGTTTTCACTAAAATCAACCCATAGAACGCGATCGTCTTAAGCCCCCTCCACCGCCGAAGCCCATTGTGCTGGCTCAGACGTCCCACCCCAGTTATCGAGCGGACATTGCCCTTGCTCCCGAGGTCTACAATCATTTGCGGGGACTTCAAAAGAAAGCAAAGGACTTGCGCATGGAAGTACGAACTTTGAGGCGATTATCACAAGCTCAATCAGTCGCTGTACGGGAAGACATAAAGAGCACGTTCATGCGCATACGCGCCACGTTGTTGGCCAGCAGCGGCAGCTTTTGGGGTCAAAGCGATCAGGACACCACCCGTATATCGAGAGAAGAGGAACTGTACAAGCAAGAGGTCATACGACTGGAAAAGGATCTGAGCGATTTGGAGGCGTCGGTGGAGAATCTACGTGGCGAAGTTATCAATCGGCGGACACGCGTCAATATGACCGCTGTGGAGGATATGGCCCTAGTACTAAGTCGCGCCAGGTGAATATAGTTAATATATTATAATATTATCCATTCTATGGATTGATTTGCTAACTGCCTTTCCACAATTCTAGTAAAACTGTTGCTGAACTCAAACTCAAGTTTCCAACTCTGTCAAATGGCTTGCGTTGCATATTATCCAACGAGATGGAAAAAGTGGTACGCGAAGAAAAGTTCCTAAAAGAAGAGCCGGATCGTTTGGAATCGGCATTACGTCGCTGCAAGAAGCTAACGGGCACATTGGTGACGCTTAAACGGTTTGTAGTGTCTGTCATTGTATGTTAGGGATTTTTGATTTTGAGACTCTCTTCAAATAGCTTGGCCAGCGTGCAGGAACAACGCTTACCACCCAATGAGCCGCCAATAACTGAAGAGTCATTGCGTTCTACAGATATTTCTGTTCCTGACAAGGTGAGTTCATTAGCAGTGAACGATCCAAAACCTGTTATACAAAACAACACACAAAACAACAAGCAAATAACACCTAGGGCTGTATTGCCAATGCTACTTTAACGCATTAAACACCGTTCCATACCATGTCATACATAATTATTACGTATACGTATACTAATGTTTAATAATATTCTTTGTATGATTTCGATGACAAAAATTAGTTGCTTTTGACAGAAAGAAGTATTGCATTGGCTACGTTTCATTTTAAAACATGCATTTTATTGCACACTAGTATCCTTGCTAAATATTGTAAAGTCGCAGACTTAATGTAAGAATGTAAGACTATTACATAGAGTACTTAACAGAGGTTATTTTGATTGTTTGCGAAATTTTCGGAATTTTCGAGTTTGCACATTATGGAAATGATATAGCAATGATTGCGCGCAACATGACGGGTTGTAAATAGTATGTACTATATTACTATATCATTCCTGATCAGTCCAATAACAACAATTCAATAAGAGCAACTTTAATGCCAAAAATCTGTCTATCTGGGATGGCCATGAATTAAATGTTGAAAATTTTTTAAATATATCTTTTGATTTCTATCAATCTGCAATTGCAGTGAAAACTTACAAAGCAGGTGTGGTCAAATAAAAGAAAGTTCCATGAGTTTCATAAGTAGTGCCCATACTTATATATTTTTTTATTTAATATAACTCATTTAAATTTCGTCAAGCGATTATGTATATATATATATTTGAGATACATGATAATACTGACAAATTTAGGCTATATTTAAATTTGTAATAATAAGTTTTGCCTCATTTACTTATTATTTAATTTTTTCATTTTATTATACATATTTTTTCTTAATTTTTAATGAAAAAACCAGAAATTTCTAGATTTACATTTGTTTTTCATTTTTAACTGGCATTCCAATACCTTCTTCAGAAAGCTATATCTAAACTAAACTAATAGAGTAAAACTATTTTGAAACGAACCTTTAGATGCAAATTGTACCATAGTAAATGAGGTTTCAATTTCAAGCTGTTCACCTAAGCTTAATTGAAAATTATAATTTATATCTTCAATTTACCACGTTGTAATGGAAAGCATCCCTGTTACAACCTATTTTTGTACGGCTTTACGAGACACTTGTGACTTTCGTGATATTTAGCACTAGAAATGAGATACGAGTACTTAATGTATTATAAATAAATAACGAACTTCTGACAATTGATAATTAAGAGTATTTGTTGCAATGCAAGACTAAATGATAAAGTTACATTTTAAATTCCCAATTGGTATGTGTATGCAAAAGTTATTTTTCATTGACTCTTGACGATTAGTTTCAATCCAAAGATATCAAAAAAATGCCATTTAGTAAGTTCTACAATGTAAACCCCATCTTGTTTATCGTTTATTGAGTTTTCGTATTCACAAATTACGATTGGCTGTTATTAATCTGAAAAAAATATATACTTACTTAATCAATCAATTTAAAAAACATAAAAAAAAATAAAATAAAATCAGCATTTTAAAGGCGAAGCCCCGTTTAGCGGCCATAGGCCAAGCGAAGCTTCACAGATGTTTATCCTTTCTTAAAAAAGCTGCTTCCCTTTTAGGGGGTACGCAACGAAAATCTGGAAAATTTTTAATAAAGCGGTTTATTTTTTAATAAAGCGAAAATGTCTTACGTATTTAACACGCTAATCATATTCATATGACGACAAAACACCAATCAAAGTAAAAACGTCTTATAAAATGAGGTTTACCTAGTGATATCATTTTCTTCTTCTTGCCTTTTTTTTGGAACTAACAATTTTGATATCGTGATATATACAACAACAACTACAACCACATAGTTTAACTGGCGATGGAGTTCTAACTTCAAAGAGGCAATTACTGAGTAATGACTGAAAATATAAAAAAACAAATTTTACTAAAAACCCTTTTTAAAAAGATGAACTCATAAAACTACTATGTCAATTTTATTTTAGCTAAACATTATTTGCTCCGCATTAAACATAACTAGTTTATATTTTTGTATACTACTTACTACTGCTATAAACTTCTAACTAATACTAAACTCAAAACCATATTAAAACTCATAATAAGCTACCCATTAAGCCCAAAACACACATACCAACTGCAACTATCATTAGTTACATACTTAAATAATATAAACTTATGTGTATACATATAAACATATAAATGTGTGTGCTTAACGTGCTTTCCAAAAGGGGGTTTATTGGGCTATACTCCTCTTTGTTCCCCTTTGTTCAGTACTACATGCATATTTCATTGATTGAGAGGGAAACTACTATAAATGATAAATAACTGATCTCAAATCAAATTCAAAAGACTCCAGATCAAAGTGCCCTTTTCCACAACTTTTTTTAGATCGCCCATTATTTATCAATAGCCAAATTATCAAGAACAATAATTGAATTTAGGCAATGACAAGTAATTCAATATAAAAGAGGTAATTATGTGTTTTGAAGTACCTAACAGCTGCAAATATGAAGGGTCGATTTTTATCACTGTGTACCTAATACATATGTACCTATTCCCAGATAAGTTATTAAATGAATATTCTTATACGTCTTAGCCACTGCTTGTGTGATGTGCCAATTATATTTGTGCATTTTATATTTGTTTTAATTGTGTTCGTCTGTGGTCTGCCCATGTACCCCTCTACACATCTTACTTTATACTTTATGATCCCATCACTAAGTAAATGTATAATGGCTTCAATTGTGCAAATGGCACACAAATATGTATTATGTTGTACAAACGGAATAGCTTAGAACACGAAAATGTATAATTGTAAGATTACATTTAATTTCAATTGACAAATTTCTGATAGATAACATGCAAAAGGCAAGGATGTGCCAATGTCCTTTCATTTATTAACATAGATCCACAAATTATATTCAAGTAATATAAAAGCTTACATTCAATTATGAAGGACATAAGATGCTCCTGCTAAGCCAAGGCGATGTCATATTTATTTGATTGCCTCTAATGTTTTATGTTCATTAAATACATGTTTTTATTTCCTTTTGAATTCATTGCTATAGACATACCTTTTTGAAAAGAATTCTTTATTCTGTCTATTACCTTTCTTTTTTAATGTTTGATGATAATTTTTCTGAGAAGCTCTTTCGTAAAAAGTTTAATATAATTGCAATAAATCACATTAAGCCGCAATAATGCATGTGCGTGTATGTGTGTGTGTGTCTATGAGGTCCTGTCCAACCCGCAATTTCTAAAGTCTTTTTCACAACTTGAGTTATTTCTTTTTTATACATATATATATGGTATTTAAATGGTGTTCATTGTATTGTAAGATGGGTGGAAATGCCTTCGGTTTCTGATGTGAACAGAGGTATTTTCAATTTTCTTTGCATAACCTGAATAAACCAATGACATGGAATTGTGCAACTTTTGGAAAGAGTCAACTTCGGTGTTCCGAAGACTTCAAGATATGTATACATATTTATAGAAGTTTATTTACTTACTATTCTGTTTATGTTTTCTTCAAAATGTTGAAATACCCAAAAGCTAGTTAATTGAAAGAATATTTCTGTATTAATGTTGTAGTTAAAAAGCGTATGTACATATTCGTATATATACAAATTAGCAAAAATATAAATGTACCCTTGTTTATGTACACGAGAATCATAATTTTCTTTTTAAACGTCCAGTCGATATAATCTATGCAAATTAAACTAAATTAAATAATAAAGCGGCCAAGTGTTTTAAAATCAATGTATGCAAGCAGTCAGTCACTTATGTTCTCACTCATCGATTGTTGTCTTTGAAGTTTTAACCATCTATATATATTTACCCATTATAAATCATCATAAACCAAGACATCCATTTAAGTCTTTAAACATATTCATTGTTGTTTACCAATCTAAAAGTAATCAGTCAATACTCGTACATACGATAAGTCTATTTATTAATTCAAGCTATTAATAAAGCGTACAGAAAGTTGTATGTGTAATTAATTGATCCTGTATCTAATCAAATATTTAATCGGTGAAGACTTCTTTATTTCGAACTATATTGTATATCCATACATACCACATACTACTACATACTACATACTACATATTATCTCATATCGCTTGCGTTTTAATTCAAAATCTTTCTGTTCTTTAATGTGGCACAGATCTTTTAAGTCTGAATAAATAGTAGCTTTGTTTTCTATTACACAAATTATAAATATTGTCATCATCATTATTTTGTACAACGGTGGGGAATTAACGTAATTAATAAATATGCTTATTATTATTGTTATACACGAACACAAGTCCCTAAATTAAAGTTTGAGTTGCATTATTATTGTGCATGTTGTGTTTTTATAAGAGATGAATTTTTAATCCATTTGAAAGCTCTGCGAAGTGAGAGATTGTGGCAATATGACAGAATTTTGTTATATTTATTAATAAATATCGTGTATTGTCATTTTGCACAGCATGATTCATTGTTATGCAACCTGTATTCGCTAAGGCACAACAGCTTTTCGTTTTATTTTAGCCACTAACTTGATGGGTTTTTACAAGTTGTACAATTGTATTTCTTTCTTTCTTTGTTTTTTTTTAATACTGTACCTCATAAGTGCATATATACATACTTACATACTCGTATGTATAAATGTGCAATGTTATTAAACTTTTTGTTTAGCTCCAGTGGCCAACAATAATTCATTTATTTTTCAATTGCCCAATTGTTTATTTTTGTAGCCAATCCCAACACCCAGGATGGGGTCGTTCGCTATCAGCGGGGGACTCGCACCAGAAAACGCACTCGATGCTCTGCTAGATGAGCTCAAGACATTTTCAAAGCCAATTGCTCAACAACAACAACAGCAGCAGCAGCAGCAACAACAGCAGCAGCAGCAGCAACAACAGCAGCAGCAACAAAAGCAACCTTTCGAGGTGAGCACAATGGGATCTTATAGATCATATAGACATTCATAATACCCCATTTATTCACAATTTGCATTTGGCATTTAAAGGTGCGTCCAGAAGATTCTACATCCGATGAGAGCGCACAGGCTGCTGTGCAAAGTACAGTCACCACGCAGATATCACAAGCCCGTCTATTCACGGAGGCCAATATAAATATGCAGCAGGCGAACACAAACAGCATGGTCATGGCAATGGCTGCAAGTAACGCGGCTACGCCACTACCACGTGGTGCCCTGACACATCAGCAATCTCAACAGCAGTTAATGGTTCATACTAATATAGGAAGTTTGCGTCGCCTGCACTCATTTCCCAGCGAATCGGATAACGAGTTCCCCCCAACTGGACCTCGCGCCAGTGACAGTCTCGCTAATGGTGGTGGCAGCAGCATCAAACCACCAGTGCCCGAGCGTAATGCTGATTTAATAACTAAAGTGGGCCACAAACGCATACCGCCACCACCGCCGCCGCGTACCAGCTCACGCAGTCCACTGGCCAGTCCGACAAGCCCAAATGTGCCACAGAACATAGTTGCCGCAGCTGCTGCCAATATCGGGGACAATATGATTAGCATTGAAACGGTCGTTATAGGTGGAGACACCTCCAGCGGCGATAATTCGAGTGGTAATGAGTCCGGCAACGATCACGCGCAGCGTCAAGTAGCACTCGAAATGCGCCACCAGGAACTGTTGAAAAAGCAAAAAGTTTTGCAAGAGCAATACCAACGTTTGCAGCAGATGAGCAAGCTACCATCGGTTGATATATCCTGCTCTTCGCAGGATATTGCTGCTGGGGCCACGGCCACAAGCACATCGCTCAAGCAGCTTGGCAGCGAAACGAATATACAGCAAAAGATAGCTGCACTAAATTTAGCTTGCGAGTCCAGTGGTGGCTCTGCTGCGGCGGCTGCGGCGGCTGAGACTGCTGCGGGTACCAATGGTGTGTTGATCAGTGATGCTACGGGTGGTGTGGTCGGCGGCGTTGTTGGTGGTGGTGTTGTTGGTACGGGCGCTGCTGCTGCTGCTGCTGCTGCTGGGAACACACAGTTATCACAGCAATCAACCACAATGACCACTAAGCAGGTATATGAAACGGAAATACTTTAACACAACTGGAAATTGGCGTGGAGCGAAACAAAAATTGATATTTAACTATAGGGCCTGTGAAGCTATCTCTGTCACTTGCACGTATTTCTCTCTTCTCTCTCGCTCGCTCGTTCTCTTCTTCGCTCTCTCTCTCTCTATGTCTGTCTCTGTGTCTCTATCTATCTATCTCAATCTTTTTCATTAGCGTTGTCGGTACTGCTAACAGACATCCCGTAATATGTAAAGACTTCAAGTCCTTGGCTCTTTAATATCATGAATATCTTAATAAGATCGTTAATACTTAAGAAACAAGTCAACAGTACTCATAGGTGTTTAATCTAAATGTCGAACATACATATATGCATATACATATACACATACGTAAGCTTGTATGCACGTTGTAGGTGTGCTTGTGAATGTATGTATATATTGCCAAATGAAAATCAAAAATTTAACAAAAGTTCATCAAACACAAAGTAATATACATACTCTCACATGTATGTATGTATAGAGGCAACAGTTGTACACCTATACTCTCAGAGACAATGAATATATTACATACATTATAACAAATGAATGCATCTATCTACATATGTATGTATGTATGTATATTATATTCAGTGTGTTTGGGGTAACTTACATATGTGTTTGTGTACGCTTGCATAGATGTATTAAGCTGTTGTTTTGTCGTTGTTCCCAACATATTGAACATTTTGCATATAAATTGCAGAAGAATGTTTAGTGTTTAGAGTACAATGAACCCATAGGCCTGTGAATGCTGTTTATTATACACAATACAAATCCACAATTATGTGTGTGTATTGTGTGCAAGAACCCAGATCAATTGTTGGCAGGCTACAATTATCAGGTCGCTCAATAATTAGGTAGACACAAAGGCACAGTAAAACATCAGAAAAAAAAAACGAAACCATACTATTTACATATTTACGTTAATATATTTCATATTTTGGTATGCGATGTGAGACTGATAGTTCTATTGTAGGTCATCAAGAAATATAAAAATACTTAAATAATGAATAAGTACACCCGTTTATCTTGTTAGAATCATATACTAGCTAATTTTAGCCCCGATTTGCTGTACTCTTTCCAAATATTATTCAACTCTTTTCATCTTTTGTTAAAGTAGTTAAATTTTCTTCAACTTATTTGCAAATGTACTCAATTATTGAAATTACATTTTTGGGAAGAGTCGTACGCTTCGGAATACCGAAAATATATGTAAATTGTTGTTTAACGGCATATCCATTTAATGGACTTGCAAACACATGTATTATTAATTTTTATAAATGTGCATCACATTTTAGGCAATTTAATCCCATTCGTGTCCATTTAGTTTGCGATACTGTTGGAGTGGCTCTTTGCTACACACATACATAGGTAGTACATAGAGATATCACTCCTGCTAATCAAGCATTTGTAATCAGTTTATTACGAGTATTCTATATTCGAGTTTTACATACTTACTTTTGTATTAAATCAGTTAATAAGTTGTATATACTATTACAATTCAACTGGTCACAGTCGAATCACTTTCATTGCAGAGTATCGCATAGTTGATTATTTTTAAATATCTATAGGTTTTTACATGTTTTTAGCAAATCAAAATAATTTTAATTTATTGAATACGCATACATATATGAAATATGAATTATGAATTATACGTACACCGACATATGTACATACATACATATATGGATAAATTTTTATTTTGAATTCAGTATTACACTTGTACTATAAGCATGAAATGTACATATATATACAATCACAAATTTGTTGCACTTATACCAAGTTTTTATATGAATTTAAAATGCATTTCCCAAAAATTTTGATGCAATTTTACGTATTTGGTCTTTGTATGTTTATATACGGCGGTTACACATGCACCTATCCCAGAATGAATGTATGTAGTCCGCTAACCCTGCCAAAGATACACTTTTCAGGCGTTAATAAGCATTTTATATGATATATTATTTATCTCGTTCGTTAGTATGCGTGTACATAAACATATTAACATATATGTGTGTGCCTATAAACACATACAGCCATAAGTCCGTCGATTTTGACGTAAATGGAATTACAAATGTTTCAAATACTGTCTCACTTGAAAATAAATACAAACTTGGTGAAATACCCAGTACGTTGTGAGCAACTATAAATTTATAATATATATAAATATATATATCTTTTGAGTATAATTAGCTATCATATTTTATTACACATATGAACTCATTGAATTTTAAATTTATAAACACGTTTAGGAAAAATACATAAAGATGCGCTCGAAGTATTTATACACATTGATATTTACAATAATTGAAGCACTTTAATTTTTGTATTATTCATTATTTTGATCACATTTGGACGAATATGTATAATATACATTTAATAGTCACGCAACGAAATGAACATTTTAAAGAATTGATTAGAGCGATAAGAAGTACGAAACTACATATGTGAAAGTATGTAAATACTCTAAAGCATCTTTACATAATAAAAACTTATTTAGTAAACATAATAACATAAAAACAAATATTGAAATACAAACACGACATAAAACAATGGTATTGGATGTATGTATGTATACTTAAATGTTTTTCTTATAAAGCACACACTCACTCACCCACATTCACCCACAGACGCACACACGTACACAGACACACATATACACAACTTAAAATATGCGCAGCAATACTTATAGTAAAATGACATGTAGTAGGTATTGTAAACATTAATGCAAATACTAAAAACAAAAACCAAAAAAAAAAAACATGAAAAACACACGAAAATCATCATGTATAGATGAAGAAATAAAAAATGCGCATACCTTTTTTTCTTAAAAATATTATAATATTTAAATTACAAGAAACCACAACAATAAATATCATACGCAAAGTACGAGTACACAACAATATTGATTTCCAGGTGTACTTACATATGCTGATTCGAGCATAAAGTCTACATACGAACTAACTTAACAAATCTATGGGTTTTTCTCTAATATTCATTATATTATGTTGGTTTTGTACATATGACAAAATAAAATATTTATTTACAAGAATTCAAGTATGAAGATACGATTCAAAGACAAAATATATATGTATTTATGTAGAGAAGGCACATTGAAATCGATATAAGCTATACTTTGTCATGGTCAAATGTTACAATAGGATATGTTATGTCTATACATGTATATATATATATATATATATAGTTGCCTATGATTCACAAAGCCAGTCGCAGGGCAATTTGGGCATCTTGCTAGCTGGCCATGGCAAGTAGCCTGCGGTCTTAAATACCCAATAGTCGTACGACACTTTTGTAATCAGGGCTAATAGTAAGATAACTTCAGCTGCTATTAAATAGTATATGTAGTCAGTCCAGTCTGGTGGGGACTGACACAGTTTACTCTCTTGCAGTTCAATGACACTTTGAGGTAAATTTCGGCATCTTATGTCCATGTAGTCAGGTATATCGGTACTCCGTTCCTTAAGCCAGTTCTGCAGAGTTTTTGCAGAATTACAATCACATTGTAGTCTGTTTTCCGCTAAATAAATCCGACGTCCATCCGTATCCATTAGAGCATTGTTTAGAAAATATTCGGGAATCTAAAATATTTAAATATGTATATTAAAATGTAAATTCTTTAATGCTTAAAGCTGTATGCTTAGTTTACCTTGCTTAGAGAATTGTTGCGCATGTAAAGTCGCTGAAAATGCTCAATGAACTTAGTACCTTCAAATTCGTAAATTGAAGAAATATGATTGTTATCCGCTACCAGCCTCACGATGTTGTAATATGTAGGATTCGTATGAAAATGATCTCCCAGACTGCTTATTCTGTTATTACTAATGTTTAGCGTAAACGTGTTGTCCGGTAACTGTGGTGGTAACTCCACCAATCCAAGGTTTGAACAATCAACATTGCATACAGTCTTTGATTGATCGTTTTGTATTATCATAATGTTATATATATTGCAGGAGCAGTTTCCATAATTCGGTATGCTTGGGCACTTTGTACCACATTTTTTAATGCTTTCCAGTTGCTTAACGGACACCAGATCCGTGGAGTTAAACCACTTATGTGTCGCATTATACAAACAGAATGAATATTCCGGATTAACAAAGATGTATGAGCCGCTATGAATTATTTCGTTGAGCGGCTCACAGAGCATCCGCATATTTCCACTTAAACGTAAAAGTGAAATACATATTACACCCATTATCAATTAGATAAAAGAGAATCTTACCTAATGTCCAACGCAATGTTCTTGTTCTGGTTTCGATTCGGTACTCGCGACAAGAGGTTGTTTGCTATGCCGAAGAACTCTAGATGGGGTACATCCTTACAGCACGCGGTGCGATTTCCAAAATACTGTTATTCGAAAAGTCAAGACACCTGAGCTTCGAGTGACGAGGAAATGCGTTCGTCAGCTGCGAAATATTACCGTTTGTGATGGCAAGCGAGTGCAGTGACCGATATTTTAAGTTTGATAGATCCAACGATGCACGGTGAGATTGTGCACATGTAGGTTTTTCCAGTTGAATATGTTAGTGCAACTTGAGATCATCGAGATATGGGGGATGTTGCAGCAGTACCAAGAGTTGACTCGCGTCGGATGCTCACGACATTGACAGCTATTAGTGTCGCGATCATGGTTGCCAGTTTGTGCATTGTACGCTGTTTGGTTTTCTGTCGGCTCACTTGCCGTAGAAATGGGGGCAGGAGTGTCGCCAGATTCCACGTAAACTGCACTGTTTGCCGGGGAATCAGAGCGTTCGTATACATTTGGTTCATTGCCAGTACCGGACAAGTTTTGCTTATGCCAATTGAGGCAAAGCTCCTCCTCCGCATAAAAGCAATTCTTCAGATAGTCCGGCAAATCTGTTGTAACTACAGCTGATGGCGCCGAAGCTGTTGTTGTGACCGCGGGCGTTTCCGGCTTATCCACTTCCACTGGCTTCTCTGGGATCTGTTGATGCTGATATGGTGGCAGTTTACTGTCCGAAGTGGCTGTCGTAGCAATAGGCAACTCAATCGGTGGTGTCACCGCTGGCGAGGGCGGCGAGGCCTCTGTAGCTGTTGCGGTCATTATGGCCAATTGCTCGGGTAGTGCGCACGCGTGAGCAAGCCATAGCAGTAGCAAGAACTGAAAGATAGAGAAGCAATAAAGTGGAGAGGGCACGTTTTATTGATATTGTTTACTGATAACGACAGCGGGAAACTCAAACTGTGTTTACTCTTGCTCTGGGCGCATTTCGTTTACACAATTAATTAGCGCCTGTAATATGATAACGGATGGCAAGGCTTGGTCTGCGGTTACTGCAAATAAACTGTTCATGCTGGCGAGTGGTCGATGTAATTGTACATATGTATGTATGTATATGTCTATGCATATTTAATATGCGTGTACGAGCTTAGCTAGCCGCTCCTCAAAAGACAAAGAGTCGTAGAAATATATGTACATACATACATACATACAAGCCCATGCAGAACAATGTAAATTCATATATGTGTACGTATTTAGTCAATGCATAAAAGAATGTATGGATGTGTGTATATAAATACACATGCATATATATATGTATGTATGTGCATGCATACATATACAATTATAGGATAACACCGGTGCGCTAATTCAGCAATTAACAAAATTGCCGCGATTATGGGTTGATAGTGACGATAATTTCGATAAAAAGATTATTATTGTTTGGCAAATAACCGCAATAAACATTTGCTAATACATTTTAAAGACACAATGAATTTGCTAATATATTTTAAAGCCACAATCAATTTATGAATGCAGGTTTATATATTATATATAAATTCATGAGAGATATTTAATATCTGTGTTAGGCTTGAACCATACTTATGCTTGTTCAAATCATCACGTTCATTTATGTACGATAAAGCTAAATAAGCTACACACATTTATTTTTACCTATATGTATATGTACGATTTTATGTGCACATACATATGTAAGTGCGTATGCGCGTTTGACTTACATCTTTATAAGCGATCATCGCATTTAGAGATCCGCAACAATGACTCCAGCACAACTCGGTTTATTTATTTATATTATCAAAAGGACACAGGATGATCACATTTTAAAATTGTAAATTTATTTAATATGCTTGCGCATAACTATATTTACAGCACAATATTATATTTTTCGCTCATAAAAAAAACTCTTCGCGTTGGCGCTTATTTTTTTATATAAAAACGATTTTAAACATCTATAAATATATACAGTCGAATATAATTGAATCAAATAATAACAAAAAGTCGTATAAATACAAGAAATTGTGTGTGTTATCGACAACAGCAAAAGGCAACAATGGTTATAAGTCCAAGAAATGGCAATGCGATTTAAAAAAAAGACTAAAGCAACATCTATTTATGACCTAAAAAATGACAAAGCCGAATTGTAATTTGGTATTTTTGGGCGACACTTTTTATACCATGTAGATCTGCTCTCTTCTATCAAATTAAAAGCTTACCATTAAAGCTCTGCGACATGAGCTTTTTGATGTTTATTATATTTCGGTCTCTTTCTATAAATTGTGGGTAAATTAGTAATTGTTCTTTGTACCCTGACGCGGCAACAGTTGTTCCCACGAAATTAAAATCGGTCTTTATTTCGCCAAGAAGCGGGATTAAACATAGACACAACGCAAATACACAGATGTCATGTTGACAGCATAAAATAGATTTAATAGTATTTAAATTGCACGAAATTTAAATACAATATATAATTTGGAAAAAAATTGCAAATATTACATCTATAAAGAATAAAGAAAATGCCAATCGATACCCGCGAGCTAATGGAAGCTATTGCGATAATAGCGGATGAGCAAAATGTACGTGTTGCAGTGAAGCAATCTGGAAAAGGAACTGCGATTTGTGCTGCGTGCTGCTTTGCTGGTGGCTTGTTGATGGGTCCGGTGGGTTTAGCGGTTGGTGGAGCTGCTGGTGGAATCGCTGCCTATAAAATGACTAGTGGTTAGTGTCTCAAAAGTTTAGTGCTGTATGTGAAAACGTTACATAAAGGTTATTAATTTTTTTTTATTACTACAACAGGATCATTTAGGCCGCTAGGGGAAGTGTTACTAAATGATTTGACGGACCAGCAACGGGAACAGCTGGTTCAGCACGTGTCAAAGGCTGTTGCTGACATACACCCCACTGACATAGTAATGCTCCTACCGCTAATTGCTCAGAACGCATCGATTCAACAGACTGTGCTCAGCACAATTATGTCGTTTGTTACCAATGAGCTACGAATGCAGATCGTTGACTGATATTTAGCGCTGATTTGGCTTGCAAGTAATGTGAGCCCCAGTTGTAAGCCATCGCACCGAAACTGTAAAATTTGTATTGTAATTAGCCAATGTTACTCATAAAAATACGTAGATTTATTAATAAATGCCTAAGATATATATAAGTTATATTAACATGGTATCTGTTATTCCCACTCGACGTTCACTTGATCCCAATCGTCCACAAAAGGCTGGTCTATTGTCTCAATGAGGAGTCCACAGTAAAGGCAATCAGCAGCCAGTATTTCTTCGATTTCTGTTTTGAGATCAGAGCGCCTCTTTTGCTGGTCAGGTGTATGATTGGCCATGGCAATAGTATGAGCCATCAACGTCTCCATTTCTTGCTTGAGCATAGTAAGACGACGGCTACGCTCTTTGGTTAATATTGGTATAACCTGCTTCTCCAGACAGTCGCTATGAAACTTATGTCCACAAATAAACACGAAAAATGGTTTAACCAGCAGTATCAAATCACATATGTCACACACAGACTGTGCCTCCATGCCAATGCTATGTGCTCGTAGTTGGCGAAGTTCCTTGCACACACGGTCGGATTGTTCCCTAGACTCTGCCATTTCTCTCTGCAGCTCCTGTATGCGTTGATTATAGTCCTTTAGTAAAATGGTTAAATATGTTAATGATGTGCTTGATAAAATGTATTGTTTAATCTCACTTTGAGAGCATCACAAATAGCCTCTTTAAAGTTATCAATCTTTTCAAAGTCTGAGAAGAATGGTAAGAGATCCTCAATCCGCAATAAATCACATTCCTTTAGCAGACTTAGCGCCTTCTTTACATCGTTCGTGCCCTTAATATCATGGTATGCTGAAATATGAACGAAGTGTAATCGATGCTAATGAATTAAGTTAGGAATGAAATATTTACCAATACGCAGCCACAATTTGCGACGCGTTTCGTTGTCATGTGGCTTCGATGCCGTCTCTTTCGCTAGTTCCATATCAAACTCAAGTGCCAAATCGACCGCCGTTGTCCACATGCATAGCATACACTGGAGGAATACACAAGCTACCTTTACATCCAGCTCAGTGCACACCTTCAAAGCATAGTGAATGTCATAGTGAACTAACGATTCATCACGTCCTTGTATCTCCAGGTACTTCATTAAAAGCTTTGGCTCATATTTAGCATAGAGGTGTAGGAGAAAATTATGTATAGCGTCGTTGGTCGTATTCAGTTTGTAGACAGCAAATTCAAGATAACGTATGACTTGTTCCCGCTGTTCCTGTGTATCCATTACAATAAGCGTAGGTACTACCTTTTCGACCTCTAACTTCGGACCCTGCGCCATCAGAGCATCGATTGTTTGCTTTGGCAGATGTTCCATTAGTTGGGGCGCATATTTGTAGTAAAGCTTAATATCACGCTGCTTGCATAGCGTTTGCAGAGCCTCGGCATAACGATCTGCCTTTAATTGCTGTCCAATCACCTCCTCGTAGTCACTTATAGAGATCGCAAACTGTGCTAAATTATGTGGATCCGCATGCTGCCCAATGAGCTGCTGCACTGCTGTGCGGTGCTGACTTGTGCATGACAAAACAGGTGGCTCACGCATAAACTCATCATACTCAGCTTGCCACGATTGGCGCCAGGCTTTGTCTTTTCCAGGCATATTTATCTGGGTCAGATAGAGATCGATCAGCCAAATGACTAATGCTTTGACAGCATCCGCTTGATTATCCTGCATTGCATCAACACCCATGGTCAATCTGGTTAATCGCTTCTTAACGTAGTTGATAATCGGACGTTTATCTGATAGGACCATGAATTTTAGGCACACCGTTTCGAACGTTTCCTCGGTTTCAGCATAGTAGTTGGCTGCTACTTCGTAGGCTCCTTCTTTAAAGGCTGCCTCTGCACGTTGCGCCAACACCAACTGCAGGTTCTCTGGCACCTCAGCTGCATGTGCGGTCGCCAGTTCGTACTGATCCTTATTTAAATAAATCTGCCAAATGTTCCGCTCCTCGCGAGTGATTTTAAGGGTGAACATTGATTTGTCAGTATAAATATATATGGCGCCATGGCGACATCGCGCTCTATATTTAAGAGTTTACCAACTCTGACTTCATCGAATACTTCGTGGTAGACTAGTTCCTGATTAAGCAAACAGACGGCGTTTATATGGTCCGCGTAGAGGAGCACGGCATGATATTCCGTAAGCACAAATGACTTTGGAATATTTATGCGTCGCTCGTCGTAAGACAAATGCTTTCCTTTTTCGAAATCCAGATTTATTAATGTGTCTCCCAGCAGTGTAGCATTACTGCTCGCATCTATTGAAAGCTTAACAAGAAGTTATAAGTAGTTATTATCATACGTTGCTTCCAACTATATCACTTACTTCCCCGATGCGTATGCCAGCGCCACACAACCAAGCCCATTGCTTTGGATATTTACTGTTCGGTATGGCAAAAACCGAAGCACCGAGTAGGATAAGTCCGTCTTTTGTTTTTCACAGTAGGGTTCTCGCTCGCCATTGACATAGCTGGTAAATATGGGCTGCAGAGAGCGTTCATCTGGCCGAAGAGTCCCCTCAAATGAATAAATACAATCCGGTGTGGCAGACACGATTATCCAACGATTGCTGTTAGGCACTTGTAGCACCTCCAGACCATTGATCGGATATTTGCTGAGACCTAGGCCAAGATCATACAGCTGCTTGCGCTGTGTGTCGATAGCTGGTCCCATCTCTGTCTCAAAGATTAGCCCACGACTGGTGCCCAGTAGTATGGATCCCGTTGATAACTCCTTACCATGTGTGTATGTGTATGTGTTGAAGGCAACTGAGGTTATTTCATGGTCTTTGAACTTTTCTATGCGGCGCACTTTTAATTGCTGCGCTTTGGGCGTTTCCGAGCAATGTACGTAGAGAAAATCGGATGAAACTCCAGGTGACTTGGGTACCAGCGAAATTATCAGATGATGACCCGTTGTGTCAAGAAAAATGTTTGTGATCTTATATCCAGCGATATACTTTTCCAAAGCAAGTTCTACGAACAAATACTGAGCATTAACTTTAAAGACCTGTTATCAGAAGCTGAGATTTTGACTCACGGCCTGGTGGGATCGCGCGAGGCAGAAAGAACCGCAACAGATTGTATCGCCCCTGCGCATGTAGTAGACACACTAGCCAGTTTTTTGCGACGGTTAAGTGCACCAAGTCCCCACTACAGTTACTCGGCACATTTAATGTCATTTTACGTTTACTAAATATCTCTTCTTCATCTGTCTCAAAAGGATTTCCAGTGGCGGTAGCGACGTAAGTGTTTGCATTGGATGTGGATGAAGGGCCGCTTTCGATGCGAGACAAAAATTTTGGTTGCGTTGGCTTTGCTTGTGCCATTTTTACGCAATTAGGTCTTTATATACACCTTATAGCTTAATTACTCTAATTTTCTGCAATTTTTCTTTATTATATATATAAATACTATTTTACTTGCTATTGTCCAATATACGCCCAATTCAGTGTGGCCAAGGGCAAAAACTTAAAAATACCAAGTAGTATATTTTTGAATTAAAATAGCATATAGTAAAATACGTTTATTTAAAAACATTGTATTATTATATTTTATTATTGTTCAGTTAGAAGCAAAGTATAAAATTGTTATCTCAATGTTTTTAATTAACGATTCGTACGGACAAGATAAACATTCAAATTTCTAGACAAATGGTTTAATGTTTTTTTTTAAATCAAATTCAATACTACCGACTAAAAAAAATAAATTATATATTATACACTATTGTCTACATATTTATAATTTTGGCAATTAATCTTCTGGTATTCAGCGTTTTGCCCAAAAAGTACTCATTTTCGGTCAGCCAGATACGCTCGTTAATTAAATGCATATGTTTTTGACCCAAGATAGGTTTCAATTGCCAGCGACGATTGCACCGATGATATCCGAACTCATTAGTTATCACAATCTGGAGCAGAATAAGTAGATGTAATATATACATATATAACAAATATATCAAATTATTACTTACGGCTACATTATAACTTAGAAGTATCTTATGCATGTAATCGTGTAGTTCCATCAGGAGTGCGGTTCGTTCAGAGACGCTTTCCAGCATTCGTATTGCAAATGATAATGAATCCACTACAATTAGTTTTATCTGCAAGGCGAGGGGCGATGCTGTTTAGTTAGATTTATTTAGCGTGCGTAATATTCCATATTATTACTTACATTACTCTGAACGCTCAGATACCTGGTTAAATTCAAAATGCTTGCCACTAGATGAGCTGCGTTGAGACAATGCACATAATATACATTTTTCAACATATTGGTTGCATTAAAGTCTATCATTGTATGATGGAAACGCTTCTCAAGATCTATTGCCAGCTCTATGTAAAGAAATGTCGACGTATTTTTTGATTTTTTAAGGGCTGCTATTATGATTGTGTGACAAACCGTGTAGCCTCGTCGGATCAAAGTCTTTTCTGGTGTCTATAAATAAAGCTTTACCTTCCAAGCCGCCAATGGCCTCGGGTATCTGAACATTTAAGCAGAGCTTCAAACTAAAAGATCAGTTGCATTAGATTTGTATCAATATCATAATCGCTTGCTACTTACCACAGTTGTGTTTTTCCGGTCCCCGGGCAGCCTACTATCTCGGTTATTCTACCCACTGCAATTCCACCACCCAAACACTTATCAATCGGCTTTATGTCGGTTGTAATCCTTTGATTTTCCTTTATTTGAAGCAGACAGTTTGCAGTTTGCATTTTAATTGCACTTTGCGGGATGGCTATTGATAGGCTTGATCGAAATATTCGATATTTTTATCGCCGTATTCGATACTATCATTTCATTACATTTAAATGTTTAAATACACTATCGATATTTTAGATAAGGATTTCCAAACAATTTTGGTATTTTATTTTGCCGGTAAATTTAATAGTTTTGAAAGAATACCGGTCACATTGATATTGTGTTCGCGCTTTAAATTGTTAATTATTTTGTGTTTCGTGTTTTTTATTTTAAACTAACGCTGTTTAGAATATTTATTTTTCTTTACGGTTCTAATCGTCTTTTCAAACTGAAAAAAAAACTTAAAAAAAGCAATTTTTGAAAGAAAGCCGGGGAAATAAAATAAGTAACGGAAGTTTTTTCATTTTTCTTTTTCTTATTTCTTTCTTTCGAAGATCTAACGTTATCTCGATCTCATCTGTCTCAAGCTGTCTCAAGTTCTTCTATCTGCTAAGACCGACGCGTTCATACAGGCAGATTTTTTTTTCCAAATTCCCGCTGCAAAAGTGTTCATAGTGTTAACCGTGGTTTCTTTATTTCTTCATTTCAGTCAATTAAACTTAAATATGTTTCAAATTAACTACAACAGTTAGTCTCATTAGACATTCACACTCTCCATCATAGTGCGCTTTCCAATAACATAGCGAATATCCCACGCTGCTCTATTAGATGTTTTGCGGTAAGTGGTTTTGTACTATGTACACAAGTAAAGTATTTTTATGCACCTATGTACAAATGTATTGAAGGGCTAACATCTATGTTATCTAGAGTATCTGTAAGAGTATTTTGCAGCTGTAAACCGTCAATCGCAGAATTCTCATCTCAGAACAGAGAGTTCTCTGCTTCCAATTTTTTATTTGTCTTGGCTGATTCTTGAAGCGAAACCGTTGAGTCTTAAAAAACAGTTACATTTTAAGATAACGGTTCTGAAAATATGTCCAATAAATTCCAACAAAAAAAGGAAACACTTGCTGACTTTGAGATTTTTTGAACTTTTATTTATAATTTGTGTGTTTCTTTGTATACATGTAATTGTAATAATATTATATATGAATACATATATACATACATACATGTATATACGTATATATATAAGTACATACATATATATATATATGTGCATCTTCTGTATATTCATTTTTGCGCTTTTGTTGCTCATTTTATTTATTTATTTGTATTTTTATTTTTTTCAATAATTCAAATGTGATTAGTATTACTTCAACATACATAATTCCTGGTCTTCTTCATGTTCAACACACATACACGTACTTATCGACTCCAACTGCCTTGTTCGTAGCTTAATTGCATGTAGTAGTAAGTACTACATACTTACATATGTACATATTCGTCACAGTTTTGATTTCGACTTCGGCTTTGATTTGCAATTCATACCTTTTGGGGGAGTGTCTTGCTTTCTTTCCTCGTTATTTGTATTCAATTACATATATTGATAATAAAAAAAATTACAATTATCTGTATATATATATATATATATATATATATACGTATACATACGTATATGTATATGAAATTCATTTTCGTTTTTTTGTATTTGTTTGTTTTTTTTTTTTTGTATGTGTGCAATTTATTTGCTAATTGTTGGTAATTCATTTTTTCATATATTTCTTTTCTATAAATTCGGACTTTCAAAGTGTTCGAAATTACAGTTTAATTATCCTAATAAAATCTAAAAAAAAAATATATATATATATATATATATATATATATATATATATATGTATATACATACATATATATTCATATATATCTATATATATATATATATATATATATATATATATATATATGTATATACATACATATATATTCATATATATATATATATATATATATATATATATATATATACGTTTTTAAAACTATTTTGCAGTAGAATATATTGCGGGACATGCGCTGAAATGTAAGGATTATTAAAAAATACATACATGGGTATGTCTCAGTTTCGCTATAGAAAAGTGTATCTTTAATGAAGCCAAAGTCTTGAAAAATGCAACTGCATAATAAAAACATTTAACAGCATATACAAATATGTTCAAGTATATGTACATATATACTATATACGTACATATACATATGTACTTCAATCGCAACCTGAATAATTGGTAAACTCCCATATTATTTCCAGTTGCTTATGCAATTAAATTATTTGTTAAGTAAAATCCAAAAGAGTTCGTGACAGATTTAATTTATAATTTGTATTATGTTTGTCGCTATTAAGTATAAACATGGTAGTCGCCATTTTTGTGCTATACATTTAATTTTTTTAAAATTTAAATTTTGTAGGTAATCACAGATTTTTGTTTTTAAATACCGAAAAGTTAAATTTAAATCATTGAACAGCATAGTTTCAAATTTATTTGTTTTTTTTGTTTTGTTTTGTTTTTTTAATAAATATATATAATTTTGACTAATAATTTTCAATTATCTAAATGTTGTCTCATTTCTATTTTTTTTTTTTGATATATTTATTTATTTTTTTTTTATTTGTTTCTTTTTGAGTTTGATATGCGTTGCATTTTCAACATTAATTTTGTGGTTTTTGCGGAATTTAGAAGATTTTTGCAGTATACATTTCAGTAAGTGTGTGTGGGTGTTAAAATAATAATCAGATAGATAGGAGCGCACCACTCCTCAGCGTGTGTCCAATGTTGGCTCCCTTTGATTTTGGGTTTTAAGAGAGATGTGTTTGCTTAGATATTGTTTATTGGTATGCATGTATATGTTAATAAGGTTATCGTTGACTAAGTATTCAGTATTTATTTATGGCCCCAACTTAAGCCCTTACAATGTGGGCTATGCCTTTAATAAATATGTATGTATATACGATGAATACATATGCACGTACGTATTTTTAATCTAAGGGTAAATGGGTGCAAGTACATACATGTACATAACATACGTACATACGTATGTATGTATATGTGCTCAATACATGTAAATACCTATATACGAGTAAACTATCAACTACATAGATACATGATACATATTATGTGAAATGATTAACATTTTATAAGTATGTACGTAATTCATCGGCAAAGCTACGTAATTCTATATGCCTAATCCATTACTTATAAACCGTCTTAACACGTGTTACTGAATTTTACTGAGTTCTCATTTATAGATGTCTCATCAATTTGCTGGTTTTGCAGATATATATGCGTTGTGGCATTTCATTATTTTCATTATTGGTTCATTATGGTTTCATTATTGGTTCATTATTGATGCTTTGTCGATCTTAAACAGAATCAGACAATAGATGTGTGTGTGTGTGTGTGTATCTGTGCAAGTACATACAAATGTTGGTAATTCGCATGTCTATTAAGGTATTGAGCGGTTGAACTTAAGCATTTATAAGAAGTGAATAAAGAGCACTAAAATGTAATTAAATAATATTATTATTAAAAGACTAAAATCACATAAGCATATTTTTTTGTTTTTATATTTGAAACAACTGTGTTGTGTGTGTGTGTGTGTTTTTTTTTTTATAAAAAAGAATATTTTATTTTTAACATCTTCCAAACAGTATAATTTTGAATAAAGTTAATTAAATATAAACAATTTATTCATGTATATTTAGGTATACATACGTAAATAGAAAAAAAAATTCACAAAAAATAATACAAAAGTTTGCTTCTTTGCATTCACAGTTATAAAGAGTCCTAAACAAAAATTTTGCATTGTAAATTAATTCGTAATTCGTTAAATATAAATTAAATAAAACATCCGAAAAATGTAATTTTGTACAAAGAAAACTAAAATGTTCACTTTTTAATTCACACAAAGATTTTGTAGATCACAGTTTGTTTTTCTTTTCATTTGCATTATTTTTCGTTTTGAATTCTTGAAGAACTTCAAGGACTTCAAAGTGTTCTTGTAATTGTGTTTGTAATTGTTTTTTTTTTAATTTTTTATTTTTTTTTTCATCAAAGCAAAATGGAATCCGAAATAAGCTCTTATGTTTTTTATGTCGGAAAAAACTTTAACACAGCTAAAATAAATATAAACTATATATATAAAAAAAAATAAAGAAAACAGCGAAAGTTACCAAACAAATATTAATCGTTTTAAGCAAGAGGTCCATAGAAAGGGAGACTGAGAGAGACCAAACCATTCGATAATTTGTAATAGATTTAATAAATATTTTTTATTTAAAAACTATAAAACCGCTCGCACCAGAGGTAGTATATGGTTTTTGCAAGTCGCCTACTTAAACGGTATCGTCTAAGGCTCAACACAGACTAATTGCGTTGTATATGAATATGTATGTATGTAATATGTATGTGTGTGTATGTATATACGGTCTGTTTGCTTATTTGTTCTATGTAAGCATATATATTTTACATACACAACTATGTATGCATGTACTAGCAGATATGCATATGTAGCAATATGGATGGAATATACATTTGAATGCTGCTGAACTTATTACAAACACTGGCTGATTGATAGTAAACGAAAGATCAAAAATATTTCTGGGTTGCCCTTGGCAGACGTGTTGGATCATGATTCCAATTAACAATTGCATTCTATTGTCAGACAGACTGTGCTCTGAGCTATGGTATTTTTACGCATTTGGCAGTTTTGGCAAGCCACAAAGAAAATTATAAGAAAAAACCTACAATCTCTAACTTGAGTGCACCTTCTACATCTTAATATCGGAGATCTCGTTGGACATACAGCTGTATGCATGTACATATGTATGTAATACAAGTACGAGTAGCCCCAATGCTCCTAAGACTTTTCAACTTGTGATTCAGTTATATTTGCTTTTAAAATACGAGTTAGTTATCTTAGAAGAATAATCGTACTTCTTTGAGTTTACGGATTTGTTTTTGTTTTTTTTTTTTGTTATTTTAATTTTTACTTGAATAATTCCTGAGACATTTTACGGATATTTGTTTGAATAACAGTTGGACAATTGTAATGTTTTTGTTGTACTAATAATGTATTTGGATTTTGCATTGGGCAGTTCTTCTTCTTGTGTTCTGTTAGGTGGCTAATTTGCCTTTTGCTTAGCTTCTTGTCCGTTTCGTTTTTATTTTTTATTTATTCATGCTTTTGTGTAAAATATATGTACTAGTACGTATGTATGTATGTATGTATGTGCTTCTTGTAATCGTAAAATGTAAAATGTTGTAACATTTCTTTTCTTTTATTTTATATTGTTTTTTGCTTTGTTTTTGTTTTTTACTCGTTTGTGTTTTATTATACTTATATGTACATACAATATATAAATTGGGGGAGGGGCAGGTGGGGGGCCTTCAAATCAAAGCTATGACTTAAATTCATTGTTTACCGCACCACACCGCACCCTCCCCACGCAAAGTTCTTTTCTCGGCCGATCAAACAAAAACTTCGCCCAGCTGTTAGTTGCTTTGTTGGCTTTGCTTTCAAGTTTAAACAAACTGTTTTTCTTCTTCTTTCTAATTTACGTTGGCATTAATTTTATTTATGTTTTTTATTTTTTTTTTAATTTCTGAATATTTGTACTTCACTGGTAGAAAATCACTGAGTTACTTTGCGGTTTTTGTTTGTTTGTTTGTTTGTTGCGTTTTCATGTTCATATTCATATTCATTTTCATATTCATTTTCATTTACGTTTTTGTTTTCGTTTTTAGTTTGCAAAAATGTCTGCAGCTTGTATAAATCACATATGTATTATTTAGTGCTTTATTACTGTCATACAAACATACATATATGTACATATATATTTAAATATATATATATATTGATGTGATATACAGTTTATGAATTCTTCTTGCTTTCATTATTATTATTATTTTGTTTTCATGTTGTTTAAAAATTTGTGTTTGTATGTATGCACGTATAAATACATATCGTGTTCAAAAAAATGTATTCAATTTCTGATCTTATTTGCCTTACAATGTATATGTGTGTAAAAAAAAAAGACTTAATACTACATACTTGATATTTTTATCCCTGATAACGTTTTACTTTGTGTTTGTTACATCATTTTCTCTCTATCCTCATCCGTGTTTAGCATATTTATAACATTCCTGTGTTAGTGGTAGATTAATTTAGTTTTAATACATTTAATTGTTCTCCTTACAACTATGTTCAAATATGATTATTAAAAAAAAAATGCATTTATATGCAGCTTGACGCCATATGCTTGTTCTTGGTTTTTTTTTTCAAAAGTTTTTTGCTTTGTTTTGTTTTTGGAATATGACCTTTTAGAGAATTTGTAAGGAAACTAAAGGCAAAGGCTATAACTAAATAAAAGCTAAAAAAAAAAAACAACGAGAAATTGTCCAATGCAATGATAGGCAAGCGATGGGCGGCTGCAGTGACGACTTAACGGTGCAGAGAGCTAGATCGGGAAGCGCTTTCAACTGTGGTTAGAAGTGTATTCTACACCTGTGTATGTACATATGCATATGTATTTGGTTTTATTTCTCTAATCTCGTTTGGGAGAATGTTGCGTATACGCTTTGATATGTGCCGATTATCGTATTTCGTGCATTGTTTGCATTTGTTGCATGTCGCAAGCTCCCGATCACGCTGAATGCTGCCCCCTCCCAATGGTGGAGGGCACGCCCATCAGGCTGCTTGCCTAGCTGTTAGCTTGGTTTTAGTCCTTCACTCTCTTCCCTTTTTGTTGTTGTGAAAACGCTTTAATTAATTAATTAACGTCGTTAATTGTTTTAAAGTTAATATTTAAACGTAAATAACTAATTCTAATAAGTGTTGTCAAAATATATGATTAATTTGAAACTACGCAGAGTTTGTAATAGTTATAATCGTATTTGTAATCGTATTTGTAATTGTAATTGTAATTGTAGTTGTTATTGTTATTGTAATTGTAATTGTAATTATAAGAGGCATGCTTATCCAGCTTATTTACACAATATTGCATGCGCTTGAAAAGAAAAGAATTCCTTGAGGTATTGCACATGAAGCAGCGATATCTTCGATGCTTCAACTACTAAGTAGATGGAGAGCAGCGCATAATTAATTCAAAAGTACAAATTAATCCATAAATCAATTATTAAATTACACAAAAAAAATTACAAATGAATTCTTACTAATAACTAAATTGTGAGCCCGGACTGAAATTGGCCTATAGCCAGCTTGTGGTCTGAGGTTCCCACAAGTTTCTCCGTTCTTAAAAAAAAAAAAAAAAAAAAAAAAACCATGGGCAAAGTATTTGTAGCTGGTTTTTACGGCATTTGCCAAAGATATAAATATATTCTCTAAAAAATTGCATTCCATCGTAGATCCTATTGTATGCCCGGTGGGGGCTGACCCAGCTCGCTGGTGAAGTCAAACAGGTTGGTGCGTGAGTGCGAGAGGGCATGATGATGTGGGTGCGCATGATGCCCCACCAGGCCGTGCTTGATAGCTGACGTTTTGAGCAAGCGCTTCAGCATGCCACTTGATCCGCGATGCTGCAGGCTTTTGTGTGTAGTTAACGAGTTCTTGGTACGGTATCGTCGATGGCAGAACTCACACACATATAGGGTGTCGGACTGCTCATGCTTGTCCTGAAAGTGTCGCTTCAGCGAATAGTAGCAGGAGAATGTTCTCCGGCAGTAGGGACATTCCTGGGGCTCATTAATGCCGCCACTTGTCGGTGGTGGCATGCGCAGTGGCAGCTGGGGCACAGGCACAACGCCAACGCCAGCTATGCTATTTCCAGACTGCGGTGCTCCCGAGGCGATCGATGTCTGCATTTTGACGTTGGCATTGGAATTGGCCGAGCCGCTGTTGCTGTTGTTGCTATTGATGCCACCATTTGCGGTGGCTGAGCAGAGATTGCTGGCCCCGCTGCTTCCCACGCTCCCCGGGCGAGGGGGTGACGTGTGCAGGTTGTAGACGGCAGCGGCCAAGCTGCCATTAAGCGAGTTGGTCGGCGAGGTCAACGCTGTGGGCGGTGACGGCGGCGATGAGGTAGAACTGGTTGGCGAGGTAGCTGCGGAGCGTATTATTTTGAGCGGTCCTTTATGAGGAGAGAAATTGAATATATTAGTCAAAACATGTAGGACGTAGTTCTAAGAGAAGATATAGCATTGTTTCTTGAATATATATAAATATATATATATATATATATATATATATATATATATATATATTTATTTATTTTTAAGCGAAATACATATATTATTTTTTATGTTTTTGTTGCGGTTGTTGTTGAGGAAATGAAACTAAAAGTGCAAAGTTAAAAGGTGAAAATACGAGGTTGATTTGTTCTTTTTTTTCTATTTTTTTCATTGGATAGGAAAATGTTCAAAATATAATAATTTTATTATTATTATTTTTTTTTTTCAATGTCAATATGTTTGAGTATATCTCCTAAAATCAACTGTTTGATTGGTTGCTAGCAGATAGTAGGTAAAGCGTTATATATAGTTTTTGCTATTTATATAGAAATAAATAAATGATTACATATCAGCTCAGACTTGTTTTACATTAAAAAAAAACCGGAAAATCGAGGTTTTTGAAATGTGTAGTATCCCCTCGCAGATTTATTTCTAGGATATGCATAAGAAATACTTTGATATTTTTTCATTTGCTTTGCAATTGCAGAACAGTTTCAGTTTAATTTGAGATTGCTTTGTGAGTTTTCTTTAGCATATCTTTGAATAAGTGAGTGAGAGTATATAGTTGTAAGGCATATGCATATGAACTTTTGACTAGAAAGGAAAATACGTACAATATATAACTTGATTAATGTTTCAAAAGATACATTAAGGCGGTTTAATTGCTGCGTTTAACCAAATTAGGAAAACGAGAACTAAAATGAAAATGATAAGCTGACAGAGGTGCAGGTAGCTTTTGGTAAGAATACGTGCAATTTGAATATAGCTTGGCGCCACAATTGGTAGTAAGCAGTTTGAGGCAAAAGGTAGTAGGTAGTAGGTAGTAGGCAGTAGGTAGTAGGCATTAGGTAGTAGGCAGTAGGTAGTAGGCAGTAATAGTAGTACTAGGTTGTTGGCTGGCACATAAATATATATAATATATATACATTAATTACACTGTACAACATTGTGTGTTATTAGTGACTGCAATAGTACCAAATGATGTATGTACAAGTATACATATGTACATAGCTTATATGCAAAATACATAATCAGAAGGTTAACGAACTTAATACAAAGATATTTACAATACATCATGCAGCGACTAAATGAATTAAGATTTGAATACATCGAGCAATTGGATCATGTATGTATGTTTGTATGTATGTGTTTATGTATGTACATGCGCATGCTTAGACGTAAGGCGAATGTAAATATGCAATAAGCAAATTATTACGTAGGTGGTAAAGTCCTAGTATTAAGCAAAAGCAAAAAGCAAGGTATTAAAAGTAAAGCAATGAAAACGTAACTGTAAACTTATTTCATTTTTCACAACTCGTAACGAGTTCGGTTCAAGAAATTATAATGAGAAAATTAAATGAACATTTAAGATACGATATGTAAATAAATGTAACAAAATGAAACTGAATAGAGAATTAGCTGCTGGATGACAGCAGAATAAACTTAGGGTTTATTTTATTTATTTTTTTTTTTTTGAATAAGAGAATCAGGAAATGCTGTAGATACTGCTAGCTAAGCAGCTTTGCCTGGTTGGCCATGAAACTATATTGAATATTGATAGTGTTTATTTATGAATATCTTAATCAGTTTTCTTAGTTTAATGACGCAAACTTACCAAAAAGGAAAAATGAAGCATACAAGCACTTAAGTAGTTTATTATATTATGTAGGCTTTCATCATTTGTAATAGTATGCTGTTTTAGTTATGGTTATAGTATGAGTTGTTTTTTTATTTTGTCTTCTTTACGTTGTTCTTATTTATTATTATAGTAGACTTATTTGTACAGTTGACTCAAAGCGGGAGCATTTAGGCGATGGTTGAGAGAAAATACAACAATACAAGTACAAGGACTGAAACTTATTTGAAAGATATCAACGGAGAGAGAGAGAGAGAGAGAGAGAGAGAGAGAGAGTGAGAGAGAGAAAGAGAGAGCTGTCAAAGGTCAAAGTGAATACGAATACGATTACGAACACGAATAGAAATACGTCGGGTAGCTTTTTGAAATTGAGGAGAGTAAGATCCCAGACAGAAACTGACGAAGAAAAGAGTGTGAAAAGTGTGTAAACACAGCTGCAGGTTTGTATTTCAACGTTCTGAAAAGGTATAGAAGGGGGAGAGAGGAGAGTTTATAGAGTATAATTCCACCTATCGCCTATAGGGTTGTACAGGACATTCGGGGCAGAAGGGCTAGAGTGATAGTTAATTAACAGGCATTTCTTAAGCTAAGTTCGCAGAGCAAGTGCTTATCACTTATTGTTGATAATATATTTATGTAGTATTATTATGAGCATAGATATAGTAGATTAAGCTTATTGTTAGCCTATTTAATTCTTTTGTGCATATATGTATGTCTTTATGTATATATGTAAAATGTTATGTGAATGTTAGTGATAATGAATTAAATATACATATGTACATACTCATATACGAGTAAAACGGAAATGCTCCTTAGCTCTTTCGTTTTGCTTTTAGACTCGTTAATTGTGCTCGCTAAATAATATTACAAAAAAGAAACTACTTTGATAATAGTATATTATTAACTGTAGCAATTTGTGTGGATGTCGTACATGTGTATTGTGTATGAGATGATGTAGATGTAAGCATGTAAATTGATGTCAACTTGGCCGAAGGGAGCAATTTGTGTTAATAATACTAATGAAAACTTCATTTGGATATAACAGGTACTTATATTACTAATATAAGAGAGAGAAAGAGAGAGAGAGAGAGAGAGAGTGAGAGAGGTATATATAAGAGTATACGTTTGAGTGTGGAGGGATAAGACTGAGCGGATAGACTCTATACAATTCTTATAAGTACGTATTTATGTTAACCAAATGAGCGAAAGATTTCGTGCCAGCAGCATCGAGGCTCAAACATATATATATATATATATATATATATATATATATATATATATATATATGTGTGTAAGCATAAGATCTGATTCGTATATTGCATAGCAACAACGATCAGTGAGAAGAAAGTGGTAGCTTGGTTCTATTTAGAAGGTGCGTAAGTAGTAACGAGACTTCCTTTATATGGAGCAGTGACGATATTTGTGAGATACTTTACAGTTCCAATATGTTCTTTATACATGATAGTAATCTAGAGCTACAGCAAGAGCGAAATTTGTAGCGCGTGAGCAAGCAAAGTATTTTATAATACATACGAGTACGTATTTATGTATGTTAAATAGAAGAGAGAGACAGAGAGAGAGAGAAAGAGAGAGAGAGAGATACAGAGAGAGGGAGGGAGAGTGAGAGATGGAGAGAGAGAGAAACAGAGGAGGGAAATTAAGCGTAATCGTAAGAGCGAGAGTTAGAGTTAGAGCTAGAGCGAGAGCCAGAGCGAGACATAACTAGAGATGTATTGCTGTACCAACAAGCGGTGTATGTTGATTTTCAATAATTATTTTTAACTAATTAAATGAACATTTTTTACAGTATATCGATATCGAACTAAAATGGCTCGATGAGCGTATGTTCTCTACATATGCATGTAAGAGTATTTACGGCGACTAAATCAACAGATAGATAGATTATTATTATTATATGTTGTGTATAGTAAGTGGATAGTGATAGAAACAGGGCTATGCAAGAGACATGTTTTTCTAAAGCCAGTCGAAACTTTGGAGATAGGCCGAGCCTGATTTAAATGTGGTAGATAAAGAAATTTAGATATACACAGAGACAGTTAGAGAGAGAAAGAGAGAGAGAGAGAGAGAGAAAGAGAGAGAGAGAGAGGGAGAGAGAGAGAGAGAGAGAGACAGAGTGTGAGTGAGAGAAAGAACATGAGCGTGGGAGGGAGGAGAGATTGAGAAACGGGTATGCATAAAAGCGAGCTCATGACAGACAGAGCATTGTTGTATATGAACTAACTACGTATCTTCTCATTTTTTTAAAGTATTTTTCATATATATATAATTAGTTTTTTTTTTGCTACCAATGTAGTTTAAGATGTTGTGCTAACCTTTAGCAAGCGCGTGAACTTGTACTTTGACTGACTAACGGGTACCGGGTATCGGTTGAGCACCCGGTTAGCGGATATTGAGTACCGATTTATAGATGTAGCTGTCACGATTTGGTGGCTTTTGGTTGAAGTCAAGTGAACTCAGCTCAGATCTCTCCAATTTGGGTAAGACTGGGGGTGTATGCCTGTTTCTCTTTCTTGCTCCAATTCGGGGTAATTGTGTATTATGTGCAGCTTGTTGTTGTTGTTGTTGTCGTTGTGGTGAGCAATATTTATAACACTAAACACAAGTTGACCGGCAATTGGCAATTGTTATAACTATATATATATATATATATATATATATATATATTTGTTATATGTTGATATTTCATTATATTATATGCGTTATATATGTATATTTCGTTTATCTGAATAGCGATTAATTAATTCTACGAGTTTTATTTATGAATGTATGTATGCACTTATGTTGTGTATAGTCAAAGTCAATCAGAGAAATTACAAGTAGGTTTTTAGAAAGGCAACTTGTGCAACGTTCGCTTTCGCATCCGTCATTGTGAAAAAGATTTCAATTACAAAAAGAACAAAAAAAAAAAAAAAATAACAATTTAAATAAATAAAAAGTGTAAAATTGACTACCGAGTACGTTTTATGAGGTATAAAGAAGGCCACAGAGTATAAACAGTTGCATATACAGTACAGTACGAGTATCAGTTAATGTACTCATGTATATGTACCTATATATAAGTATGTGTGTAAATGGTCCATAAGCACGATGGTCATAAAATGTCAGCAAGTCAGCGTTGGGTCAACTTTAATATGGTTTGCTTTTGTAAATACATACAAGTAAAGAATTCTAAAGTGTCATTATGTCATAGCTTAAAACTAATGTCTTTTCATTTTTATTTTGTTTGTCTTTCGTTTCGTTTAATATGTATGTATGTATGCATGTATGTATATAGGTAAAATATGTATGTATGTATGTATGCATGTAAAAGTAAGTATGTATAGAGTTCGTTATTAATTGTGTAAAAGTATGTATCACTACAGAATGGCATTGCTTTAAGTTTAAATTTAAGTTTTGAGTCATCTAATTATTATATTTGTTTAGTTAAATAGTTTAGTCTAGTTGCTAGTTGGTTGTCGTTTTAACAGCAGAGCTGTAAATGTTACTACTGTTAGTCGCCTTACGCTGATGTAAATAGTAATCATATAATGTCAGAATTTGTCTTTCTTGTATTAAAAGTGGATACTGTTCATTTTGCACCATTGGCATCGACATTGGCATCGACATTGGCATTGCCAATGGCAATGACAATGGCATTGGCATTGGCATTGGTGTTGCCGGTCTTTTGTGGTGTGTGTAAGTATAAGTGTTTGTTTCAGTGTGTGCCATCGAAAACGGTGTCGATGTCGATATCGAGGACGATGTCGATATCGGTGTCGCTGTCGATGTCAATGGGGTTGTTGATAACGCTATGGAAGTTGCTGTTGCCTGAGGCAAGTAATCTATTTCTAACTCATCAATAATAATGTTATTATTATTATTATAATTATTATGATTATTATTATTATTATTAGTCATGTTATCGCTATTACGCATTTTATAATTGTTGTTCTTAAATTGATTCGCATTGGTTTTATACTGTTGATATTTCATTTGATTCTTTGTCATGGCTTTTTTGTGCAACCCAGACAAGGGCGTTAAATCTCAGATTGACGAGTTAAATTGACTAAGTAGCTTAATATCTCTCATCTCCATTTCGCCAGGTCGCGACTTGTGATAGGTATAAATATGCGTCATTAGAGAATTACGAGAGCAATACACTCGCTCGCAGATGGCACAACGGTATTCCTCTTGGCGTACGGCATGTTTGTCGGCAATGTGTCGCTTAAGTGAGGCTTTCGAGCAGAGAAGCTTACCGCAGAGTTGGCATGAGAACAGTTTCTTGGGTGAATTTCCTGTAAATTGGTTTTGGAGTTTGATGGGTTGGTATATATTTGTATATTCGTATATTGGTATTTGGTATTTTCTATTTGGAATTTGCTATTTGCTTGATATTTCACTTAGGTATTTGCGTTTCATTTAGTTTTTTGTATTACTTTTTTTTTTGCTCTTTCATTTATTTATTATTAATAATAGCATAAGAACGATTACGGGGGTTCTCTTAGACATATTAAAAGATATAGTAAGTATGTGAAGGCTTATGTGTGAAGGTGTATATGTGTGTGATAGTGATTGCTTCGCACATACGCACACACATACACAAACACATACACAAACACATACACAAACACATACACATGCGTATATGATTACATAATATGCATAATATGCATAATATGCAGTATGAGTGTGTGTGTGCGTGTGTGTGTGTGTGTGGGTGTGGGTGTGTGTGTGTGTGTGTGTGTGTGTGCATAAATAATGTGTAATTTTACTTTTACTTATGCATATATGTAGGCAGTCATGTATATCCCTTTATATGGCTTGAATTGTAAAAAAAAAACAAAAATATCTTAAATTAAAAAAGTTTGGCATCAAATATTTGGAATATAAATATGTAGATATTAAAATACTGTAACAAAATGGTACAGATAAGACATAAAAATATTAAAATAATATGTAAGTTGAATATAACAGTCATTGTACCTCAGAGATGAATTGGCCAGCAGCTAGGCATTAAATTCATTGGAAAAACTCTTCGGCTAACGGTTAGCAGGCGCGCTGTGTGTGTGGGCGTGGTCATGGGCGTGGACATGGGCATGGGCATGGGCATGGTCATGTGGGTGTGTCATACTTAGTGTGTGATAGTGTGTTTCGCATATAAGTATTAAAGTAATTTAGTAAGTAGATATAGTAGTGCCAGATCGAGATTAAGATTAATATTAATATTAAGATTAAGATTAAGATTAAGTTTAAGATTAAGGTTAAAGTTAAGATTAAGGTTAGACGAGAGGAGACGAGACGAGACGTGACGAGGCGAGTCGAGTTATGACGAGTCGAGAGTTAGTTAAAGGACCACAGTGAGTAGATTTGAGGCGATTGATTGAGTTGATTTGTCGATACATGGACGTAAGACCCTTCACACCCCTCATTCCGACAAATTTTGACGCAACAGCGACAATAAAAGGCGAAAAGAACATATATGAACGACAACAAATTTACATATAATATATATATATATATATATATATATATATATATATATATATATATATATATACATTGATATAGAGAGTGATATAGTACTTGGATATTGGATACTTTATACTTTTTGTACAACTCTTTAGTGTAACCCTACCTATTTTATGGCATATGTGTTTTGTATGTTTGCTTTGTTAATATGTATGTACTCAATCCGACTAAAGAATTGTGGGACAGAGGAGGGAGGGAGGCAGGAAGGTAAGACGGATTAGCATAACTCACTTTAAGCACTTTCAACACCAACACACAATGTCACAACTCAACTGTAAGACATCTAATTGGCCACGCAGCAGTCGAGGTCGAGGATCATTGCGTATATAAATATAAATTCGTCAAGAGAAATGAAAAATAGTCAATGGAATAACAACAAGATTTGATGTCACATTCCCCAAAGCACACACACTTAGCAAACTCACACGTGAGGAGTCACAGAGTGGACCTAAGCTGTTGTATCCAGGGATCAAGAGTTAATCCATATTTTCATGTACAAACTAGTACATGGAAACTATGGGAATGAGTGTTGCAGAGTCTAAAAGGCATCTTAAAGTTGTTGCTTACAAGTAGAAGGCTGCTGTATATTTGGGAGCAATACAAATAAATTAAGTCAAGTCTAATCGCGCATTACGACTTCAATTATATACATTCGTTTTATTTAAATAATAACACAATGTTTGTTGTTTGCTTTTATTTATGAAAATATTTCATTTTCCTTTTGTATTATTGATGAATGCTTATGTGTTTTTTATATTTTATTTATTTGTTTGTTTGTTGTTTGTTGTTTGTTCTGTGTTCCTCACCATTATAAACATTTTAGCTTTTCTTGATTTACTTGATTTACTTTAATGAAATACAGGATTTTGCATGTTTTAGTTTTGTTGCTTTTGTTTTTTTTAAGTTTGTCTATTTGACATTTACATGAAATTTTATATTCCATATTGGAAATCAATATTCCTTCCATCGCTTCGACTACGATTCTCATTTACTAAATGACGTTATCATTATCATTATCATGTTTATTATTTTCTTAGTATATACAAGTAGAAGTGTAAAAACTCTTATTTTTTCTCGTTTTTGTTTAGTTTTAGTTGTTTTATATTTAAAATTATAAAAAAAAGGAAACAAAAGTGTTTTTGTTCTCTTTGCTGTTGTTTTTGTTGTGTTGTTTTTGTTGGTTGTTTTTGTTGTTGTTTAGTTGTAGTTGTTGTACGTAAATGTAGTTTGAGATAAAATTAATACGCAAGCATTGATACAATTTATCATTGCCACATATTGCTAGTTTTTCAAGTGTCATAAAGAAACTTGTTAGTTTATATTGTTGATATTGTTTGCTTTATTTTATTATAAATATAACATTGTGATACATACATATATTGAAGCAATGGTTAATCTTTGAGTTAGCAATTGAGCGAGCGATCAAGTGAGATTGTTTTGTCATTAATAAATTGTTGCTGAAGTTGTACCCTTCACATGGTTCATGTTTGTGTACACTTAAACAAATCGTATAATTTTGGAACCGAAATAGAAATGAGAGAGTGTGAGAGAGAGAGAGAGAGAGAGAATATACTGTGAACAAGCTGCTGAATGTTCGGTTTGCTTGGAAAGAATTTATTATTATTCAAAATCGTCTGCTGCTCACTAGTTGCCATTTGATTGAGTTTGAGTTTGAGTTTCACATTTACTGTAATGAGTAATTAATGTATGTGTGTATATTTAAGTATATACTCAAATAAGTAGTTAGATATCTTTCGGTTTGGCTTATTACTGGTCACTTACACCCATGTAAGTAGTTAGTTACTGTTACTGCTATGGTTACTGTTACTATTACTGTTACTGTTGCGGTTACTGTCACTATTACTGTTACTGTAGTTGAGCTTATGTATCATATTGTAATTAGAATATTGTAAGCAATATGGTAGAGTGCGGCTTGGAGCTAATGTTTCATTGAATAATATATATGTAATTATATTGTTTTATTTGAATAGGATATTGGAAAGTGGTTTTCAATAGAAGTAGTTATCTCTGCTTACATAGGTCGACAAACATAAATACTCATAGCACATTTAAAACAGCGAACATCACTATTGTTTGTTGCTTTAACTATTTATTTTACTGTTTTCTGGTTTTTTTTTTTGCTTTTTTTTGTTTCTTTTTATTTTTTGTTTTATTACTGTTACTATTACTGTTACTGATGCTGTTACTGTTACTGTTACTATTATTGTTACTGTTAGTGTTAATTTAATCGAGTAATTAATATGATTATTTGCTTTGGGTGCGCTATGGTTTTTTTCTATACTTCTGCCTGGGTTAGCTCAAATTGAATATTGCATTCGATTTCTGGAGCAACAACTCTGGCTGCTGTTGTATTTTAACATAATTATAAATACAAAAAAAAAAAAAAAATATCTTTAAATTTGTCTGGCTTACTTCTTATTACTTATTGTTGGATCAGATAACTTCTGTATTTATTTCATTTTTTTTCCATTTCTGTTTTTCTAATAATATTCAAACAACATTTAATGTGGAGAGCGTCGTGTAAATATGTATGTACATATATATTTACGGACGAATGTACACACGTATTTATGAAATATGTACTTCCTGTTAACCGTTCACATACAAAGTAGCAATTGCGGTTTTCATTTCTTATATTGGTATTAATAAAATTTCTAGGTTTTTGCGCATTTTATTCCATTTGCATAAACTGTGTTTTATATTTATGTACTTATGTGTAATGTTTAGGTATTTACAATATCTGATTGCGTATGTGTGTGTGTATGTGTATGTGTGTGGGTGTGTGTCTGTATGTATGTTGGGTGTGCGTGTCGCATTTGCTAAGAAAAAAAAAAAACAAATTAAAACAAAAGTGTAAAAAAAAACAATGGTAGTTTGTCTCACCTAAATTGTGACTACATACATAGGTATGTGTGTACGTAATTAGTTAATGTGCGTAAGTGCAAATTGGTATGTATGTGTGTACATACATATGTATGTATGCATGTACGACACAATGATTAAATATTCAAATGCATTGAGAATCGCTTAAAATATGAAATATTCAATAAAAAAATTAGTTGATTTTCATCATCATTCCAATCGTCGTCTATCACCACCAGTCACCAGTTACTAGTTAATAGTCACCAGTCACCAGTCACCAGTTAACTATCTAGTATCAACAATTGCTGTGCAATTGGATATCCAGTTAATTAGGATGATAATAAGTGGTGCTTTCTCTGCGCAATGTAAAAGTATGTATGTACGTTATGTAAATGTATGTTTGTATGTATATATGTATGTATGTATGTATGTGCATATGTGTCTATACATATTGGTTGTTCACATGGGAAGCCTTAACACATTCTTGTTAATTGGTAATTGGTAATTTGGTATCAAAAAAATACAAAAGAATTAACTTAATAAATATAGTAAGTGTAAACATCAGTTGCGTATACATAAATTAAATAGCTTTTCAGACTTTTCGTTGTGCCAAAAAAAAAAATATAGATAAAATTAACTTTGCTTTCCTATCGTGTACATTCGTAACAATGTATATACATACAACCAAGTCTGTATTTATGTAAGCAGTCCGAAAAATACATCAAATGTTAGTTTTGGCTACAATTACACAATTACACAGTTACACATATACATATACATATACATATGTAAATGTAAATGTGTGTGTTTGTAGAAGTATGTGTTTTGCTCACCGAGGTGTAAACTTGAATATACATTGTAGATCCTTAACTAGTCTGCTAATACGAGTATTCGTAATTGCTTAAGGTTCATTACACAATCCAACTTACGAGGGCAGTCCCAAAAGTATTCAGACATACAATTTCCAAATAATACTTTCTTCAAATAGGCTTAGTGCGTAGATTGACCATTCTGTCAATCAACAGTTTGAGAGCAGCCCTCGTATGGACATTAGCTTATGTAAGTAAGTGTGTGTGTACATAGTAAATGTATCTCTTGTAGCATGTTGCATGTTGCGCTTACTATACGCTCTGGTCATCGACTATTTCGAAATTGCACACTTAACAATAATGCCGTTCAATTGCCCATTTTTGTTTTCTTCATTTTTTTTTTGTTTTTTTTTTTCGTTTATTTTTGTTTTCTTTTTTTAAGTTTTCTGTTTTTGTATTTTTAAAGATACTTCAAAAGTTCAGTCTTGAAAATCAATGTAATTCAAATGAAATCTTAAATACTGCGCTTAGACCAAATTTTGATTATACGTTACGAATTCAAGTTTCCAATTTTCCCTTTTCAAAAATACATGCCAATTGGTAAATGTTGGAATTGGATTAACTAATAAACCCAGGGCAAACAATTGAATTGCTTTCTCAAGTCTCTTACTCATGCGAATTCTATCGCCCCACAAAAGTACAAATTATGAACAAAACAAACAAAAATTGGCATACATACGCGTATGTATTAGTAAAAGTGCCATTTACGTTCGACATACAGATAATAAGGGGTATTAATTTTAAGATTTTGTAAATTTGCAAATTTGCCATGCCTAAAAACTATCAGTCCTTGTCCTTGCTGTTTTCAACATAATGAAACTTATCCAATCTGCGGTCGAAAATAACTTACATACTCGTACATACGATACATATTGTAATGTTGTAAAATTGTAAAATTGTAAAATATTAAAATAATTGTAGCTAATGCGCAACACCATCATTATGATTAGTACTCATAATATTAGTATTATTATAGTTATTATTATTATATTTCATATTGATTTAAATGTATTGTTTTTTATTTATTTGAAATATATCAATGGTTGTTCGTTCGTCTTCCTCATTAAGTCGACCTTTATAGATCATTGTACTACTACTAGTACTATGTACAAATACAAATGTACACAATTTTAACAAATTTGCATTCTCTTCTTGTTTTACACTTTTACAGTTTATGCACTTATGTGCTTCTTAGACACATGTGGATGATGAGGGCGGGGGAAGGGGATAAGTATGTGCGTTTCACTAATACATATGCATTTATTTAGTTACGGTTATAGACTGAGAATAAATTCACTTGATCTTATTATTTGGACTTAATTGATTTATGTTTATGCAGTGTATAGATGCCTTACATCAAATTATAGTTAGGTTACCCTTAACTACATACATATGCACATTAATGCATTTGTGTGCGTATGTGTGTGTGTGTGTGTGTGTGTCGCATTTGGGCTTAGCATAACATTGGTTTTTCTTGTACATATGCATATACATATGCATACACATATACATATACATATACATATATCTATATGTAGTATATGGTATATAGTATATTTTAGTAGATATTTATTACTACATCTATTAAAAAAAAACTCACACATACGTATTCTTAAGTTTAGGTTTTACACTGCTCTACGAGTGGTATTCTTTTATTATTTATTATTTAATATTTATCATTTACTTTTTAGATAGACCCTGCTACTCATTTTATGATCGTTTAGTCGTACATATGCATTGTTATCCTTTATCATTGTAAAAAGTACCCTAAATAGTTACATACAGATGTTAACAAAAAAAAAAAAAAAAAAAAATCTAGGCGAGCATTCGCATGTGTAGTTGTACATTGAATGTAAGTTTATGTTGCATGTTGCGTGTTGCGAACGCGCTGCTCAACTAGCAGTATTGTCAAACGGAAAGTGTAAAAGTAAGTAGTGTTGTACAATGTGTTATTATTTCCTATTACTCGTCTGTGCGTGCATGTGTGTAAATGAATATTCATTTGCGTATTGCACAATTATTCATACTCAATACATATATAAATATATATATATATGTATCTTTGTCTGCTCTGTCTGATGTCTGATGCAGTTGTGGTCTACTTTTTGGTTGAATTACGCGACTGCGGTTATGTTTTAACGGTTTATACTATGTATGTATGTATGTATGTATGTATGCATTTATGCATGAGTAGCTGAAATTGACGCTAAAATTGTAATTGAATCTTTACAATGGGAAACTTATATAGCATAAGTATCTGTATACATAGGACTGAATGTGTGCCTGACTGTTTGTCTGTTTGTCTGTCGCTTTATCTGTCGATTTGTTGCGGTTTCGATAATGCGGCTATAATGGGGTAATACTCAAAAGGTAAATGATACCACAGTATGGGTGGGAGAGTATGGCTATGTTGTATGTGTGTGTGGGTGTGTGTATGTGTGGGTGTGTGTATGTGTGAGTGTTAGTATGTGTGTGTTTGTGTGTGTGTGGGTGTTTTCTTTTCTTCCTTTTCTTATTTTTTGGGGTAACAGTCTTTTATGCTTTGCTTACGATGCTTCGCTCGGTTGGGTCAAATTTTCACAGGTCTTTCCTTGATTCAGTTTCCCTTATAAACTTCTTATTAAACACGCTTCCGCAATTGGCTTTGCCGATTTCAATTTGGTATCAAAAAAAAAAAAATTTATATATATATATATATACCTGCCCCAAATATATAGTTTTAGCGTGTTCTACTTTCTATACATACATATACTCGTATATAGAATGGGTAGCATCATCATAAAAGATTTCAATTATTTTGTTCATATTTTTCTTATAGTTTTGTTTTTTTTTTGTTTGTTTTGTTTTTATAATCAAGTTTGTAAAAAAATCACAGTTTTTCTTTTTCATTTGCCTAAACAGTTTTCATCATTCATCATTCATTATTCATTATTCATCTTTTATATGTTTGCCGAAACAGCTATTGCAGTTTTCGCTAGGTTGAGATCCAAAGTGCATACGAGAGTCTGTATGTCTGTATAGTATATACATATTATATATATATATATATATATATATATATATATATAGTAGAAAGGGAACTCGTGCTTCCGATCCGATCGATGCGATGTTATTATCCATATTCTTCAAACTTGACGAATTGTTGTTCTCGTTGTTGTTCCTTCTACGCGAGTATCAGTGTGTGTGTGTGTGTGCGTGTGTGTGTCCTAGTGTGTGTGAGTGGCTCCATCTCTCTGTGCGCGTATGTGCACTTGTATTTGTGTGGCTAATAACTTAATATGCAAGAGATCGTCACATTTGTGTAGCATACATTTCTGCGCTGAGCTTATTGGTCTAATAAATTCATACGTTCGTAGGGATGATGATGTGGGTGAGAATGTGGATGCGGATGGCCGGTTAGGTGAGGCAAATGGTGCCCATGATGTTGCTGTTGATGTAGATGTAGTGCTCGTAGTTCCGCCACTCCGTCCGCCGCACCATACACGCCACTCCCCTGATCCATTTGAGTGAGATCAACTGTTGGCGTGGCGCCAACTTGCCCCACATAATCGCCGGCACCAGATCCGCCGCCCGCCGACGCAGCACCACCAACTGCACCGCCCGCATTACCCGCCGCCGCCGCCGTTGCAGCCGCTGCTGCTGCTGCTGTTGCCGCTGAGTTGTTGAGCGCAACATGGAACAGCTGCTGCAATAGTTGATGCTGATCTTATAAGAAATCTATGCAGGGCTTAACCATGTTCGGCGACGACTGTTGCTGCTGTTGATGGGCCGCCGCCAATTGCAGCGTGGAACTGGCATTGCCACCAGCCACCGCTGCGGCACCAACAATGGGTGATAAGAGCAGCTCAGCGGCAGCCGCCGCAGCTGCTGCTGCCGCTGCCACCGCATTTCCCCCAGCACCACCGCCGGAAACGCTATTGTTAACCGCCGCTGCAGCGGTCAAGGAGCTAAGAGATTGATGAAGGCGACTTCCTGGGCTCCCAGCTTGGCCAACACCGGCGCCATGATGGAAATATGAGTGATGATTCTTTTGACGGCGGTGGTAGATGCTCTTATGGTTGTTCAGCGAGTTGAGGGTGCGGAATACCTTGTGGCACAGGTTGCAAACGGCATTGTTAAGCGGCTGTAGATGCTGTTGCTCCTTGTGACGCTTCAACGTCAATTTGGTGCTTAGCAACTTGCCGCAAACATCGCAACGGTGGCATGCATTCAGTGGCAGGGGCAATAGCAACCGATTCGCTTGTGCCACATCATTGGCGCGCGCCGATGACAGCAAGCTGCTTGCCGCATTACCCGCACCAGATCCCCGACCACCACTGCTACCCGAGGCTGACGGCGACAACGAGGCACGCCGATGGTGTTGATGCAACAAGTGATGACGCTCCAATGGCGAGGCAGCCCTGGCCAACGCATGCGCATGATGTGCAGCAGCCACAGCATGCGCTGCCCCTGGCGACAACTCGTGATGCGAATGCAATTGATGTTGATGCTGGTGCTGATGCTGGTGTTGATGTTGATGCTGGTGGTGGCTAGAGAGCATCGACAGTGGATGTTGCCCAAAGGGCGGTGGGGGCGCTGGGTGCACATGATGTGGTGGCGGCGGCGATGGTCCTGGCGTTGTTTGTGACGCCTCCATATCCCTCTCTCGCTCTCGCTCACGCTCCCTTTCACGCTCCCGCTTGTGATAGGATGTGGGTGACGGCGAGGGGGTTGCGCTGCTGCTATGCATCGGGATTCCGTCACCAGCGCATTGCGAGGATCGAGATAGACTCCGTTCGCTACTGCTGTGGATATCGTTGGGCTTTGTGCTGCTGCTGCGTTCTCTTTCACGCTCACGTTCGCGTTCACGTTCTCTTTCGCGTTCTTGATGCAGTTGTTGTTGTTGATGTTGATGTTGTTGTTGTTGTTGTTGTTGTGGGTTATGTTGTGTGGAATGATGTTGTTGTTGGAGTTGTTGGAGGTGGTGTTGTGACGTTTGCTGTTGTTCTACTTGTTGTTGGTTGTTGTTGTTGTTGTTGCTACTACTATTACTAGGGTTGTCACTACCACCGGGCACTATGACGCCGCTGAGTAGGCTGGTGCTGCCACCTATATGTCATATAGGAAGAGAAGAAAAAAGAGACAATAGTGACTTTTCTGTATATTTGACTTTGTTTTTGTTGTTGTTGTTTTGTTCTTTGTTGTTATTGTTGTTCTTGTTTAGTTTCATTTTGGTTTTCATTTGTATATCTGCTAAATTTCATGTCTGTCTGTATCTGTATCTGTATCTGTATCTGTATCTGTATCTGTATCTGTATCTGTATCTGTATCTGTATCTGTATCTGTATCTGTATCTGTATCTGTATCTGTATCTGTATCTGTATCTGTATCTGTATCTGTATCTGTATCTGTATCTGTATCTGTATCTGTATCTGTATCTGTATCTGTATCTGTATCTGTATCTGTATCTGTATCTGTATCTGTATCTGTATCTGTATCTGTATCTGTATCTGTATCTGTATCTGTATCTGTATCTGTATCTGTATCTGTATCTGTATCTGTATCTGTATCTGTATCTGTATCTGTATCTGTATCTGTATCTGTATCTGTATCTGTATCTGTATCTGTATCTGTATCTGTATCTGTATCTGTATCTGTATCTGTATCTGTATCTGTATCTGTATCTGTATCTGTATCTGTATCTGTATCTGTATCTGTATCTGTATCTGTATCTGTATCTGTATCTGTATCTGTATCTGTATCTGTATCTGTATCTGTATCTGTATCTGTATCTGTATCTGTATCTGTATCTGTATGTGTATGTGTATGTGTATCTGTATCTGTATCTGTATCTGTATCTGTATCTGTATCTGTATCTGTATCTGTATCTGTATCTGTATCTGTATCTGTATCTGTATCTGTATCTGTATCTGTATCTGTATCTGTATCTGTATCTGTATCTGTATCTGTATCTGTATCTGTATCTGTATCTGTATTTGTATCTGTATCTGTATCTGTATCTGTATCTGTATCTGTATCTGTATCTGCATTTGTATATGTATCTGTATCTATCTGTATCTGTATCTGTATCTGTATATGTATCTGTATCTCTAACTGTATCTGTATCTGTATCTGTATCTGTATCTGTATCTGAATCTGTATCTGTATTCGTATCTTGTCTTCTATCTTGTATCTCGCATCTTGTATCTGTATCTGAATCTGTTTCTGAATCTATATCTGTATATGTATCTGTAAATGTATCTTGTAACTTGTCTCTGTTTAGGTAGCTGTAGTTGTGTGTCTAAGTACGTGACGTGATCATTCGTTCGTTGTCATCGTTGTCTTGATTCGAACGTGTGTTTACGTTGGTGTGTTAGTAGGTGTGTTTTCCAGTATGTGTGTGTGTGTCTGTCTTGTTGTCTATTTTTATGTGTTTAATTTTAGTTTGAGTTTTAGTGTTCGTTTTCATTTCGTTTTGTATTGTTTACTTTACATTATTACACTAACAAATCCAGGCTCAAAACAATGTAAATTTGCTTCTTTTTTTTTTTTAAATTCATTTGTTGTTTCTGTTTCTGTTTCATTTGCATTTTTCAATAAAATCATCATCAAAGTATATATAAACGCTTTTGATTGAATTTTGTTGTATTTAACAAATTGGCAATTTTGCAATTGTTTATATTTTTGCTCAGTGTCGAGTTTGTTCAAAACATATGTAAATAAAATATTTAAAAAACTGTACTGTTTCGTTTTTTGTGAATAATTTTGTTGCATGTTAACTTGAAATTTTGAATTTTGGAAATTTGAGGTGGAAGACGCATAAGTTTTGTTCAATTTGAATTTGATTTGGACAAATTTGTGCAGTTTGTGAGTAAAAATTTGTATCGAAATCGATTTCATCTGATTTGTATTTTTGATTATTTTGTAATTTTGTTCTTGTTTCGTTGACGACGATTGCAGGTACAGTTGCCCTAAGTGGATGCGCCAAAGGATTGTGAGGCGTGCCACAAGACTGCAACGGGGTGAGGTGAGTAAATCAGAATCTCAGAAACTCACCAAAAGTGTAAAAAATGTGAAAATCGAAAAGATATCTTGTATCTTTGGCAACTCTTCGTAAATTGTTGAAAATCCGATAACTATATATATATGAGTATATATATAGATATAGATATACATATACATATACATACATATACATATATATATATATATATATATATATATATATATATATATATATATATATGGATGTACCAATTGGAGTTATCTTGTTCCGCACAAGAGTTCATGTGCTTGGTAACTTCATAGAATTCCTTTAATGGTTTTTTCTTTTCATTTTTTTATTGGTTTTTTTTTTGATTATTTGTTTGGAATTTTCTTGGATAGCTTTAAAACCAATTGTTTTTGTTGTTGTTGTTGTTGTTGTTTTAGCAAAATTTTGAAACATGTTTGGCCTGATTGATTTGTTGTATATTAAATGTTTTTAGTATTATTATTATTATTATTTTTTCTTTTCTTTTATTTTTGTTATTTTGATTACTTGAAATTTCTTTCAAGTGCTAACTAATTTTTTTTTTCTATTGTCACTAGTGTCTCTTTTTTTCAAACTCAAACGCAGCACCATTGCCTGTGTGTGATGCGGTTGGTTCAATGTTTTTCATTGGTTGAATAATTTGGTTTGGTTTTTTGGTTTCCGTGGTTAAATAAGAACCAAATATACCATTTAAAAAACGTGCATTTCAAGGCGGGTCAGATCGGGGTAGGGCCAGGGCTGATTGCGGTGGGGTGCGGTGGGGTTGGGTCTGGGTGGTAGGGGGAGGTGCAGGAGTCGCAGGACTGTAGAGAGTGATTGGTGACTGGTGACTGGACTGGTGACAAGGGTGGAGCTATGGGGGCTGGGTGAATATACAATTAGATGCTCGCATCATACAACAGTGTGTACTGTATGACATATTTGCTTTGAAGGGAACTTATTAAAAAGGATTTTGAGTAAGAGTTTTTGACTGTGTGTGTGTGAGTGTGTGTGTGTGGTGTGAGTTTGCGTGTGTGCGTATGTGTGTGGGCTGGTGGGGGTATGCGGATTGATACTTAACGTTTTGCAGGCAAGGGCAAATGCTGCCCGTTGGCAGTTGTGGCTGTTGGTTGTGGAGGTTGTTGTGGTGGTGGTGTTGACAGGAGCGGTCACGGGAACACACCTGGTCAAGTTGTTACTGGTTAGCGGGTACAGGACACTGATGACTTGGGGTATATATGGCGTTGGGTGGGTAGGGGTTGGGTGAATAGGAGGATTTGCATTGTACAGGGTAGTAGTAGTATTATAAGTATTAGTAATTGTTGCTCAATTGTTGTGGTTGTTGTTGTTGTTGATGTTGTTGTAAACAGGGATACTTAAATTTAATAAATTGATTCGCACATTGGACTCTTCTACAATATGACGAATTCGGTAGCACATGGTTATATGGTAATATTTGTTATACGAGAATAAATTGCATGTTATACTGTTATACGATCGCAGCTTTTACAGCTTTCACAGCTTCGCAGCTCAACACAAACAAAATCTTTCATTTCTGCACACAATACAAAAATATTATAAACAAAAAAAAAAACATATATAAAAAAACATATGTTTTAGTAAATGGTTTCGGCATACATACTTAAAAAAAATAGAAATCAAGAATATAGCAAAAGTTGTTGCTAGTATGCCACAACTCAAAGTTTTCAACACAAAAATTATTACAGACTTGCGGTAGATATGTCGTATAATAAGTTTAATATATGTATATGTATGTATTGAATGTGTGGCACATTAGAGCTACAATATATATGTGTGTGTGTGTATGTGAGTGTGTGTGTGTGTGTGTGAGTATGGATGTAAGTATATATGAGGATGATAGAGATGGTAACAGAGATACATGCTTGTATCGTGTGATGTATTGTATGTATTTGTGTAATGTATCGTATGTACTTGTATGATGCAACGTATGTATGGATATGATGATTGATTCTGAAGACTAATTTTATACCGTACGATGATGAGATGTTGAATAGATTAATAAATTGAATGATTGCGGCAACCTGACTATATATGTATCTATTGACTGGCCATGTATGTACTTGATGTATATGTATGTGATAGAGTGTATGTTAATTGATGCCTCGGTCATTCGATCATTCGATCATTCGATCATTGGATCATTCATTGGCATTAATACAAGAGTAGCTTACTTTCAGTACAAGTACAAGTGATCTTAACAGTTGGTAAATGAAATATTTGCGTTTTATGTGTAGGTTTTTATTATTATAATCAAATTACTTCAATAATTACTGTTACTGCAATTGCTATGTTACATTCAAGTCCATCATTTGTATGTATTTATTTTTAGATATTGTATGTATAATTGTAATTGTATATCGCTTTCATATCATTCGTGTGTTGTAATTGCTGTTGTTGTTGTTGGTGTTGGTGTTGTGGATGTGTGAATGTACTTATGCATTTAGTGGGTATTTATGTCGTTTCTTCTGTTTCTTCTCTGCTCTTATCAATATATATTTATATATATATATATATATATATATATATATATATATATATATGTATATATGTATATATATATATATATATATATATGTATATATGTATGTATATAAGTATAACTATAAACTAACGAACACAGGTGCACTCATAAAGTATCCGGTTAACATATGCAATGTTTGTATATGTATGTATCTACAAATTAATTTTCTCTCTTCTTAGGACTATTAAAAAAAAACACATATTTAATCTATATGTTAACAAATGTCTACAATAGAATTGTAGTAATTATTATGTACTTAGAGGTACTACTTATTGTTATTATTATTATAATTATTATTTTCTCATAAAATATTTTACGTGTGTGTGTGTGTGCTTGTGTGTGTGTGTGTGTGTGAGTTTGCAAATTATGTGCATTTTTTCTGGAGTTTTACTTAATTAAATTAATCAATTATCATTTATGATTAATGTCGCAAATTGGTCGGTCGGTCGTTCGGTCGGTCGCTCCCCACATTATTTGTATTTAATCATAAAATGTAATTAGATGTATATGTAACGGTATATGTACGCAAGTACGCTTACTGTTTAGGTATGTATGTACAAGTGTACGAATAATAAAAAAAAAGGACGCCATTTGCTTCGTATAAAAAGCATTTAAGGCCAAAACTTGCACAACTGTTTGATTTGTGCCTAGGCTTACCTACATAAGTATTGTTTTAAATTGTATTTTATTAAAGCCATTTGAAGAATTCACTACCGGCACCTTTACAATTGTATCTCTTATAATTTACGCTCCTCAATCAGTTGATGATGAAACACCAAAAGAATGAAGAAAACACACAATAAAAAAAAAAACAGATTAGAATAGAAATTGATTAAGAAATCTGAGTTGTATGTTGTACATTTGCATCGAATGGGTCCCGTTCAAGTGTATTGAATAAACCAATGGACATTACATACGTAGTATGTCACACTACCTATGTACGCATGTGTGTATAATGTATCTAAACGTTGAAATATTGTAGCATTAGTTGAGGGCCTGTCGCCTGTCGCATTGCATCACAAATTGTTTTGTGATTTCTTTGAAATTTTGCTTAAACTAGAAAAGGCAACTAAGTGATTCTAGCCTAGGGTTGTAATTGTTACTGCTCGGCATATCGATGTATCAATCAAAAGACTTGTACATCAATATTTGAAGCACCGTTGTCGTCATTCTCTCCATATGTTATATGCATATATATATATATATATAAATATATATATATATATATATATATGTATGTGTGTATGTGTATGTGTATTTATGTGCATGTGTATGGTGCGTGTGTGATTGTGAGTGTATTGTTGTGGTTGTTGTTGCTGTCTGTGCTTGTTTCGTGTATACTGTATGTAAAGTAACTTATGTCAATTACTAAAAACAAAAAAAAAAAAAAAATAGAAACGAAGAAGTTTATATGTATTTTGACAGTTATATAGTTATAGTTCTAATTTGACAAACTTAACAAAGGTTTCTGCTAATATTTACTATGTCAATAGCTCGCAGAACGTTCAGCTGCTGATGGTTTAATGCTAATCCTTATCCCTATCCCGATGGTGATAGTGATCCTGATTCTGATCCTGTTCCTGTTCCTGATCCCGATTGTGTTGCTGGTGCTGGTGCTGGTGCAGTAGCAGTTGCAGTTGCAGATGATCGCCGCTTTGGCTTCGACAAGATTTAAATGCTCGACCATTACCTAGCTCATTGTTGCCAAACTTGAAACTCCAAACTCCTCAATTCGAAGATCTTCTGTTCTTCTGATCTTCCGATCTTCACATCTTCAGAAGTTCACATTGGCCAGGTGATAGTCAAAGTACATGAAACCCTATGAGGACGAGTGATGATTCAGTTGCTGATGATAATAGCTATTTGTGGCCTGTGGTGCGTTCGGCTCCTGCTTCGGCTGCTTCAGATTGCGATGATATATGCTCTTGTGGTTGCGCAAGCTGTTCAACGAGCTGTAAACGCGTTTACAAATGTTGCACACCGGCTCCTTGGTGGGTCGCATGTGCACGTTCTGAATGTGCCGCTTGAGGCGGGTCAGCGAGCTGAGATTCTTGTTGCACGGATTGCAACGGAAATCATCGCCGCCACTCGATGCATTCAAGCTGCCACCTGACGTATTCAATGTGGAGTTATTCAGCGAGCTGTTGGCACTGCCGCTGGTCGAGGCTGAGGCATTGGCCGTGGCTGCCATGTTGGCCATAACGGCGGCAAACATTTGCTGCTGTGCTGTTGTTGGTGTATTCGAAGTGGGCGTACTACATCCAAGCATGCCGTTCGATGTTTGGCTGCCACCATTGCTGCCTGCGTTGCTCAACTGATGCTGTTGTTGTTGCTGCTGCTGTTGTTGGTGTTGATGTTGTTGTTGTTGTTGCTGCTGCTGCTGCTGTTGTTGGGGAAGAATAGAGACGCCGCCGGTTGGTGTAAGCATGCCACCATTGCTACCGTTTCCATTGCCATTGCCATTGCCGTTGCCATTACCATTGCCATTGTTGCCACTGTTGCCGGTGCCGCTGACATTGTTGTTGCAATTGGCTGCGAATGTTGAGAGATTAAGCCCACAGATGCCAGAGGCGTTTGTGATGGCTGTTGTTGTTTGATTTATTGATGTTGATGTTGATGTGGTTGTTGTTGATGTTGATGTAGAGGTGGTAGTTGTTGTTGTTGTTGAGTTGTTGGTTTTGTTTGTTTGTTCAGAGTATGACAGATAGAAGTTGTTGTTGTTGTTGTTGTTGTTGATGTTTTTAAACATGTTGCATTTTTTGTTGTAGTAGTAGTTGTTGTTGTTGTTGTTTGTTGTTGTAGAAGTTGTAGCATTTGTCGTCAGTTGACCTGACGACAAAGTAGGGAAGAAAGTCAGAAAACGTCGCATTAGCCCAAGGACAACGAGTTTAATGTATTTTTTTTTTTTTTTTTTTTGATTTTGATTTGTTTAATTTGATTCAAATTTCGAATTTTGTTGCTTTTCGCAAATATTTTTTTAGTTGTAGGTTTTATTTTTGGTTCGGAAAATTATCATTACTAAATAGTTCGCAAGCATTTTTGCATCAAATATTTAATATAGAATCTGTATTATTTTTAAATTTATTAATTTGTATATTGAAATTGTGGGTCGACTCCCAAATGGTTTTGTTTTGTAATTTTGTAATTTGTAATTTGTAATTTAACTTTGGATTTATTTGATTTTTTTTTCTTTTTTTTATGTATAATTATGAATTACAATTCAACCTACATATATATAAAATTGCAGTTTTGGTTTTGAAATTTAATTTGTATCTTGTTCTGGTTTTTTTTTTTTTGAGGGGTGGGGGGAAGGTTAAACCTAAAGTTCTGAGGATCGGGACGACTTAAGCGTCGGAACAACAAATAAGCTGACACAGATAAATAATTGAAGTGTTCGTGGAGTTGTGTGAAAAGAAAAAACTATTCGTAGTGGACAAATTTATTTCTTCTCTTTGATTGTTCATGGTGCTGTCGATGCGATGCGATTCGATACGATGCGATTCGATTCGATCTGATTCGATCTGATCTGATCTGATCTGATCTGATCTAAGATCCAAGCTGATCTGATCTTGTCTGATTTCAACTAATTTGAATGTGTGTGGAGAATTTACTTCATTACATACACAGGATTGTACGAAATTATGAAAGTAAATGCGAATTTCGAACTACGAACTACGAATCATTTCGAAATTCGAGTTTCGAATTACAGTCGCAGTCACAGTCACAGTCGCGGTCAATTGCATATGCACACATTACATTCCCTAAGCGATTGTCTCGATTCCCATCTGGTTAAATCGTCATTCTTTATTGTTGTTTCTCTGTTGTTTTATTTTGTTTTTGTTTTTGATTTTGTTTTTAATTTAGATTCGTTTTTGAGCGCTTCTTTGTTACTGTTTTTGTTTTTTGTTTGGTGGGGAAGGGGGATTAATATTGTATTGTTTTGTATTATGTTTGTTGTTGCTGTGTTCTTGTTGTTGTTGTACTCGTTACCGTTGTGAGCGGAGTGTGTGTGTGTGTGTGTGTGTGTTGGCAATATACAAAGAGAGGGAATAGGGAGTCAAACGTAAAACGCAAAGGGGGACAGAGCCGTGTTTAGGTTGTTGTTCTTTTCTTTTTTTTCAGTGTATTTCAGTGTTTGTTCTGTGTTTGCGTGTTGGCTTGTTGGCTTGTTGTGTGCGTGTACGTGTGTGCGTGTATGTGCGTGTGTGTGTGTTGGGTGTGTGAGTATGTGTGTTTTTATATTAAACACCATCACCATAATATAGTTTATAGCTTCATTGTTGTTCTTGTTGTTGTATCTTGGAATATCTTTGGGTTTGTGTTTATCACTGTTGCTGTTGTTGTTGTTGTTGTTGCTGTAGTGTGCTCGAGCTCGCGTGTGTGCGTGTGTATTTATTAAGTGTGTGTATATGTGTGTGTGTGTGTGTGGGATTGTGTCACTTAAATAAAGGACTAAAAATAAACCATTTCCAAATTTCCTTTTATCATAATCATTACTTGTATCAATCATAATCATCATTAGTGTCTTCATTATCATCATAATCATCATTGCTGATAGTTTTGATGGCGAGCTTTCGGCTTTCGTTTTTTGTTTTTGTTTTTTTTTTTTTGTTGCAAACTTCAGGTTAGCAATTGTTTTAGTTTAGTTTATGTACTTTGTGCAAAAAGAGTAAATTACAATTTTTATTTTTCTTTTTTTTTTTTTGAGGATTTTTGGGCGTTTTGATGTTGTGCGGTTGGGGGGAGGGGGCTATGGACTTTTTGATTGTGAGAAATAGTTGCTGGTTCCTTTTTGTACTTTTTTTTGTATTTTTTGGTATTTGTTGGTTATAATTAGGTGTATCCTAGTAGTATATAATAATTTGAATTGTTTTAGTTTGTTTGTTTTTTACTTAGACTTAATACAAATGGATTTCTCTTATTGCAATTGTACAGCAACTCTTGTAATTTGAAATTTGGTCAAATAAAATGAGTTCAATAAATTGAGATCTTTTTGGATAAACATTTATTGGAGTGCTTGAAGTAGTTTAGGAAATATTTCTATGTCAAATTTAGTTGCTGTGCAATTTGCTATATCATCGATATTATTGTAGATACATTCGATGATTATAGTCAATTTTTAATTAATCATTGCGTTGGTTGGCCAATAATTAAGTTGTTTTTGTGCTTAAAACATAACTTGAATGTGTTCCACAATATTCCACCAATTGATGAACTTAAAATTAGTCAATTTGCGTTTTTGGCGATTAATTAAATTAAACTAAACTCTAAGCTTGTGTTGCGTGTGAGTTTTGTATCTGTATCTGTATTTGTATTTGTATTTGTTTTGGTTTGTATGTGTATATATGTGTATATGTATATGTGTATATAATATTATAATAGTAGCAACAATTATACATATAGAGAGCGTAATTTAAAGCGATGTTTCATCAATTATATACTTGAAGCTTGTAATTGTAATTGTATTGTAATTGTACTTTGTGGCTTGTAATTGTAATTGTGATTGTAATTGTAATTGTAATCGTATGTGATAACTAATGTATTGGCTCCGCCGTTGTGTAAGGAGCAAAGCAAAATTCACATGGTTTCTTGCATTATAATTGTAAATGTAATTGTAAATGTAATTGTAATTGTAATTGTAATTGTAATTGTAATTGTAATTGTAATTGTAATTAATCTAATAATTCTAATATTTATTGTGGTATTGTTGTTGTTGTTGTTGTGTTTTTCTTAGGTATAATACTCATTGTATGTGTACTGTTTGCTTCTCTAAACATCACTTTTCATTGGTTCGAGTAATGAATAGAGAGAGAGAGAGAGAGATAGAGAGAGAGATAGTTCTATGCGAACGGGGTTAGTAAGTATAATTGCAAAATAAATACATATAGCGTTAGTTGTTATCATTATCAATTTGAAGTTAGTTCTTTGGCTGTTAGAGATTGTAATTGTGTTTGTGGGCGTGTGTGTATGTGTGGTTGCATGTGTGTGTGTGGCTGGGTATGGGTATGCGTGATGTATGTATGTATGTATGTATGTATGCGTGTATGTATGTATGTATGTATGGATTATTAATTGTGATTTCGAGCGCCTTTTTCTATATTTTGATTTTGATTTTATTTCCTTTTTTTCTTTGTTTTTCTTATAAATTTGTTTTGTTGCCTTTCTTTGAATTTTGCTCGCTTACGTTTTGTGTGTATTTTGTGTTTAGCTTTTTCGCTTTTCACTTGCATTGTAAACTGTAAACTATAAACGGTAAACTGTAATTTGAAGTTTGAAGTTAAAGTGGAAAATGGAAGTGGAAATTAAAATTGAAGATCTTAGTGGACTTCTTTAAAATCGTTATTCGAATCTTGTATTTATTTGAATTGTGCGTGTGTTTGTTTGTTTGTTTGTTTGTTTATTTGTTTGTTGTTGTTGCTGTTGTTTATTTGTTTATATTGTTTTCTGTTTCTCTGTAGCCTTTACTCTTTGGGGACCAAGACCATTGTGTGTGTGTCTGTGTGTGTGTGTGTGTGTGTATGTGTTTGAGGATTAATAACTTGTTTCAATTGTTTGTTCTCAACTTTAAATATATATATTAATATATATACAATAATAATTCACCTTAATTCCGTGTGTGTCTGTATGTGTGTCTGCGTGTGTCTAGGTGTATATGTGTGTGCGTGGGCTGGACTAGAGGCTTATGCCTGAGCATACGCCTTCAGATACTGAGGTACGTTTATGTGGGAGTTTCGAGACGATGTCTGCACACATACATACGTATGTATGTACATATGCACACATACATATGTACGCATGCATGTGTATGTGTGTAGGTGTGTATGTGTGTACAGTGTTGGTCGTAAGTATTCGTGCATTCACGCATATGTATACAAATGCCAATATTATGCTTTTTTATGCTCAATGTTCTCACTTCTAATATCGATAATTTACTTTGTTTTTGATTTGGTTTTTTTTGTCTTTGATTGCCAATTGAACTCTCTACGTTGCCGCTGTATTTCTTTCTTCAGTTGGAGGGGGGTAGGTGCGACTGTATTCGTAATTCATTTTCATAATATCAATTCTCAATTATCAATTATCTATTTCAATCTCAATTTCACGTGTGCTCGTGGCCAAAAGTGTTGATGTACACACATACATATGTATGCACAATATGGACTTGAGACCTGAGGGTCTAAAGAGAGTGGGGTCTTCGGTGTGTGTGTGTGTGTGTGGGGGGGGGGGGGGGGTGAATGGTTGCCATATTCTACATATTCGATGTAGCATAAGTACATATATGAGTATATATGTGTATATATGTATATGTATATATATGCATACGTGCATGGCGATGTAGGTGTGATGTATACGTGATGCTGTTGCTGTTTCGATTGAGGTGTGTGCAGGTAATTATGATGTAATGCACATCGCACATTTGAGGACATTTTTCTTCATTCAATTTGAAGCCATATTCAGTTCGACTCAGAAATCAAAACAAACAACGAATCAGCGGAAATCGAAACGGAAGTAGAAACGGAAGCAAGAACAGAAGAAGAATAACATAAAATTCATTTGAAGCAATTTAAACGAAAGACTTATTTCAATAATTTAAATTAATGTTGCAATTTCTTTTTTTTTTTTGTTTTTGTATTTTTTTTTTTTTTATTAGAATTGAATAATTTTTTATTTTCATGTATTTTGTTTTTTGGATAATTTCAGTTTTAAGTTTTAGTTTTTCAATGCAAATACATATACGTGAGGCTTTTCTTTTGCTTTTGCTGTTTACGATATGGGGAGAGAGCGAGAGAGAGGTAGGGGGCGGGCTGTTGTTGGGGAGAAGCGATGGTAGGGGGTTAAGGGTAGGGGGCTGGGTGGTGGTAATTTGCTTGGAGAATTGGTTACTTAGTTTTTAGACACAAGCACGACGACGTACAAAGTAAATGAAAAATTCAATACATAATATGTATATATATTCGATCGATCTTGTAATGCGTTGCATTTTACACAAACACAAACACAAAAAGGGGAACGAAAGAAAGAAACTTTACACCAAATAATGGTATACAAAAAATTACTTATTGTTAATGTAATTGTTGCTGTTGTTGTTTGTTTGTGGTTGTTGTTGCTGTTGTTGTTGTTGTTGTTGTGTAGGAATTTACAAATAAAGCAGAACTCAGTAGGTAAAATCAATCAATCATCATTGAAATCAATAGGCAGGCAGTGAATACTTCAACAATTTAGATCCAACCCAAATTTGGGAAGACCAAGTTTGTGCATCTTAAAATGGCTTTAAGTGTGAAACTAATTTGAGGTCGTATCGATTCTTTGCAGAATGAGACAACGAAAGCCCTTCGAGGCGACACAAGTTGGTGGCAAGGTGGCAAATTGTTGAAAGGAACTTAAGAAATTATAAAAATCATATGGATATATCAATTGTAAACATGATCAAAACATAAGGAAAGCAAACAATTTGTTGCAATTGTCTGCATGTTGCGAACTAAGAGGTGTACGTAGGTGTGAGCATAAACATAATTATAATTGAGCGCATTTGATACGAGTAACTATGTAGCTATGTAACTATGTGTGTAAGTGTGTATGTGTGTGTGTGTGTGTGTGTGTGTGTGTGTGTGTGTGTGTGTAAATGTATGCTTGTATGTAATTGGTTGCACTATTGTTGTTGTTGCTGTTGCTGTTGTTGTTGTTGTTGTTGTTGTTGATTATTTGCTTTTAAATACGAATACAAAATTAGCACACAAATAAACGAAACGAAACGAAACGAAACGAAACTAGAACGTATAAATGGACGGCGATTAATCAGTGAATGACAAAAAACAACAAAAGGAAAGTTTAAGAAACAAATATGCGGAAAATAGAGTTTTCTTTTTAATATTTCTCACTTTCTGTGCAATTCAGGAATTCTCTAGTTAAATAGCTCACTAGCAATTTGATTATTCGAATTGGGATTCTGATTCTGATCACATTTTGGTCATTCTTTTATTTTGTATGTTTATTTGATTATTATTATTATTAATTTTAGTGGACTGTGTATGAGCGAGATAGATAAATAGTGTGTGGTCGTGTGTGACAGAAAGAGCAAGAAGGAGCGAGCGAGTGTGTATGCGCGTGTGTGTGACAGAGAGAGAGAGAGAGGGAGAGACATAGAGAGGCACTGACAGATAGATAGAGAGAGTGTGTGTGTGTGAGAGAGAGAGAGAGAAATAGAGCGAGCGAGCGAGCGAGAATCAAATGTGTGGCATTATATGACGAAACGTATCAAAAATATATATCGTTGATTCGGATTCTGATTTAACATGTGTGGAGGAGGAGACATGAAGTAAGCCAAATGAACTCTCGAAAACTAACAAAAAAATACACACTTCTCGCTTGAAAAACTAAAGGCAAGCTATAAGCAGCAAACACTGAACTCGACTCAACTCAACTCAACTCAACTCAACTCAACTCAACTTGACTGCCAGCTAAGCTAATTAGCTGAACTAACTAATATACCCCAATTGTATCTCTACCCTACCAATTGCCAACTGCCAACTGCCAACTGCCAATTGACATGCGCTTTGCATGCTCGTTCATAAATTATCTACGCCTACATGTGTGTAAGAAAGGAATGTTGTCTAAATGCTGCCCGAATGCTGTTGGGGCGCGTTGGGGCATGTTGGGGCATGCCGCAAAGCCGCAAAGCTTTTACGAACTGGTTTTAGTCGTACGCCGTACACACACGTTGCATGCTTTTAGGCACGCACCTCCTCTGTGTGTGCGTGTGTGTCTATAAAGTTGTTGTGGCAAATGTTGGCAAGTGTTGGGTGGGGGTGCTGGCAAGTGCCACAGTGCCACAGCTAGTGGCAATGGCAACAAATTGTTGCGGCTTAACCGCAGCATAACAGCCTCAATTAAAATGTGCGCCACATTTTCAAAACAGCGAATTTCGCTAAACACTTTTGCGGTAAAGATTGACACTTAGTTAGACTTTGGGCTTGGAGTTCATTAGTTTTTCACACGCACACGCACACACGCACACACACACACACACACACACACACACATGTGTATTCAGGAACTAAGGATTTGTTAGAGCTAATGATTTGGATTTGGATTGGCTTGTTTTTGTTGTTGGATACTAGTTTGAGGGTTCGTTCAGTGTTTGTTGTTTAACGCTTGCATTAATTGCTTGGATTTGAATTTCAAAATTATCATTATCTGCATCATTATCTGCATCATTAGCATTAGCATTATCATTATCGTTATCATTATCATTATCGTTATCGTTGTGACCATCGTCGAGTGTTGATGATCAGCTTGGCGGTTTGTTCTACATATCCCTAATTCCCTATGTCCCTACTTCCCTAATTCCCTAATTCCCTGATTGTTGTTACTGTTTTTTCGTTTTTTTTTTTCTTTTTTTTTATTTTTAAGTTGTCTTGAAATAAATGAAAACATTTACCATCGAAACAATCAAACAAGAAAGAAATTTATACACTTTTTTTTATTACTTGACTTGAAGATGCAAAGAAAAAAAAATATTTAAATAAATAAAATAATAGACAAAAAACTGAATAATTAAAATATATATATATATATTTCTGGGTTTAGTTTAGTTGTCTGTTGGCTTTTACGTGTTTGCAATTCTAATGAGTCCATGTCAAGGATGGCCCAGTGCCGCGCAGAGGCAGAGTGGGTTTCTCTTTCTTTCTTTCATTCTTTTCTTTTTCTTCTTTTTTTATACCCTGTTTTATGTATCAGTATTTTTTTTTCGTTAGAATCTGGGCCAACTTTGACTGGACTTGGACTTGGACTTGTATTTAGTTGGTTGTGTTTACGTTTACTTTGAAATCAAATCGAACGACGAAAATAAACGATTATGAAATATAATCAAATATATAATATATAATGTATAATATATAATATATATATTTGTGTAGGTGTAAATAAATCAAAAGTTAAATCAAATTGTAATCAACACACATATATATAGCCGATTTATATGCATGTACGCATTTATGTAAAGTATGTTTTTCAAGTAAAACAAATGATACAGACACATTTCTTCAACGTTCAAATATTTGGAATTTCTTCTATGTTATTATTATATTTTTTTCATATTGGTATTAATTTGTTGGGTATTTGTTTGCTTTTCATTCAAAAATTCTACTCATATACAGTTATATATATACATATAATATATATATATATATATATATAGATATATATGGGCAATTAATTAATTTTTTTTTTTTTTTTTTTTTTTTTTTTGGTAATTGCATTTGATGTAAAAAATGTAATAATGAGCTTTTGAGCGCAAATAGAGCGAAACAATAGAGATAAAATAGAGAAATGCTTGGACTCACCTTGTGGAGAGACAGCGAGTTCACCAGATTGTTGCAATTGTGTGTTGAGACCTAAAGGTTGCAACATTTTTGATTAGTCTCTCGAGCTTAGAACTAGAACTAGAATCAGTTAGCAATGTGGCTTGCACACTCACCAAGCAGGGCTGGATGATCGAGATTGCTCATGGGGAAGTTGAATGCGGCACCGGGAAACAGTTTGTTGTCAGCCGGCGACATGATGAACGGCTGTGCGGCATGATGGGCGGCAAGATTGTCGCCGATCTCATCATCGTTGCCCGAGCTAAAGCAGAGGAGACCACAACACATTTAATAACAGTCAAAGTTGTTGCTGCTGTTCAGCTTTGGTTATTACCTCAAGGAGCCTTTGCCGCCGTCTCCGCTGCTGGAACGATTGGCATCGTGCTCGCCTGTGGAGTCGTTGCTGTGCTCGTCGTTGGCATTCGGGTTGGCATTGTTGTTGGAGCAGACGAGCTCCATGGGCTCCGACTTGACATCCTCGACGCCGCGTGCCAAAGGCGATGGTGTCAGGCTGCCGAGTTTCTCGCTGATGGAGATGCCGTTGCCGTTGCCGTTGCCGTTGCCACTGCCGTTGCCGTTGGCATTGCCGTTGCCCGAGTTGTTGCCAGTGTTGCCTGCGTTGCCGTTGCCAGTGGGTCCATTGCCTGCAATCGAAAGTACAGTCATCGATTCAGTTTCAAACAACAATCTACAGTCTGGAGTCTGGAGTCTGGAGTCTACACTTACGTTTCTCCTCCTTGAGCGGCGGCGTGTTGTTGTTGTGGTGCTTGATCGTACTGAAGTCGGCCGGCGTTAGCTGTGGCGAAGCGCTGCGTGGCGCATGGAGTTGCAAGTCTGGGCTGTTGTTGTTGCTGCTGGGCAGTCCGTTGTCGGCGCTGCGTAGGCGCTTCAGAGCATGCGACGTCTCCTCGACGGCGGCATTGTTGCGATGCAACATTGCCATGCGCTTCAGCAGATGGTTGTTGATATGCGGCAACTGTGGGGGCTGTGGCGGCGGTGAGCCAGCCCCCTGGCGATTGCTAAACAACGTGGCAGCGCCACCATCGTCATGCAACGCCCCATGGTGTGGATGTGGGTGTGAATTGAGCGGAGTGCGCACCCCGGCATTGGCCAGGTTCTGTATCTGTGCCAAATGCTAATCAGTCGCAAGAGAAACAAAGAAACAAATCAAATACAATCAGAGCTTAGTTCTATCACCTGTCAACGGTTGCAACTTACGCTGTGCGTATCCTCGGCCTGTTGTTGTGTTAGGCCCGAGACTCGCAGCACCTCGGCGGTCTTCAAGAACGACTGCAGTGACTTCTGGTGCACGTTGACCTCGCCGTGATATATGAACTCCACCAACGAGTGCAGATCCATAAAATTGACATCTTGCAGCAGTATGACGGGATGTTTACAGGGTGTGCTCTGTGTAAATTGAACAACAATAGAGTTGAGTTAGTTCAAGGATAAAGCTTCGTTTCATTATCAATCAGTTCAGTTCATCCACTCCATCACTTCATCACTTCACTCAGCTTATTTATTATTATTATATTTATTATTTATTTATAGTGGCATTAGTTCAAGGATGAAGCTCACTCCATCACTTCATCACTCCACTCAGCTTATTTATCATTATTATATTATTACACTTATTACATATGCAGTTCACATAAACAATTGACGTGTTTATATTTGCATGCGGGGCAAGCCAACTAAGCAGTTGACCTTCAGGCATTGCTTTAAATGTCAGTTGTCCTGCCACACACACACACAATAGAGTATGGTATATGCATATAGATACCCTATAAACTAGTTTATTAATTAAAATCTTTACCCTCGACTTTAATTCTACTATTTAATTGTCATAAAATGTGAAAACATATAAACATAATTTTAAATATTAAATGAAAAAACTCTATGTTATTATAATATTTTTAATATAATATTATCATATTATTATTATGTCATTAATTTATTATTATTAAAAATATTATTATATTAATATCATTTTATTACTATATTATTATGAGAACATTAATATTTTATTTTAACTATTACTACTACTGTTATTTGGTTATTTATATAATATTCATTTATTATAATTATTATTATTATCATGATATTATTTTATCATTAGTTTATTTTGATTAAATTATTATTAAATTAAATTATTATTATTATTTAATTATGATAATATTATTATATTATCTTTATATTTTTATTATATTATACTACAATTTTAAATATTTTCCGCCCTCCTTCCGCGCACAGCTGACCCCGTTTTCTTGGCCCTCAATGGCAGACGCAACTTGTCTCTCGGACACAACGCCATATGCCTTTGCTGAAGCCAATTTGCACTCTTTCGATCTTTCAATTCTGCAGTCTGCAGTCTGCAATCTACAGTCACTTCAGTTTTATGATCGCCTGCATGTGCTGTCTATGTGTGTGTCTGTCTGTGTGTGTGTTGTGTGTGTGCTGTGTGTTTCACATTATCATCAAGTGGCAAACCCAACAAAGGGCGCACTCTGCTGCCTGAAATTAGGTCAAGTCTCGTCGTATATCTTCTTTAAAAATGTATTTTTTCTTTCTCTTTTATTTTTGCTTGTTTGTTTTTTATTATTATTTCGATTGTAGACATTGCAGCCTCCTCCAGTGAGGCAGCCTCAGTCTCAGCCGCAGTTTGCACATCCCCCAGGGCGATGCGAATGCGTGCGGAATGCGACAGAAAGGCGAACAGACAAGGAGACGGACCATTCCGCTTCTCTCTCTCTGTCTCTCTGTCTCTCGCTCGCTCTGTCTTTGCCTTATTTACTTGCATTTGGCATACATGAAGATATATATATATATATGTATATGTAGATGTATGTGTAATCACACCATATATACACAGTATACTTGCGATTGATCGTGTGTGCGTGTGTGTGGCAGATTGTGAAATCGAGGTCAAGACGACAGTGATCAAGTGATCGCCGCAGCCGAAAGGCAACAAAAATTTGTGCTCAAAAAGAAACTTGATTGCCACTGCAGACAGCGAGTGCGACAGAGATAGCGACAGCAGCAGGCATAGTGATGAGTAGCAGCAGCAAGAGAGCATGGAGGGGGGAGGGCGCGATGGGGAAAGGGATGAGTAGAAGGGCAGCTAATCGTTGGCACTGGCCAGGGTCCGAAAGGGTCTGCTGTTAGCTTTCTCTTCTGGCCCAAAATGCAAATTGTGATGGGCAACAAAGTGTTAAGTAGGCGTAACAACGGCGCTTACAGTTGCAATTACAAATTACCGTTGCAGCTACGCTATCACAGTTACAGTTGCAGTTGAATAGAAGCCAAAAATACATTTCGAGTGGCTTAAATCCGCCCCAATTTGGCCATTAGCTGCTGTACTTGGCACTTGCCACTTGCCACTTGCCAGTTGCCACTTGCCAGTTGCCAGTTGCCAGTTGTTGCCCCTCCTCTTGTTGTTGCTGTTGCTGTGTGGAAAGGACACTTTGCCGCTTTACACCTAATTAAAATAATGCGCTGCAGTTAATTAAATATTTATGCATAGGCACAAAACGCGCACAAGATCAAGCGAAAAGTGTCGCGACCCGGACTTCGACCCGGAGCCGGACTGGGGCTGAGACTGGGACTGGCACTGGGACTGGGACTGGACACTTGGTTGCATGTCCATTTGTGTTGTTGTTGCTGCTGCTGCTGCTGCTTTGTTGCATGTATTTCAAATTGAATTTACAAACTTCTGCCTGAGTCGTATTGTTGCATTGCCAACAAAGTTTTGTATATTCTCTGCTCTCTCTCGTACTAATTTCTTGGTATATAATTATTTTAGCATTTTTTTAACCCACCCACCCCTTCCCACCCCTCTATCTCTATCTCTCTCTCTCTCTCTCTCTCGCTGGCAACTGCTGCTATTGTTGCAGTTGCAGTTGCAGTTGCTTTTGCATTTTGTTGGCCTTTTTAACAAATTAAATGCCGACTTTCTGTTGTTCGCCATGTTTTGTTGGGGGCCCTCTCACAGCGCTTCATTATCATAGCACCCCCTAACCCCCACACCCTCTCATCCATTGGCATGTGGCACCCACATTTGGGGTGGTGAGTTTGCAATTTATTGGCTGGACAGCTTGTAAAAGTGGCTGCAACGTGGCGTTTAGTCTGGACTGCAGGGGGTTGGGAACGCAATACGACAGATTGCGTTGCTCATGCCACTTGCCACTTGCCACAATGTTGGCGACGGGGGGGAGCGAGCGTTGCAGCCATTAGGAGAACGCCGATGGCACTAAATGGCCCAAAAGAAAGTTGGCCCATTCTTTTGCCTCTCTTTTTGTTTGCATTTACAAACTTGATGCATTAAGTTGTTGCTGTTGCTGTTGCAGTTGCTGCTTTTTGTTGCACGTTTGTGTCTGTTTGCGTCTATAATTTACAAAACGAAGTTTTCTATCATGTTAACAAATCACGTCGAGAAAAATATTTACACACAGACAGACAGACACACACACACACACACACACACACACACATAAAACTGCGAAGTTTGTAATTTATATAATTTCTGCTGCAATGGCAAAGTCAACGGCAAAGCAAACAGCCAGAGAGAGGGGCAGGGGCAGAGGCAGAGGCAGGCAAATGGGGGCAACTCCAACCACTAATCAATGCACTAACCAATCCGCTAACCACTCCCAATAGCAAACCCCATCCTCCTCCCTCCCTGCCCCACCAGCAAGCTGGCTAACGTCGACGTCGCCAGTGACGCCAATGACAGCTCAAACAATGCAAATGGCAAAGTTTTGCTAGAACATTGCATAACAGCGGAGAGCGACAAGGGGGGAAGGGGCTGGGCAACTAGAGAACTGAAGAACTGAAGAACTGAAGCACTGAAGAGCTGGAGAGCTGGAGCAGTGGCCACGTCTCGAGGCACACTAAAAACCGCAATTGCGTGCAAATATTTTCAATGCAGTCACAAGTTTTGGCGGCCAGAGCAGCGACGAGGCAGCGACTCCACAATAATTTTAATGTCATAATAAAGCAAGAACAAAAATAATAAGGTAAACGAATACAAAGAGTAGAAGTAGAAGTAGAAGTAGAAGTAGAAGTAGAAAAAGCAATGTACGAGACGGCACTGATACTCCAGCGCTACATCTACAACTCCCCCTGCGCCCCAAGTGCCCCCTGTGCTCGGTGCTCTCCCTTCCAGTTTCAGTTGCAACTTCACCTGACAAATTAGCATAAATTCTAGTTACCCCGAAAAAAGCTGTAGATAAACTCACAAGGAGAGGGGAGAAGAGAATAGAGAGTGAAGAACAGAGAGTGGAGAGTAAGGAGTGGAGAGTGGCGTATGTAGTATGACATTTAGTCTGAGTCCAGTCTTAGATTAGCAAAATTAATGTGTGGAGTGGAGAGTGGAGAGTGGAGAGTAAAGAATGGAGAGTGGAGAGTAAAGAGTGGAGAGTGGGGTATGTAGTTTGACATTTAGACTGAGTCCAGTCTTAGATTAGCACAAGTTGATGTGTGAAGTGGAGAATTGAGAGTGGAGAATAGGGAATGGAGAGTGGAGAGTAAAGAGTGGGGTATGTAGTATGACATTTAGTTTGAGCATAGCACAAGTTAATGTGTGAAATGAAGAATTGAGAGTGGAGAATGGAGAATGGAGAGTGGAGAGTAAAGAGTGGAGAGTGGGGTATTCAGTTGACTAGTGGGTTAGGTCCAGTCTTATATTAGCACAAGTTAATCACAGTTTAGTCGCAAATAACAATTGCCTGAGAGTCTTATGCTATTTAGGCTGGTGACATGATTGCTTGCCAGACTTTCGGCATAACTTTTCCCGCTCCCCCTGCTCACCCTACTCCTTTCTTCGCCCCTCACCTTTACCCCCTTTCCTGCTGGCTCTCACACTCTTTGTGGAAATATAGTTTCGACATTTGGCGTGTTGTCGTCTGCTCTGGCATTGTTATTGTTGTTGTTGTTGTTGTTGTTGTTGTTGTTGTTGTTGCTGCCATCGTGCGCAACTAAATAAATTAAAATGCAAACAGAACGCAATTGCTTGCCCCCCACCGCTTCAGCCTTTCCCCTTTCCTGTGCCTTCTCATTTCCATTTTTGCTGTAATATTTTAGCTAAAAGCACAAAAATAAGTATTTACTATTTGCCCCAAACAACGGCTAAAAACTTTGCCTTAACAGTTTACACCATGAGGCACGAGGCACGAGACAACAGCGTTGCAACAACAACAAGAACAACAACAACAACAGCAACGCTTTCTGCAAGACACAAAAACTTGCCACATTTTCCACATGTATCTATGTACGTGTGTGTGTGCCTGTGTGTGTGTGTGTGTGTGTGTGTGCATAGTTGTGATTGCATGTAGATTTCATTTTATTAATTACGCTGCCATTAAATTTGTACCGCAAAGCGAGCCGACAGTGCCTGACAGCAGTATATGCGCCCCGCCTCCTCGCCGCGCCACGCCTTCGAATTTGATGAGGTCAAAGGTCCAACAATGTCCTCCTTCCTTCCCTCTAGTTGCAGTTGCAGTTGCACGCTGCGTATGCGTAATATGCATATTTACAGTTACTAGCAAACCGACATGCACGTGCATGCAGCGATCGTCTCGCTCCTCCCCAATCTGTCTTTCTCCCTCGCACTCACGCACCCCGAGTGGGTTCATTTGAGACTGGTGCAATCGCAATGTGAGCAACGAACTACCCTACGCATGCGTGCTACGTGGTATGTACACACACACACCTACAGAGACTCACAGCATTCAGTAGCCAAAAATTAGTTTCTTAACGGATTTTCAGCCTTGTTCTGGTTGTAGTTAGCAATTGTTATAAATTACTTAAGAATTATTTAAGTTGTTGTTGTTGCATTTTTTGTATTATTTTGATGTATTTTTTACTTCAGTTTATATAGTTTAATTTAAAAAAAAAGAGAACAACAATTAGTTTCAACCATAAACTAACAACTAATTACTGTAAAATTTAAATAAACTATATAAAAAACTGTTAAGTTTCAGCAATCATTTAGTATCACTTCCTATCTTCCTAAGTTTGTTTATTGAAGTGTTTTTTTGTTGTATTTAACATTTAAAAACTATTAAAAAAAATGTATAAAAGTTTAGATATTTAACATGTTTAAACATTCGACTAACATTTTTTTTAAATATTTTTTTTAATTATTAGAGCTCAAGCAATAATCTTACAACTAATGTATTATATTTTTCAACATTTCAATAAAATATGCAAAAAGTTATTAAGTTTAAGCCATTAACTAAAAATCTTAGTTTTCCTCAGTTTGTTTATTCAAGTGTTTTTATCAGTATTTAATATTTAGAAACTATTAAAAAAAATGTTAAAAGAAATGTTTAAACATTCAACTAATTACCGGCAAATATATTATTATTATTAAAATTTAAGAACTATTTAAAAAATTTAAAAAAAATTTTAAGTATTAAATTAAAATCCTGCTTATATATTATACTTTTTCTTATATGTTTTTAAGCTTTAGTAATTCAGTTTTTAGTGTTTATATGTTTTCTTCTTCTATGTTTTTTAGTGTTTTTAGTGCTTATAGAATATTATAGAATAACTGTGCATGAATAATTAATACTTACGTAAGCAACTAACTAGCAAGTACTGTACTAAAGTTAACTCAAGTCATGTTCTGTTTGAGACTTGAGTTAAACTTGGTCAGTGACTTGGTCAGCTGATTGAGGCTGGTGAATGTGGGCAAAGTGATGACAGTGGTAGGGGCAGGGGGAGAGTGAAATAGGTGCTAGGCACTCACCTTCAGCAGATCGCGGAAGTAGGGGCTACAGGCGGAGAGGACCACGCGGTGGGCCTTTATGCTGCGCCCCTCGCAGGCGAGCGTCACATCCACAAAGTCCTCGTCGTCGCGAAGATTCTCGAATGCGGACGTGATGCTGCTCTGGTAATTGTTCCAACGCAAGCAGAAATGTTGTGTCTCGTCCATGTTGCTTTGTTCTTCTTCTTGCTGTTGATGTGGATGCTGTTGTGGATGTTGTTGTTGTTGTTCTTGGTAAGAGTTGTTCTGCTCAATTGTTATTGCTGTTGTTGTTAGCTGCCTAGCGTTGTTACTGTTGTTATTGTTGATATAGTTGTTGTAGTTGTAGTTGTTGTTGTTGCTGCTGCTGCTGCTGTTGTTGTTGTTGTTGTTATCGTCCTCAACCGTCGAAACAACGCTGGCTTTCTTTGTGGTCACCTTTTTGCGTATTTTGGCGGCTTTTTATTGCACCGTTTGAAGAATTAACTGTTTCTGTTGTGCCTGTGCACGCACACACACGCACACGCACGCACGCACGTACGTACCCCACACACACACACACACAGAGGTGCTGACAGACACGCTCTGTTCGCGAATGTTCTTGTTGTTCTTTGCTATTTTTGGGATGCTCAGTTAACTTTATGTAGTATTATTTATTTAACTGCAATTAAACAAAAGAAGAGAATAAAGTTTAAGATTAGAAATGCATTTGAAATATTTACGTACATTCAATCAAAATCGTCTGTAAGAATATATAAAATGACAGTAGATAAGGAGCGAGTACACGAGTAGACGAGCGAGTAACTCGCCAAAGACTTACGTGAGGGACAACGAGTAGCCGCAACGAGTGCGTCAGGGAGAAAAGTAATGCGAGACAAACAATTTTAAGTGTTTGCTTATTCGTACAACAACAATTTGCGCTTAGTAATTATTTATTATTAACTATTATCGGGCATTCAATTTATTGTGCTTTTCTGCTGCAACCGCTCAAAATTGTGATTGTTTTTTTTGAATTTGCACGGCTCGGCAACATCGCGGCAATGCAAAAATGTTCGAAAATTGTTAACAAATGCACTTTAAAATGTCAACCACGGCGACAATTTCTATGTCACACACACGCACACACACACACATACACACACACAGAACAGTGAAGTAGCTGAAGTTGAAGTAAAGTGAAGTGATATAAAAGAAAACAGTCGAAAATACAAAATGAAACGAGTACAATTAATTTATGTGTTTTGTATTCATTTTGTAACGAGTGCATAAAAAAAACAAAAAAAAATAACCAAACTCAACGCGAATCAAGCGAAAACAGCAAACGCATCGCAAATAAATAAAACACTTGTAGTGCACAAATTTAGGTGCTTGTGCTTTTTGTCTTTGATTCTGATTCTGTTTCTTTGTCTACTTCTACTTCTACTTCTTTTTCAACTTCAACTGTTGTTTTCATTTAACTTGCTTGTGCTCTGGGTTGCTGTTACGATCCAACAGAATAAGCATGCAATTGGATCTTAAGTTGAAGTCGCTGCCAAGGCATTGACGCAGGCTCATTTCACTCATTGTCATTGTCCTTCTTCTCTTAATGATGTCTGGCTCTTTGCGTCGTTCAGTTTGGTTCACTTGGTGGCTGCTCTCTTTGTGGCCTCGCTCTTGCGCTCTTTGCGCTGCGTGCAAGGCGTGTGAGTGCGCGCGATAGGCAAACACAATCATAGCTTTGCGGGCATACACACACACGTACGCACGCATATACAGATGTATGTGTATATGTGTTTCGCTCAGTCCGCTGACGATGACATTGAAAGTGAAAACTATCAGATAAGTGAAGGCGTGCAAATGTGTGAATCTGTGAATATGCGAATATGCGAATGTGAGCGCTGCACTTTGTTAGCTGTTAGCCGTTATAAAAATAGCACGCAGGCCAGCGGCAATAACCATCGTCTGTCTCTAAGCAAACACAAAACAAGCAAACATACATACATACATACATACATACGAATACAAAGATCTTCACAGAATCAAATTGCGAAAGAGAGAGAGAGAGCGAGCATTGTTCGCATTGACGCTTACCTTCTTTTTCGGGGGTGCCCATGCGTTGGTCAGCTTAGCATGCTACTAATCACACATGCACACATACATACATATGTACACACTTGCATTTGAAATGTTCTTAATCAAAGCCGTGAGTGTGTATTTCTAATAGTTCATTATTGTTGCGAGTGTCAACATAAATTGATTATGACGAGCATTCAGCAGTGTGCAACTTTTGGCAAATGTTGTTGAGTGCAAAATTCGCACCGTAAACATTTTGCGTTCTCTCTCTCTTGTTATTGTTGATATTGTTGGCGCTGTTGTTATTATAACGGTTGTTTTATTCTTGCTTGTTGTCGTTGCTGTATTTGTAGCTGTTGTTGTTGCTGTTCGTGTTTTTTTTTCTTTTTTTTTTTGCTTTGGTTTTTTTCAATGATGAGGTAGAAATTTGTTTGCGTATACGTAATATGGTAATTTAAGAAATGCTTTTTGCTTGGATTTGAGATCTTGGCTTAGACGTTAAATGCAAATCACATTGGCACAGAACGAAACAATCAAAACAAATCGAAAAAAAAATTGCAAAAAAATATATACATATATATATATATGTATATGTATAAGAAGAGGCTCTCGCACACACACACACACACTAATCAATTACCGAACCGAACCGAACCGAACGACCGACCGAACACGCACTTAAAAACTATTTAGCTACATATATTGGAATATATGTATATGCATATGTATGTACATATGTGTGTAAATGTATTTGAGATATCATGAAATTTGTCATTTAAGGCTGCATTCTGCGATTGCGTCGATGAACAAGCAAACGATCGAAGGATTTTACCGCAGACTCAAACAGTCCTGCGTCGCTTTCTGTCACTGACTCTACACTAAACGTTGAGTACGGGAGGAGAACGCTGGAAGCAGCAGACTGCGGCCAACCAGCGTGTTGGATTTTTTGTTGCGTTTGATGATTGCAAGCGTAGAAACTCAACTGAATTCGTGCTAAAGAAGAAGAGAGTGCTCGACTGCCTGAGGCAGGCGGCAGCGACACAGCGCCGACAGCGCGCAGCAGCAGCAGCAGCAGTAACAGCAATAGCAGCAGCAGCAGCAGCGTCGGCGATAGCGCACAAAAGCGCATTGGTCAGGAGCAAGGGCAGGGGCAGTGGAAAGCACACACAACACACAAAACTATTTAACGAAATTTTGGCAACAGCAGCAGCAGCAGGCGTGTGTGTGCAAGTGTGTGTGCCTAAGAGAGAAAGACAGAGAGAGAGGGAGAGCGTGCGCACGCTCTGTTGCGTCGCTGTTGTTGCTGTCTGTTCTGGCCAGTCCTAGTCCCCCTTGCCCAACCCGCTTCCAAAGCCAGTCGATCCCTAGGACAGACAGACAGGGACAGAAACGGACGCCTTACACACACACACACTCACAACACATGCATTCGTGATCTGTGTGTGTGGGAGCACAGTGAGTTGAACCTGAACTTGAGTATTAGAATATGCTCACACTCACGCACACTTACTCAGGGCAGACCAAGCGCACACAGATAGGGACACAGATAGGGACACATACAAACGCTGCAAGCAGCGACGCACTCACACACACAAATAGCAGTGCCAAAATAAAGTTTTGGCACAGTCCAGTATTCAATTTGTGACTCTCGATCTCTCACCCTCTCTCGCTCTCTCTGTCACTGTCTCTCTCACGCTTCGCGCTCAGTTTTATATTATACAAGTAGCTTTGACTTTTGTGCATAGAACAAAACTTCGTTGCGGTCGACGACGCAGCCAATGCGCTGACGCTGACGCTGACGCTGACGCTAACGCTTACGCTGACGTTGACGCTGACTAATAACGACAAAATGGATAGACAGAGATACAGATGTACGAATGTACATACATACACATGTATGTGCATAGCAAAAATAAGCATATATGTATATTAATAGTTATACATATATCATTTCATTACTGTGACACTTTCATCATGTATTCGTATTAAACAAACATACATGCATTCGTATTTACATATATGTACATATGTATGTACATTTTTATGGCAGTTTAAGTGCAGGCACATGTATTCCACTTTTGGATCGCATCTAATTACCATTGGCATTACAAACAACAAGTTCCACCTACCAGCAGACGCAGCTAGCGCCTCTGCATGCCGGCAGGTGTCGCATTACAATTGCAATTGCAGCGAAAGCATCCACAAGTTCCAAATTCATTTGAAGTAGAACCACGGTGGGCCACACGGTGGGAAAATCTCAAGTTTCTAATGCTCCTCCACCCAAAAAAAAGCCATGGGGTGGGGCGGGAGGCTAAGCGTGTGAACGTGACTGACGCCTAGCAGCTGCTACTTACATACATATATTCATGCATATATAAATTATAGAATATTGGAATCAAATATGAACATTTTGAATCGTATAATATTTCTCAGTTCATATTCCGCAGGCTTGACACTATAGCTATGGGGATATAACTGCAATTCCGCAGTAAACATATTCACATACACACATACGTACATATGTATGTATAAACGCGAGTACAATATTACTGTATTGGCCAAGTCAATTTCTTAGGTTTTCTTTCCTAAGTGCTTCTCTGGCTGTTTAGGGAATGAGATGCGTTCATTTGTGGACCATGAGTGGAGTGGAAGTAAGTGGAATCTAAGAGCTTGCATGTGTGTGTATGTAAATGTGTTTGTGTGCACTGACTTTCGTTACTTTCGTTCATTTCGCTATTTTGTTGTTATTGTTGTTGTTTTTGTCTCGTTTTGTTTTTGTCTCGTCTTATTTCAGTTCGAAATGTATTTGATTTTTATTTTCATTTCTGATGTGGCTTTTGTTGTTGTTGTGCAAAATATAAAAGATCTTCGCTCGCATTCGCAATTCGTAGTGTTTACGAACTTTCAAGGCTAAATACTACATTTTTGCGCTGTATTTCTTGTTGTTGTTGCTGCCGTATTATTATTAAATTTTGTTTGGCGCATTTCGCCGCATACTCTCCCTCAGCGGCTGCTGCTGCTGCTGCTGCTGTCGCCGCTGCTGCCGAGCGAGAGAACAAGCGCCGCTGCTACTGCCGCTGCTGCTGCCGCTTGCTCTGCCTCAGCCGGCGAACAGCTTTTAAAATAGTTCTAGAAAAAGTGTTTTCTCTGCGCGGTTTTTGGCGTTGCAGTTTTTTTCCTCGTTTTTGTTTTTTGTTTGCGAGTATGTATGCATGTGTGTGTGTGTCTGTGTGTGTGCATAGTCGAATAAAGCAATTATTTGGATGACTGAGCTGTGTTGCTTCACAAAAAAAAGGAAAAGAAAAGAAAGAGAAAGAAACAAAGAAAGCGAATAGCAACAACACACACACACACACACACATACATATGTACTACGTATGAGATTAGATAGAGAAGTAGTTTGTTCAGTTGGAAACCGAAACTACTTTTTATAATACAATTTCAAATAATTGCGAATGCAGGTTCATCGTCTATTCCATTAGATTGAGCATGATTGATGGCAATTAGATTGCACTGGATTATCTTTTATCTCATCGCTTCTTCAATTAAATTCATTTCGATAAAATGTAATCGGATCATATGTGAATATATGTATAAATATGTACATATGTATGTGTGTATGTATGTTAATTGAGCATTGCTACTCTGCTTGCACAACTAAACACTGTACACTGCACCCTGCACACTGCACACAGGGTATCTGCCAGTCGGCTACCTCACGCGCATTGTTGCCCAATTTGCTTTTTTATATTTCTTTCTTCTTCTGTTTCGCTTCGCCAGTGTTTGCCATGTGTGCGGCGTTTGCTATTTTCAAGGTTAACTTTAACTGCGTTAGTTGTGTATACACACACACTCATGCACACATACTGCCTCTCTCTCTCTTTCACGCACGCACACATGTGCAAACATTGCCCCAAGTCCCTTGTAGTTGTCTATCAGTTGGCTCGCTTGGCAACGCGAGTTTCACTTTGCGCAGATAAGTTAAGTGCTAGTAGGTGGCTCCAGGGGCAGAGTCACAGGGGAGACAGAGAGCTGGGCTATGCTTGTTTACAGAGCATTCATTGAACAAGGTCAGTCCCACCCACACCCACACTCACACCCACATCCACACCCAGAGTCCACAACACCCACAGTCCACAATCACAAGCACATTGCCACTTGTTGCCACGAGAAATAGAACGACAGAGCCAACAGTCAAGAGGAGACCCTACGTTGGCGGTGCCTACATTGCACACCGCTTACAGCTTACAACTCACATCGTTTCCACGTCTCCCTTCCCCCGTCCATCATCACGCATCCAGCACACTCTTCTCTTCTCTCATCCCACTATCCACAATCCACATTGCCATTTGCCATTGCCATTCACATAATGCCGGTCAAATGTAAAATCTAACGTCCGCACACAAACAGAAACAGAAACACACACACACACACACACAAGCGCACACACACATGCACACGTAGTCAGTCAGCCACAGCCACAGCCACAGTGATAGCGAAAGTTTTATGTAAAAACTAGAACGAGAGACGACGACGATGATGACGATGACGACGACGACGACGACGGCCCCGACGACGATGACGATGACGACGATGACGACGACGACCATTACAAAAATAGAGTGGAGTGGGAAAGCTCTGTCTGTGCATGAGCATACATATGTATGTGTATGTATGTATGTGTGTGTGTATGCGAGTTTTAGTGCGAATGCGAATGCGAGTGCGAGAGTGTGTAAGTGTATGCGTGTGTGTGTGAGTGTGTTTATGTGTGCTGGTGGGCTAGACAAAAGCTAGACAGATGCCGGCATGAGAGTCTGATGTGGCACGAAGAGCAAGAGTGCGAGGTAGATGAAGAGGAGGAAGTAGGAAGGGGGAAAAGCAACAATAACAAGAGCATAAACACGGATGCCACATACAGTTGCAGCTAAAACGAGCTTGTTGCACTGCTGCAGCTGTTGCTGCTGCCTCTTGGGGCATAACGGTTGCCCCAATTTACTTTACACGTGCACGTGCACGTCCAATAACAGTTACATATGCTCAACCATATGTATGTATGTACATTCCATGTAATACACACATACATATGTATGTACAAACATATTCGTATTTCTGTTTGTGTAGCAGATCAGAGTGTTAATTAGCCCATTAGACTAATGAAATATAATTAAGTGTCGGCCATTAGAATCCACAAAACTTTATACATACATACATACATAGATATGTATGTATATGTAGTAGAAAACGAGCGGGATGCAGAGCGAGCGGGAGAGAACAACAACAACAACAACAACAACAAGTACAACAACGACAGGCAAACAATTCAAAACAAAACCCAATTTTTCAACTCGTAAACTGAGTCCAAGTTCAAGGTCTTGCGTTCAACGTCTGCTATGCCTCTGCTATGCCTCTGCTATGTCTCTGCCGCTGCCTCCTGTCACCGCCACAGCCTATGCTCGGTCTGCGTACCAGTCATAGAGACAGCAACTGCATGTGTTTGTGTGCGCACCATGAAGAGCGAAAGAGAGTGAGAACGATTTTGATGCGCATTAGATTGAAGCAATAAGCTTGCGACGCTTTTGCTGGGCCTGAGTGTGCATGCCAACGTAGCTGAGAGAGAGAGGGAGGGAGATACTGCGAGCCAGAGAGCGTAAGGCGTGTGAGCGCGTGGCGTTCGACAAACACTTTCAAACTTCTGCGCTGCCTGAAATAGCAAGAGGCGCAGGCGCAGACGCAAACGCAGACGCAGACTCAATATACAGACAAAAGTTGCCTAACGTCTGCACGCCTTGTTGTTGTATGTTGGCTTTTGTTGTCGTTGTCTATCTACAGACATACACGCATGAGTGTGTGTGTGTGTGTGTGTGTATTTTGAGATGTACAGGCGAACCACGCAAGAATTAGAATTGGCAACTGGATGCCTGGATGAGCTCAGACTTGGAACTGTTCTATGAGACACAGACAAGGAGTGACGGAAAGACGGACACGGACACGAAAATGGAGATGGAGACGGAGAGACGATGATGCGGGAGTCTTCCTCAGACACAAATAAAAGACAACTGCAACTGTCTGTCGCTTTGCCCATTTTTTGTCTGGAGTTTAGACACAAAAACACACACACACACTCATACATACATATTACATTTGTGTGTCTGTCTTTCTGTCTATTCTTGAGTCTTCCTTCCTGCGCTTGGTCACTTTTGTCTACGCTTCAATTTCTTCTCTTATCTTCTTCTTCTTCTGTTTTTTTTTTTTGATTCACGATTATAATTTTAAGGCATGTGTCTTTGTTCTGTTTTGTTGTTGTGTTTATTTTGCCTTTTTTTATTATGTTATTGTTGTTGCTATTTCGCTCGCTCGCTTTAACGCTGACAAAGTTGATTTCTATTGTTGTTGCGCTGCGACTGCGCCGTCAGCTTTGCGCTGCGCCGTTGCTGCAGCGACAGCGGCTGCTGTTGTTTTTGTTGCTTTCAGCATTTTCGCTAATTTGACCTTCACCTTAACCTAGTCATCGTCTGTCGGACATTCGGTCGTTTACCTCACAATTGCCAATAGCGTGCCAAAGTCGAAAAGAACTCAATCACTACGCTTGTCGTTAGTTCTATGCATGTCTCTCTCTCTCTCTCTCTCTCTCTCTATGTGTGTGTGTGTACGTCGCACATATAGACACACCTACATGAACACATACATGGATGCACATGTAATTGTGTGTGAAAAGAGAGCATTTGCTGGCACATATTGCTTAATATGTTCCATATTCGATATTCTTAATTATTATACATAAATGCTCGCCATTCACACATTGCGATTAAGCCCAACGTCAAGTTCCTCCCCACTCTTTGACAACCAAACAAAATCCGTGGTGCAATTTCTTTCGCAACATTTCCTGTTTACTTCCTTGATGAGTTATTAGTGATGAGTACGATTATGTTTCCAATGGGCTGCACTTAATGATCATTAATATAACTATCGTCCAAACACACGCTCACTAAGCTATGCGGGCAAACGGGGGTAGCTTTCACTCAATAGCAAAAGCTCTAATGCTCTTCTCGCTCAACTAGTTTCTATAGTTTCTGTATCTATTTGAGCGCTTTTCATATGCTCGTGCTCACCATGTGCTTTGGCTTATCTAGCGCTCTGTTCAACAACAAACTAGCAATGTAAGTTTCCTGAGTTGAGTTGGCCGCGTCTCTTGAGTAGTTTTTGTGCTAGAGCTTCATAGATCGCGGCGCGCATTTTCCAGCGTCGTCGTTATTTAGTTGAGAGTGCGACGCGTTTGGCTTTGGTTGTCGTTAGTTTTGTTCATCGCCGAATAATAGTTGTGATTTCCCTGCTCTCTACTTTTTTTTTCTTTTTGCAATAGTTAAAAAAATACATACACCATAAATGTATGTATATACATATGTACATGTATATGTACATATGAAAGTGTGTGATTTGTGTAAAAAGTGCATATCAGGGAAATTGTGTGCACGATTCTTCCCAAAAAGAAAAGAAAGAGTATAAGTTCAATGTACATACATATGTGCATGTATATGTAGATAAATGTGTGTGAGTGTGTGTCTCTGTGTATCGCAATGCATTCAAATATGGGAAGGGGAAGTGTGTGATTTGTGCGCGGCAATTTTCGCTGTTGACGTCGTCGCAGTCGCCGTCGCCGTCGCTGACGATGTTAGGGCTTTGAACTCACGACGTTCCGTGTACCCGTTCAACGGCTCGTTCTCCAGCGTCGGAGCATCAGACAGCGCCACTGCTACCGCTACCGCCAACACCATCAATGCCAACGTCTACGACGACGTCCCCCCCAGCCACCCTCTGCCGCTCATGTGTGTTACTGAAAAGTGTAACAAAAACAAAGTCACATTATCGTTCGTCGCGAACTCAGACTGGCTTGATAAGCGACGCTGCGGGCTGACCGTGGCAGCGGCATCGGCAGAGCGGACAGAGGGGGTGGCAATGGCAATCAGTTATTGGCCTGCCGTGTGGAGCTCTAATGAGCATTGAACTGCAAATTACACAAGCGTGCGAATGTGACAGATAACTGCATAAACCAAGTCATCGCTATTTGATGACGTTCTCCACGTTTTGGTCACTCGAGAAAGTTATTTAAAGGTACGTTTAAAATCAGAAACAAGTTCTCATCACTTATTATTATTAAGCATACATACACACATACATACTTATATGTATGTATAATATATATGTATGTGACATACATATCTTAGAAAAAAAAAAATAACTTTAAAGTTATTGAGTTCTTTTTTCACACTTATGCTTAATTTATTTCCTTGCGTCGTGCATTCACCTCATGTGGTCGTCGTCACGTCTGCTTAGCAGCGCTTTCCGTCTCCCTCGCTCTCCCAATGTTTCTATTTGATCAGCACTAAGCACAAGCAAAGGACTGTGGGGAGTGCGGACTGTGGGCATTGAATTTGTGGATAGTGGACTGTACGTTAATCTGCTGACACATCGCGTTGCAGTTAGGCCTTAGTTAATATAACAAAACGCAAGTAGGCAATTTTAAAAGTAATGCATAGCTGGCGAAATTTCTTGTCGAAAAAACGAAAATAATAATAAATGCATATAATGTTAAAAGAAACTATACACACATACATATATGAACATGTGTATGCACATACATACATAGATACATACATACATACAATATACAAACAAATTGCTTGCATGAACAAAAGCCTACAACGCAACGCTTTGCGAAAAAGCAAACCCACAAAAAAAGCAACAAAGCTCTCCCTTTCTCTGCGTATGTGTGCCTGTGTGCTCCACACATCGGGAGAGCGCGAGCAAAAGCTAAAACAAAAGTTAGCTGCGCATTATTCTCTTGCTCTCTCAGCTTCGCGCGCACGGCCTGCCTCATCAATCCTGAAGTACGTGTGTGTGTATACGTATGCATGTGCATGCGTTTGTATACATATTGTATGTACATATGAATGTATGTATGTATGTTTATACATATGCACCATTTAATTCGCATTACATGCCATTTGCTTGTTTGCTTTGCAATTGACATGCGAACTGCAATTGGGTGAAGTATGAAGAATGTAATATATGTACATATGTATGCATGTACATACTATGTAAGTATGCATATATTAATTTATATGGACTTACATACATATGTATGTACATATATATGTATAAATAAGCAAACTCCTACTTGCTGCAAGAATTGTATTCAATTGACACACATACACTTTTGACATTTGCACATTCATCTGTACATCTGTACATATGTGGGAGTGGGAGAAACAGAGAGGGAGCGCGATGCCTATCAAGAGTAGGCCTCAGTAGCCTCCCCATTGCTCTCTCTCTCTCAGTCACTCTCCTTCACTCTTGCTCTTCACTTCCCTCTGCACCAACGACAAACACAAATGGTCGTTGTTGTTCGTGTGCATTCGCATTCGCAGTTGCATTTGCATTTGTATTTGTGAGCAAGCTATTTTGTTTTTTTTAAGCTTTGTGCGTTGTCGTTGCCGACGCTGCTGCGTTGATTATTTGCTCAGTATACATGTGCGCGCATGCATACATATACACACTTCTACTTGCACACACATGCAGAGAACGCGTATTAGCATTTCTCATCAAAAACTGTTCGTCGCAGCTGCGCTGCCCGCTTCTGCTGTTGTTGCGGCTGCTACTGCTGCTGCTGCTGCTGCTGCTGCTGCTGCTGCTGCGCTTCTGCTGCCGCTATGCCGGCGAGGTTAAGAAACTTTTTGGGTTTAATAACATTGCACAAGGTTATTAGATAAAAATGTGTTGAGCAAAAATATGCGAATGTGAATGTGAATGTGAACAGGGCAGCGTTCGTATTCAGTGGGAAATGGAAATGAATCGGCATCGCCATCACCAACGACATCGGTACACTTCGGCTCCCGCGACTTTGACTGCGACTGCGATCGTCGTGTGTGTGTGTGTGTGTGTGTGTGCGTGTGTGTTTGTGCAATGTGTGGCGAAGTGGGACAGGGAATGAAACGGAATGGTTACTATGACCGGTTCCCTCTCTTTCTCGCTCACGCTTGCTGTTCTGCTCTTCTTTAGCTATAGTTAATATATATTTAAATACAAGGCAAGCATGTGTGTGTGTGTGTGTGTGTGGTGTGTGTGTGTGTGTGTGTGTGTGTGTGTATGCATAGCCCAGGCTAACTGCCATGTGACTTGGACTTATTCTTGGCTTTCAGCTGGTTTTCTCAAGCTGGCAACTTCAACAAGCTTCAAATGCCGTTACTCTCTGAATGCCAACTCGATTGTTTAGGGATTGAGCTGGGGCATATGTAGGGGGAGGGGGGCGGGGCGGGGCGAGAAGCTAGCGATGTCAATGCATCGTTGAGTTTAAGTGATCGGGTTCAATGCTCATTTGATTTGCGCACTTTTTTTTGTGTTATTTTAGTACTTTCCTCCTTGTCTCTATCTCTTTCTATCTCTCTTCCCTTCGAGGCACCCACCTGACCGTCTGTCTGTCGTGGGCATTTGCATTTCCTAGTGCTGCAGCAATGAAGCAACGTATATATTACGTATACGCCACATGGTCTTAGTTTACCGTTACGATCAAAAGCTGAGATCATATTACCACCCATGTGATGGATGTGCTCAGTGTCCGAGTCAACCCTAAACAACGATGTAAACTGAGACGACATGGGGCGAGAGACTTGGCCCAGACTAGGCCACTGTTATGGTAAGCGTAGGGAGAAGGCGATGGGCGAATGCAGAAGGAAGACAAGGGAAAATAAGAGGGAAAAGAAGGAAGGGAAAAGAGTAGAAGTCGAGGCAGACCCACAGCGTGAGCTATGCACATGACACCAATGACCAACTGACTGACTGAGCGAAGACTGAGAATAATAATAATAATCAGACGAAGAAGAGGAAGACCAATAAAAAGGCGAAGAAAATGAGAAAGATAAAGGGAGACGACAAAAGTGCAGCCATCTCCCCCGACTCCCCAGTCGCAGTCTCAGTCTCAGTCCCGCATTTGCTTTTCCTTCGAATCGAAGTTGAGGTTGGGCCTGGGGTTGGGCATGAGATTTTGGGGTCAGAATTGTGAGAATGAGAACGAGCATGAGAATAAGAATAAGGAGTGAGAAGAAGAAGAAGAGCAAACAGCAGCAGTCTGCGTGAGTTATCGGTTAGAGTTCTCTTCTTTCTTTTTCTGTTGTTGTTGTTGTTCGTGTTTTTGTTATCTCGCCAATGGCAATGGCTCCTCTAGCCGCAGTCAAGTCCGTGTCGCCTATGCGCCGTGAATGTGGCCTTGGAGTAACCGTTTCCAAGAAATCAACTTGCGACAAGATGCAAGTCTGCTGTCCGCAAAACTCAGACCCACGCACTTGTCTCCGTTTGTTGCATTTCGCAATTCTCGCCGGGTTCTGTTCCAAATGCGGCCTTGGAGCTCTTTGAATGGCAACGTCATCGTCATCGTTATCGCCAACACACTTGCAGTGACTGTGTGTGTGTGTGTGTGTGTGTGCATGCTTTACAAGTGCGTAGAATTTGCCAGAACTTAATTTACAGAACATATGCAGAATTAAGCGATAATTTCTTTTATAGATATGATTATTATTTTGTTGCCACATTATTTAATTAATTGCATTAATATTTCTTAGATAACGATTAATATGAGTATTTGCCCTTAACTTGAAATTGAAAGTAAAGTAATGCTGATATATGTACATACATTCATATGTATGTGTGTATGTACATAGGTACTTATTGCTCTGGCCATGGGTGTATTGACTGACTCATCTATCGTCTGCAGAGTGAAGTTCAGTTTCCTTAGGTTGCCCCATCAATTGAGGGCACTTGATGTTAGTTTATGAGTATTTATTATCTCTCAAGGCCAGCGGAAGTGTTGACTGCCTTTTGCCAAAAGGGCGGACAATTCTAATTATTCACGAATACACTCACACTTACTCTCGCACAGGCACTCACACATACACACAGCTCACCGACCGACTTCTGTCATTTTGATTAACTGTAAATAACAGCTCAATTTCGCTGGCAGCGCTGCAACATCAGCAGTGGCAGCGACTGCGAAGCCCTACGAAGGCTTCCGTTGGGACGGCTTCACTTTTACTGTTACATTTTTTCGCATCTTCTTTTTGCTGTTGTTGCTGTTCCTGGAAATCGACTTCACTTTGCTGCTGTGCATATTGCGTTTGCATTTGCGATTGTTTTTTGCTCTTTTCGCTTTGTTGTAACTGAAACTACAGCAAGCACAGACTGAAGCAGAGGCAGCGACGCATCGCGACGTTGACAGAGACGAAGGCGGTGGCAGAGGTAGAGGCAGCGGCATAGACACAGGCAGAGACATAAAAAACCATAACAATAACAGCAACAATAACAAGAAAACAAGTTGTGCGCCGTCAACCTTGAATGTCGGGCACTTGCACACACACACACACGCACACACACACGTACACTTGCATGTATACACACATCGTCTGGTGTGACTTGCTGTTGTTGCTGCTGCGTCCACACTTTCTAGTGCCCTCTACGCAGTTCCAGAAGGAACGCCAGCAGCAAAAGCAGAAACAGAAACAGCAGCCATTTGCCTAGCATCCTCCAAGCAAACGAAGAGAGGGAGAGGCAGAGAGAGAGAGAGCGAGCGAGCTCCAACTACACAACCACAACAGCATGCTCTGTCTGCGTGCATACATATTTGTGTATAAGTGTATGTGTGTGAGTGTCTGCTGCGTCTGCTTCTGTCCCTTGTCCCTTGTCCCATGTCCCGCTGTCCCACTGACTCCTAGTTTTGCGTTTCTCTTTATGCTAGGCATGCTTCGCTGCAATTTTCATTCAGTTTTTCTCGTCTCCACGACTTCGACTGCCCTGCCGTTGTCGCTGTCGTTGTCGTTGTTGTTGGCGCATAGACAGGCGACGCGACGAATGGCGGAATGGTGGAATGGTGGAATGGCGGATGGCGGGCATGTGGTGCAGCAATGTAGAAAAATGTGTTAGTGGAGTAGTTGCCATTACGTCACCTTTGCGTCCATGTATGTGTAGGTCTGCATGTGCATGTGCATCTGTACTGGTGTGCTTGTATGTTTGTCTCTATGCATGCACATGACACACAGTCTCTGTGTTTGCATCTGTATGGGTGTGTGTGTGTGTGTGTGTGTGTTTGTATACCGGTCTCTAGCTGCATTCAGGGTCTCGGGCTTTGGGGTCTCGGTCGTCCAACTAACCAGGCAAAAACAAGAAGAAGTAGAAGAAAAAAGTAGACAAGCTCCGTCTCTTCTTTACTCTTTCCTCTCTCCTCTCTCGTTTCCCCCTCTGGCTGTGTCCATGCTCTTTTGTTACTAGTATCATCCGACTAGGAGTTTTGCGGTAGAATGCGTGTTTGTCTCCCTGCCTCTCTGACAATGTCTCCATTTTTTCCCTCTCCCTCTCCCTCTCCCGCTCCCTCCCCCTCCACCCATCGACGACTATTTGACTTTGTTTCCGTATCTTTAGTTACTCCCCACCACTACCATAAACTGGAGTATCATCACTGCCATTTTGAGTGCATTTGCAACGAGAGAATTCGAAAGCGAAAGTTGTGACGCATTTTGTGTTCACTTTTGCTTTCAATTGGAGCTCTATGTACGCATGTATGTATGTATGTTGTGATGTATGGTGTGATGCATGATGTATTATGTATATTTGTTATAATCCAAACATATAAAAATCTGCTTACCTGTTAACTGTAAATTCAAGTATGCTTGCTCAATGAGGTTGCGGGATCCTGAGTTTGGTTTCGAAAGTGGGCCTTGAGTTTGGCAGAGGTGATTAGCGGTCTTCTAAGTATGTATGTGTGTATGTATGTACAAATGTATGCGTGTACATCATTTGCACATCAATGTAATACTGGCTACGAATTACACACAAATGTCCTGAGTTGTGAGTTTGCGGATCACGAGAAGTAAAATACTATTTAAATTGTCGCACAACTTGCGATCAACAACAAAAAACAACAAAATAAAACACAAGGAAAACAACAAAATACGTATAAATAAAAAAAATATACATACACACACCTATGTGTGCATGTGTGTTTGTATGAATAAAAAACGAAACGAAATTCACGTAATTAAACAACAGCAAATGCGAGTCCTTTTTGAAATTGAATTAAATTTTAATTTTGAATTTGACTCCTCAATCTCGGAATCTCAATGTGAATGTGAAACGTATGTGATGCAATGCTTCTTCTTGCTCTTTGCGTTATGCTTTTGCTGCGTTTTTAGCTTTTTTTTAGCTGCCGCCCGACGATTCGTTCGATGCGACGCTGAATACCAAACTGCAGGCAATGCCAAAGCTAAAGCCCCGACGCGCCCCGATTGCACTGCAAAAAAGATCCTCTTGATCAGCAGCAGCAGCAGCAACAAAAACAAAAATAACAACAACAACATGAGCAACAGCAGCAAAAGGCAACAAAGGCAACCAGCAACAACACGAAAGCAACACGAAAACGACACGAACAACACGAGCACGCAACGAACGACGACAACGATGGCAACGATGATGATGATGATGATGATGATGATGATATTCTTGTTGCTGCTCTTGTTGGTTTTGTTGCTGTTGTTGTTGTTGCTGTTGCTGTTGCTACTGTATGGTAACGACTTCCTGCAGCTCGGCCTCGATCCCCCCTCCGCGCCCTGCCTTGCTCTCTTCACTATCCCCGTCCGTGGCGGCGGCCCTTTGCCAAAATGTGTACGACTTACGATGAGCATGAGAAATGTTGCTCTCCTACTAAATATAATCGTACAGCACACACACTCATCACACACACACACACACACACACACATACGCGCACACACACACATTTAACTGAAACTCGCCAGCGAAGGGCAACAACGGTGACTCAAAAGTGCTAATGATCAAGCTGGAACTGCGACTGCGGCAGCGACTCCGACTGCGACTGCGACTGCTACTATTACTGGGACGAAAAGCGCATGAGAAGGGCAAACCAGCACACACACGCAAAAACATGCACACACACATGCATACAAGCATGCAACCATGCACAAGAAAGTAAAATGGCACAAAAACTTGAGAGAGTGTTGAGTTGAGCTGAGTTGAGTTGAGTTGAGTTGAGTTGAGAGTTTCGTTGAGTTGAATTCGGTTGGGTTGAGTTGCGTTCAGTTGAGTTGAGTTAAGCAGACGCTGGCAGATCAGATGCATTGCATTATGCCTTGCCCCTCTCTAACTCACTATATTTTGCACTCTCTCTATCACACTCTTGCTCACTTATTGCATTGGTAAGCTTGCTCTCCCGGATTGTATGAGTCAAATGTCCTTCTTTTTTATATATGCGGGCGGGGAAAAGGAGGGAGCAGGTTGTGCAGCCCGATGATTATGTGAAACAGTAACATACATACATATATACATACATATATATGTGTGTGTGTATGTGTGTGTGTGTGTGCTTGAAATGCAGCACTTCCTTGAACGGGGACCAACGAATGCAACAGCGAATGCAGCGAATGCCAGCAAAATTTCGAGCACATTCGCTTATCTTTATTTTACTTCCCTACCCTTCTCTCCTCTTCTCTTCTCTTCGCTTTCAGCCCTGCTTCTGCTGCCAAATTCGGGAACTATTTGTGCATGTGCAGGGCATAGAATTTAAACGTACCTGGATATGGAGACGGAGATGGAGACGTCGATCGAGTTCAAGTTGAAGTTAAAGCTGAAGCTCAAGTTGGAGCTGTAGCTGTAGCTGAAGCTGGGGGCTGAAGCTGAAGCTGAAGCTGGAACTGCAGCTGTAGTCGAGGTTCAGTTAATGAGTTTTTTTCACATGGCGCGACATTTGGGAAACTTGAAATGCCTCTTCCTCTCTTCTGCTGCTTTTCACTTTACTTTACACACTCCAAAATTGTAATATTGCAAATTCTTTATTGCTGTCCTTTTCAGCAGTTCTCGAAGTTTTTGTCACTTTTCAAAAAACTAATGTATGTTTCAATTGTTGAACAAATAAAAAACAAAAAAATTGAATTGAAGAAAAGCTCAGATGAGCTTTTGATCCTTGCACTTGTTGCACTTGTTACTGTAGTTGTAACTGTTGTTGTTGTTACTGTTGCTGATACGCGTTGTCTATCTATGGCTGGTCTATCAATGATTGATCCGCATTCGCATCCGCATCCGCATGCATTGATCAATTGAGTGGGAGTCGAGCAGCGCCGCTGCTAACAGTAAAAAAATTCGATTTGAATTTGAAATTGTGCGTATTGTCTGAACTAACTTTAGTAACTGAACCGATCGAATTAAAAAGCTCAACTGAGTTCCGAAAAAATGCAGTTAAATGTGTTGATATTGCTGTTGCCCCTACTTCTTCGCTGTGTGGTGTGTGTGCGAGTGTGTGTGTGTGTGCAAGTATGTGAGAGTGTGAGTGCTGCCCAATTGAATCAGAGAATTCCCTGTCAATGTATGTGTGTGTGCCCCTGTGTTTGCTCTTTTTTTAATACAACTTTTTTTTACATACATACACACACACACGCATACATATTTCCTTCATTTTTGGGCTTGCGATTTGCCATTGGAGTGCAGCGACGTCAACGTCCACAACGACGCTGACGTCGACGTCAGCCCGAAACCGAAACACGACGATCAGCAACGCGTCGTCACTGCAGTCGTCCCACAGCGCGACGCGTCGCCGCGGCGCTGGCGCACATATTACAGCAGCTGGCAGCGCAGTCGCCAAAAATTTGCTCGCTGCGCAGGGCAGGGCAGGGCAGGGCAGGGCAGTCAGCAGTGAGCAGAGCCCGAGCCAGCGGCAGCGGTAAGGGCAGAGACAGAGGCAGAGGCGAAGCGCATGCGGCTCTTGCGCTTGCCATGTATATTTCTTGTTTCTTTTTTTGGCAAAAAAAAAAAAAAAAAATTGAAAAATAAAATAAAATAGAATAATCGACAAAGAGCAGCAGCAGACGGGACCGAACAAAAATAGCCTTTGTCGCGTCTTTTTTTTTTTAATTTTTATTTTGAATTTTATTTTTTTATTAAAAAGTTTTGTTTATTCATTTCCAGGTCTGAAATTGGGGGAAAATGTAAAGACACCTCGCCAAATAAAAGCGAGAAAAAAGAACAGCAAAAGCAAAAGAAAATGTTAAAAGAACAACAAAATTAGCGGTTGCTGTCGCTGTCGCAGTTGCTGCGTTGTTGTTGCGTTGTTGCTGCTGCTTGTCGTTGTCGTTGTCGACAATGTTGCGAATGCACACACAAACACACACACACACAGAGATAGAGAGAGAGAGAGAGAGAGAGACTTGCGAACAGACGGAGCAGCAGAAGGGCAAAGCCAAGAATTGCAGCTGAAGCTCTACACACACAAATTTGTTGTGCGTTGTTGACAATTATTTGCTGCTGCTGTTGCTGCTGCTCTCATTGCTGTTGTTGTTGTTGCTGTTGCAGCGCCGCTACAAATGTTTGCTTTTGCTCTGCTGCGAATTGAGTTCATTGCAGATCCGCAGCAGTCAACAACAACAGCAGCAGCAGCAGCAACAACAACAACAACAATTGGGCGCACACTTGCAGTGCCCCACACAACTTTCACTGTCTCTGTGTTTGTGCAACAACAACAGCGCTCCAAATACCTATACAACTGTTGTCTATATACATATGAATGTGTGTATATAGTATATATATATATATATATATATATATTTACTTGTAGAAAACAACGATCAATGTTCATATCAAAGCGTTTATCAGCTTCGTTTTCAGTTTTCAGTTTTTCGATTATTTTTTTCTCTTTTTTTTTCTTTTTTTCTTTTTTCTTTTTTTTTTGGGTTGCCGTCGCGTCGGCTTGTTGCTGTTGTTGTTGTTGTTGTTGTTGTTGTTGTTGCTGCTGTTGTTGTTGGAGCTCAAGTCGCCGCCAATTGAAAGTTGTAGCCCAAATTACGAGAATGTGTCGCATTTTTACAAAGCCCAACAAATTCTTCTGGCCCCTTTTCCATTTCCATTTTCAATTCCATTTCCAATTCGCACATACATACATACAAACATACATGCCGTTACAATTTGTGCATTTGTGCTGATGTCGATTGCCTGATTGGTTATCGCATCGTATATACATGTATTTCCATGTTTGTTATAACCTAATTCCACTCGCTGTGGCAAGAGGGGAAAGTGGAGAGCGGAGAGCATCAAGGGGAAAGGGGCAGCCCGCCCTAGCCCTGACAAGGAACTTGTTGCCAATTGCAGTCGCATCTTGCAGCAATTGTTTTGGTTAGTTTGAGTTTTGTTCTTTGCGCTTTTTCTGATTTTATTTATTTATTTATTTATATTTTTTGCTGCTTTTGGGGAGACTGTGACTGAGACGGAGACGGAGACTGAGACGGAGACGGAGACTGAGACGCAGACTGAGGCTGCTGCCCGTCGTCTGTTTGCTGAACTCAATTTTTTGTAATATTTCTTAATGTTTTCACTTTTTTTTCGTATGCCCAATTTTTTAATTGTGCTTGTCTCGCACTTGTGTTGTTCATTTTTTCAGAATACGCATATTTTTTTAAAAAACTTAATTTTTTTCTGTATTTTGGATTGTTTGCCATGGTTTTTTGGCAGTTGTAGTTTGACCTTTTGTGTTTGTCGACTCAAATGTTGAATGAAATCTCAGTCAACACTTTTTTCTTAATTTTTTTTATTTGCCATTTATTTTGTGGCTTATTTCAAGAACAGTTGAGTAACTGAGACTGAAACTGAAACTGAAACAGAAACAGAAACAGAAAGAGAAACAAAAATCCCGTTTGCATTGGCTCTCCTCTAACAGAGGCTGTGGGCAGTTGAACTGTCGCTTGGTTGTTGCAATTGCTATTGACATTAACCCCTTGCATGGCCTCGATTTAAGTAAACACAACAACAAATTGACAATAACAACAACAACAATAACAACAACAGCAACAGTCATAATAACTACAACAAACGCAGTGATCGCACGGCGATCGCAATGAACTCGTCGCTGTTTGTTCTAATTGTTGTAGAGAGCTGCATAGGGTTGCCGACACCACACACACGCACACACACACACACACACACACACACACACACACACAGCGCTGAAGGCCTAATAAATGCGGCGTCCATTGACCGCGGTCGCTCGTGAAAACGGCAAACAACAAACGCCGCCGCTCCAAGTTGCGTATACGTAATATTTTGTAGCTGCCTCGCTATTTCGCTCTCATTCTCTCACTCTCTCTCTCGCTCGAGTCTCTTTCGGCGTTAGAGCAGTAGAAGCAGAGATCGAGCGAGAGAGAGAGAGAGCGCGACAGAGTGAGAGGCTCCTCCAAATGTATTGAGAGAATTGTGTGGCACCAAAAATGAAAATCAAAAACAACGAAATCAACATTTGCCAAGTTCAACGACACTCAACGCTTATTCGCTTGCGTTCTCCCAAATGTGAATGTTCGAACTTCGAATATTGTGAATAACTCGCACTCAGCTGCGTCTATTTGTCGCGTGACTAACTGCAAGCTCTGCCCCCTCTCTCTCTCTCTCTCTCTCTCTGTCTCTCTGCCCCTGCTGTGATCAGTTCAGCTTCTTCAACAATTTGTCATCTTAATTTCTAACAGAGTGAAAAGTAATTCTGTGACAACGGAACAAAACCGAAAACTGTTGCTTTCTTATTCTTCTTATAACTCAAATAACTTATGCACATTTCAGAAAGTTTCATCAAAAGTAGGAGATGATTGATGTAAGACTGTAATGTGGAAATGCTTTAGATGCGTTCCGTGACTCACAGTTTCTTCCATCTAGAAGATTACTTAGATTAGATTAGACGCTGCCTCTGATCTGCGAGTTGTTTTATGGTTTTTAGATGAGTCACAGTTGTACACTTAGCCAATTTAGGTAGAGCTCTACCGGAACTCACAGTGAGTCTATTCACAAGAGTACGAATTGATCTCTTTCTGAATACAACTAATGTGTGGCAAATTGTTGTAAACAACTGTGGAAGAGTCCCATGCTTATATCGATCTATATTATATTTCCATATGGATTGTGTTGCCATCTACCGGCAGCGAGTATAACTATGATATTAAAACATATACATCGATCTGCAAATTCAGATTGTCTATTTCCGAGTCAATCTAGTTGATCTATACCAAATTAGCCACAGAGAGAGAAAGAAGTAAGAAGACGATAATACTTATGAAACGATTTCATTATCGGATCAGCCAAACGTGTCGCCATCTACCGACAGCGAGTATTACTATGAAGTATTACTTTTGGAAACTTCGAAGTGTTTATTGATCTATATCAAATTGGGAATATAGCGTGTGCTAAGCTGACGATAATACATATGGAACGATACATATATATCGATTTTAATTTATTTAAATATTTATAGGAATAATTAACTTATGACTTGATCTAATATTTTAATATTGACTCATTAGTCGTCTTCAGTCTATCTCCAATTAGCCACAGAGAGAGAGAAAGAAGTAAGAAGACGATAATACTTATGAAACGATTTCATTATCGGGACAGCTAAACGTGTCGCCATCTACCGACAGCGAGTGTAACTAAGCATAATTAAACTAACAAATCGGTCTACAACTATCTGATTGTCAAATTCGGAGTCAATATTTGTGTTCGATCTACAGCAAGTTGGCAAGTTGTCGATTGTAAATATTATCGATCGATTTTAACGGTTGTTATCGAAATCATGAAATGTTTATTTTGATAGTGTGTAAATGGCGATAGGTAAGGCTTAATCGCATGGAAGTTTTTGACTGGTTTTATGTGGTTTAATGTGATGTTTGGTCACTTACATGTTCGCATGTACCGTTATCTCTAGGCGACCCTTAGCGCTGCTCCTGCACTTTGTTTTGGGGATTGCACTTTGTTTATGAACTGATCCACGTTATCGATATCGTTATCGCTATCGCTATAGTTATCGTTCTCCTTCTCCTAGTCCTCGTCGTCTTTGCTCGCTCAGCTTGCTTTGCTTTCGCTGTCGCTTTCGCTTTCGTTAGGCTGATTCTGTTTGTGGATTCTGTTTGTTCACGTTCCAATCAAACTATTGTGTGTTTTGATATTTGGCTTAGCGGTTTCTCGTGTTGTTCGTTAAAAAAAAACATTATTATTGCACATTCGTGTGGTCAACATTTGTGGCTCGCGTCGTTTGTTGTTTGTTGTTATCTGTTTTTTTCTTTCTTTCTTTTTTGTCGTTGTTGTCGTTTTGTAGAATGTTTTCCGATTAACTTATTTTCGCATTAGCAAACACTAAACACTTAAAAAAAATTACAATAAACGGCAAAAAAATCTATTAATAATTTGGTTAAAATACATAAATGTTTGTTTTACACTTTTGTCGAATTTGCTATTAATGTTGTTGTTGTTAGTTGTAGTTGTTGTGGATGTTGTTGTTATGATTAGAACTATTTGTCTTTTCAGATATTCTTCTTTAGACTTTATTATGTTTGTGTTTCAGTTTCTACTTTGTTTCTCTATTTCTCTGTTTATCTGTTTGTGTTTTTGGTTTGCTTTTGAGCTGTTGGTTAATTTTTTTTCAGTCGCGCGTCGCAACACGCGCACGTAACGAGCAACAAACAGCAACTAACGTTATTTTTAAAAACGGAACTCAATTGAAGTGAGCCAAGTAGCGCCAAGGCAGCCACAGGACGAGCTTTGCCGGCAGCACAAACAGAGCAACAGCAGCAGCAGCAGCAGCAGGAACAACAACCACAACAGTCGTCGTCGCAGCAGCAGCAGCAGCAGCGATGCGACAGCGCTGTCGTGGTACTTCGTGGTACTCGGCCCTCGGCCCACGGCCCTCGGCCGTCGGCGTCGCGTCGTTTGTAGTTGTCGTCGTTCACATTGCTGTTATTGTTGTCGACGCTTAAGGACCAAGCGAACGCACGAAGCAGACACGAAGCAAGCAGCTAACGTCACACGAAGCCGCAAGACAACGCCACGCCACACCACGCGATGCGATGCGGCGCGACTCGCGACGTAAAAGCTCTGCTGCTCCGGCTGCTCTTGATGCTGTGACAGCGGCAGAGGCTGGAGCTGCGGCTCTGATCGGAGGTTGGGGCCAAAGCAGTGCGCAGTCAACGTCGTTCGACGGACGCGCGACAATGAAATAGAAAATTTAGCACACAATTGAAGCTATTACATGCGCACATAGACACGCACACACACACACACACACACACACACGCACGCACGCAGGCATAGGCACAGACACGCTTACGCGAGACAGAGCAAAGAAGGGGATGCCTGCGTTGACGTCGAAGTCAGCGTCAACTTCAACGTCAACGTCAAAGTCAACGTTAAAGTGGACGTCGGCATTGGCGTCAACGTCTGAAGCCCGCTAATGAGTGCGCCAAATGTTGTGCTATGATTTGAAGGTAACGCGTTACTTTGGCGCCTCGTGTTGCTGCCTGGACACTGTGGCAACTGCAAGTGCCGGCCACTGTCCGTCTAACTGTTGTTGCTCAGCACATTGCGAATAATAATAATAGAAAAGAACGTTGGAACTATTGCCGCCGCTTTACGCTTTGAACTCAACGCTGTCCCGCCGTCCGCTCTCGACTGCAGACTGCAGACTGGCAACTGCGAACTTCGAACTGCGAACTGCGAACTGCGAACCGCTGACTGCGATGTCGTTGAAATCACACGTTAAACTACACACGAGTACTAAACACTCTCATTACTCATTTCGCAGTCGCATTTCGCTGGCAACGCAGCCTCACAGTACCACCCCTTGCTGCCGCCGCCGTCGCCGCCAATCCTGCCGCGCGGCCTACATCATGTGGAATAGTCAGAATAGCCACCCCGCCCACCCTCTCACCAACGCTTCACCATAGCCACCCCCTTCGACGGCAACGGCAACGGCAGCAGCGGCGACGGCAGCGGCGGCAGCAGCAACAACAACTAGAATTATTTTTTATTTTTATATTTTTGTTTTTCTTTTTTTGTGTTTTGTGTTTTGCGTTTTGCGTGCAGCGTTAAAAAAGGATGCGACTGCGACGGCGACGGCGACGGCGACGGCGACGTTTGCAGAAGGAAAATCGCAAACAAAACAAAAAGTAAAAACGAAAAATGCTAAAACCAAAAGCAGCAGCAACAACAACAACAGCAATAACAACACGACGAAACAAAAAAAAAAACAAAAGAGTAAACGCGCATGTGTGTGTGTGTGTGTTTGTGTGTGTGTGTGAGCAGCAAAAAAAATAAGAGGATTCCCGTAACCAACCCCGCTGCATGCTGTGTCCGCTGCTGCTGCGGCGCCAGCATCGCTGCCACTAACACACACAGATAGACAACACACACACACTAACCCACACACACACTAACACACACACACACACACACACACACACATACAATCAACCCCCGTGCACGAAATTTAAAAAAAAAACAACAACAACAACAAATTGTAAAGGCCAAAAAAATCCAAAATACAACTATGTGCAGTAAATGTGATGAAGAGCGGCACGACAGGCGGCCTGAGCGCTGAAGGGGGCGGTGGGGTTGGCAAAGGGGAGGAGGAGTAGTAGAGCTTGAACTTCCACCCACTAGCGTCAAAAAGGGGAAATCGACGGGCCGACGCACAAAAATATTCAGCCCAAAAAAAACCATTGAGCTTGCCAAGTGTGTGTGTGTGTGTGCGTGTGTGTGTGGAGAGATATATGCTTGTATGTGTGCGTGTGTGTGTGTGTGTGTGCACTCATTTTTTGTAATTTTAATTTGTTGTTATTGTTCATGAGCTGCGGAGGTGTTGAAGGGGGTCCAGGGACAGCGTGAGAGGGGCTGGGCGAGAGGGTGGGTAGAGAGAGGGGAGAGGGGCTGGTGGGAATGGCAGCGGTTTGCATTTTTATATGTTAAATTGTTGTCGCGATATTTATTGTGTGCTTTTTTAGACTCGCAATCAATGATGATAAAGATAACGCACGATAAAATGGCAACTAGTAAATCACAGCAGCCATATCCACATTCACATTCACATTCACATTCACATTCATATTCATATACTTATTCATATACTTATTCATATTCATATTCATATTCATATTGAGATTCCTATTCACATTCGCAGTCACAATTAGAGCTAAAGTTAAAGACAGAAGCGCGCGGGACAAACAGAAGCAGCTGAAGAAGAAGCAGCAAAAGAAGAAGAAGCAGCAGCAGCAGCAGCGGCACTAGGACAAGCAACACGTCCTCGCAGGTCCGACAGCTGGCCAACTAACTGTTGTGACTGTTGTGAGTGTTAGCCACCTCGTTGCCTTGTTGCCTTGTTGCCGGCAAATGGCCAGAAGGCCACACGGCGAGCCGGCAAAAGTGTCCAAAACACAAACAGAACAGAAGATGAGAATGAAAGCAAACGAGAGAAATGAAAAGAAATGAAAAGAAAAGAAAAGAAAAGAACAGAAAAGTTGAGAAAGAGCAAAACCCACAGAGTGAAGCGAGAATGACGACGACGACGAGACGACGACGACGACGTCTTAACAGTTACTAACTGCTGAAAGAGGCTGGCTGCCGTTGGTCCTGCCCGGTGCTGGCTCCTGCTGCTGGTCTTGCTCCTTAGACCCCCCACCATCCACCCATCCCTCCATCCACCCATCCACCATCCTTGTCGTCCGTCTGCCAGCAAGCAAGCACAACAAAAAAAATGAACTCAGCCAGCCGGCAAAAGTCGCCGTGTGGCCTTCATTGCCACGGCAATGGCAGTGGCAGTGGCAGTGGCAATGGCAATGGCAGTGGCAGTGGCAGTGGCTCTGGCGTCGACGTCTACGGCGCGCGCTGAGGACGTCAGCAGCGCTGCGACGGCAGAGCACAGCACAGCGCAGCACAGCACAGCAGAGGCGAGCCGGCAGGAGGTCAAAGTTTGAAGACAAGGCAACTACTAGGCTGCTTAGAGAGATCTATTCTTATTATTTAGTTTGCTGGTTATGGCCAACAAAATTGACCACGTTGGAGAGGGCCCAAAGCAGCAGACGTGTGTGTGTGTGTGTGTAACAGTCTGTGTGTGTGTGTGTAACAGTGTGTGTGTGTGTGTGTGTGTTTGCCTGCATACAAATGAGTGTAATAAAATCAAATGTTGATAGTGTGTAGTTGTAAGCATTACCTTAACCTAACCACGCACACACAACACACACACACGCACACACGCACACAGGCCAAGAGAAAATAGCACAAAAGCAGGACACACAGAAACCCACACACACACGCACACACGCACACACAGAGAGGCTGGGGCAGTGCCAGGACAGCACAAAGAAATCTACTACACGCAATCTTCATTTTCAACGCCATCAAAGCCATTCCAATCATCATTATCGTCGCCATAATCATCAAGTAAAGTACCCACCAGTTGTGCCTCAGTTGCCTCAGTTGTTGCTGCCACTTCTGTGGCGTCTCGCCTTGAAGCATGCTACATAAATGTCTCTTCTCAGCAAGCGACTCGCTCTCTCTCTCTCTCTCTCTCTCTCTCTATCTTTCTCTCTCGCTGTGTGTGTGTGCCTCTCTCTCTCTCTCTCTCTCTCTCTGTCTCTGTCTCTTTAGTTGTGGCGCTCTCTTAGCTACTGAGACTACGACTTGGAGATGCCAACAAGTGCGCCGAAGTTTTTGTTTTTCCATTTTCCCTTTTTCCGTAAGAGAACGCGCTGCTGTCTTTTAGTGTGTGCGTACTCTCGTGTGTGTGTGTGTGCGGGTGTGTGCGGGTGTGCGTGTGTGTGACTGGGAGAGCAAGGCTACAAAGACAGTGTAACAGAATCGACGCTTCGTCGCTTCGCACTGAGGATGCCAGCGTCTTCGTTGTAGTTTTGTTCTCGGTTCGCTGCGAACGAAACTAGAATGGCAGCGAAAGCAGAGCGTGGGTGTGGAGGGGGAGTAGGAGCAGTAGGAGCAGTAGGAAGGGGGAGCAGGAGGTGTAGGAGGCAGAGAACGCAGCGGGCAGGCAAATGCGACAAATTATTTTAGCTGCATGCCGATCAGGCAAAAGGGGGAGAAGAAACTAACAGAACGCGAGAAAGTAGGGGGGGGGGGGGCGGTAGTGGTACAACATGGAGGCGGATGCTGCAAATACTTGTAGTTAGTTAGTGGTTATAGTTGTTGTTGTTGTTGTTGTTGTTGTTGCTATCTTCTTGTGTGTTAAATAAAAAATGTTCGAGTCGGAGAATTCTTACAATCACACACATATACTCACACACACACACACACGCACACACACTTAGTGAAGAAATAGGCGCTTGTAGTTGTTGTTGTTGTTGTTGCAACATGTGTGTGGGTTGCACATAATTTTGATTTACTCGGCACACACCCCGACCAAGAGGAACCTCGTTTATGTACAGATACACACGCACACACACACACACACACACACGCACACACGCAGACACACACACACACATGCACGCACAAGTCTTGTAAGTCTTTGCTTGGCTGCAGAGAAAGGGAAAAGGGGTGGGGCGGTGGTGGTGGGGGGTGCCTTGATTTTGAGTTTGTTTTACTTTTACTTTGCGTCGCTGTTGGAGGAAAACTTTCAGCATATTTTCTTAGACAGCGCAGCTCTCGAGTGTGTGTTTTTTTAAATTACACACACACACACTGACACACACATTGACACACACACACACACTGACATACACACACGCACGTACATGCGCGCACACTCATAAGCAAAACATTGATGTATGTACATCTTATGTAGATTATTCGCTGTGTATAATTTTTCAGCTCGTAGTAATTAGCCAATAGGAATAGCTTTTGCATATGTAGTTGTGGGCGTGTTCCCAACCAGGGGGTGTGCTCCACACCCCTTATCCCATACACCATACACCATGCATCGTACCCCGTGCCACGATTGCCTCTTCCAATGTGTGTGTGTGTGTGTGTGTGAGTGTGTGTGTGCGTGTATGTGTGTGTCTTCGTGCATGTGTAGCGTGTGCCGTGTGTGGCATGTGGCATGTGGCGTGTGGCATGTGTGGTGTCGCTGTGTGGCATTGCGACTCTTTGGGATCTCAACTTCGGGTGTCGCTTCAAATGTTGCCTACAAAGGAGATGATTCCCTTCCTTTTGTCTCTTGTCTCTTGTCTCCTTTCTTTCTAATTGAAATATGTGTAAGCAGTTATTTATTTAAATACATTCTTTCACTTGGAGTCTGCTTCTCAATGTTTATTTCATTTAACTGAAAAGTTCATTGCAACAAATTATTTAGAATTAAAAGTTTAGAGAAAGTTTCAATTGAAAATCATATACATTTAATTTATTTAATTCTTTTATTTTTATACCCAACACTATCTATAAATAATTTGTTTTAATTAAATTATATTTATAGTTTTTTAGTATTTGTATACTTTAGAATCTTGATTAGTTAATTAGATTATATATTTAGGTTTTTTTAATGTTTAATTGTTTCAAAACAAACTTTACTAAATTGTCAAGATCTCAGAGAAGAAACGTCTTAAATCCATTAAGGATTGAAAAGGAAAATTAAACAGTAAATTTAAAGGAGTTTAAAGAACAAGAACAACAAGTTAGCTGTAATACGGGATAAAAGAACAGACTCTATTAACTGCATATATTCTTGATCAATATCAACAGCCGAGTCTTTAAGGATGAGTCGATCTCAGTAACTATCCGAACTGGGGACACCAGGCACTTGTATACCATACGCAGTTCTAGTTTATTTTAAATGTTATTCTACTTAGACAATTCCTACTGAAAATGCGCTTGGATAATAACTTTGTAAAGCAATCCTGAAAGTTTCATAAAGATTGGTTCATTAATAAAAAAGATATCCGGAAAGGCAAGAAAGGGAATATTTGCATTGACTCAACACGTGTGTGCGAGCGAGACAGCGCTACATGCCTATGTCAAGTATGTTTGCATAGAGCAAATGCATGTATGTGTAGTAATTTACAAATGGTAAATGTGGAGTGATGTATACATGTATATCTAGGTATATATGCTGATATATATATATAGGAGGAATTCTCTTAAGATCAAATTACTTTTATAAAGCGACTGGCACCGGGTATGATCCGCTTGTTATTATAATATAATTTATTTTTGATAATATTAACATATTTCATATGTAATAAATTATAAGAATTTGTATTTAAATGTATTTCGATGAATTATCTTCAATTTGCACTTGCTTTAAATATTATTCAATAGTATTATTAATAGTAAATAATATTATTATTGTTACTCTTAATAGAAGAACGCTTTCCTTTCGCTTCTTGCTCTTCAGTTGTTTAGAGTTTTATAATAAAATTTTCTATGATCTGCTAAAACCCAAATGTAATAACAATAAATTACACTTATAGTTTATTTGTATATTATTGTTTGTCTGTTATATTTATGTATACTATATTTTCACTATTTATCGAGCAATTATTGCAACTAATTTGGACTCGAAAACTCAGCCTGCAATGCTGGGGAATTAATTAGTTTGCAAGCAGCATAAAGTTTTCTTTTTTTTATTTATTATTATAAATATATATATATGAGTATATATGTATGTGTGTATTGTGAAATATGGCAGCTAATGTTTCTTGTTTGTTGTTGTTGTTATTGCTGTTGCTGTTGCATCGCAGTTGGGCAAGTGTCTGCCCGTTATTAATTATGAATATCGAAATAAATTGAAATAAGAAAAAAGCGACAGAATAGTCGTGCAGACGAGCGAGTCTATTGAAAATTCATTTGTACTCATACCCGCACTCAGACACGTACTCACACTCACACTCATACTCAAACTCACACTCAAACACTTGTGATGGCATTCATTTGTATGAGTTTGTCGAGGGGAACAGAGGTTCTGGACGGACTGTGGCCTGTGCAAAATAGGAGATATAGCGATAGAGAGAGAGAGGGAGAGTGAGTAAGTAAGGTAGGGGGTAGAGTGAACGGGGTAGGGGTAGTAGACAAGGGGCAGCAGGTAAGCGCCAGCAGGTGGACACGCCAAAGAGCAAGTGAAAAGTGTCAGGAGCTGCGCTCATTTCACAGCTCCACCTACTTTTTGATATTGCGCTGTTTTCGGTTAATATATTACGCACATGTTTCCCGAGCCTGGCTTGGGCGAGGGGGCAGCGGCAAGGCGGGGTTTGAGAGTGCGAGCGTAAGGCCTACACCTATCTGTATGTGCGTGTATGTGTGTGAGTGTGTGTTATGTACACACACAACATGCTGAAAACACTAGCGAACCCACAACGCCCTCGCGAGGACACACGCACATACACACACACACACACACACACACGCACACACACACATACTCACGCACACGCACAGCCCATAAACGAGCCAAAATATTAACCAAACAGAGGAGAGCGCCAAAAGCGAATATCAACCCTAACTCCCCACTTCACGCCCAACCCCCACCGCCAGCCCCATTGCGCACACCTCAACCCCTCAAGCCCCTTTCCGCTTACCCAACCCGTCGGTCCCACGAAACGATGCGCGGCAGTTAAAAATATTTAAAAATGTGGAGTGCGACGCAGTTGACGGCGGTTAGCTCCAATCTCCCTCCTCCTCCTCCCACTCTCTCAACCCTCCCCCTTGCTCCACACACAACCAACCAAACATTTGCCATCAACAAAAACTGTGCGTATGTGTACTTTTTATTTATTTATTTTTTTACTTTTTTGTTCTTTTTTTCATTTTTCATTTTTGGCAAAGAAGTGGGGGGCTGGCGTTGGGAAGGGGCGTTGGCGTTGGCGTCGGCATCAGCGTCGGCGTTAGCAGCAGCCACCACTTTTGGTTAATTGCCAAAAACAACTGCACGCCAGATGTAAGCAACAACTGTAACAGCGGCAACGGCAACGGCAAGAGCAACAGAAAGAGTATCAGCAAGCGAGAACGGGAGAAGGAAGGAGAAAGGAGGGAAGCGAGGTGAGAAGCAGAGAGAGAGAGAGAGAGAGAGAGCTGATAGAGAGAGAAGCGAGGAGAGAAGCTAGGATAGAAGCAGAGAAGCGAGGAGAGAGAGAGAGAGAATAGCGTGTAGAGAAGCAAATAAGGTAGCCAGGGGAGAAGCAGAGAGAGAAGCCAGGAGAGAATCTAGGAGAGAATCTAGGAGAGAAGTTGAGAGAGAAGCTAGGAAAGAAGTTGAGACAGAAACTAGGAGAGATGTTAAGAGCAGCGAGGAGAGAAGCTGAGAGAGAAACGAGTAGAGAAGCAGATAGAGAAGCGAGAACGAAAGCTAGGAGGGAAGTTGAGAGAGAAGCTAGAAAAGAAGATGAGAGAGAAGTTGAGAGAGAAATTAGGAGAGAAGTTAAGAGAGAAGCCAGGAGAGAATCTAGGAGAGAATCTAGGAGAGAATCTAGGAGAGAAGTTGAGAGAGAAGCTAGGAAAGAAGTTGAGACAGAAACTAGGAGAGAAGTTAAGAGAAGCGAGGAGTGAAGCTGATTGAGTATAATTTGATAATTTATCGATTTCCGATATATATCGATATAATTTATATATAATTTCACTTTTTGGCAACTGCTTCTAGCTGGTTTAATGATTCTCGATCAGTTCAAAGATGAAGTCGACCTTTGATTCGAACTCTGCAAATCTACAGATAATAGTAGTGCATGCTGAAGAGAGTCTAAAATAAGTTAAAAAACTCAATTGTTCAAATGTTTTTTTAATTCAATTGGAAATCAAACTATGCTATAATTGTTGGTACCAACTATAGGCAAGGGTATTTCACATTCTTCCAACTGACTTCGAGATTAAGTCAAAGACGATCTTCGCGTTGTCAGTTGGCCATTAGTGTTGTGGAAAATGTTGCTTAATTACTTAAGCAGAATGTTGGCAGTTGGCAGTTGGCAGTGGAAAATACCAGGCTTTGCTGGTGCTGTTGGCAGAAAGGAAATTCATTTCATTTCACTTTTTCATGCGCGTATGTAGTACTACATAAAAAAGAGAAAGGAAAGTTTTTCTAATTCGCATTTATGTTTAATTTTTTGGGCGCTTTCGTTCTTTCTCTCTCGTTTGCGCAACTGGAAGCGCACGATAAAAGAGAAGGGCCCGGTAAAAGCTGAGACCCATCCCCAATTGAGCCACCTAGTCTCCCTTTTCTTTATTCCCCCTCTCCCGAATCCCCCCTCTGCCCACTCCACTGCATAACTTTGCCACTGTGCGCCTCTTTTTTAATGGGGTGCTTTATGACAAACTTTCAGCTCGCGCCACTCGACACATGTATGTTCGACTCTGCCTGTGTGTGTGTGTGTGTGCGTGTGTGTGTGTGTGTGTGCGTGTGCTTAAAAAAAGTAGAAGTAGCCCTTCATGTGTGTGACTGTGTGCTTGTATTTGTGTGGAGGTAATGTCGCGCTTACAATGGCGCTGGGGTAAGGGGAAAGCAAGGAGATTCACGCATTTCTAACACCGCCCACTAATGCCAACTGTGTGTGGCCATGTCTGTGCGTGAGTGTGTATCGATGTGTGTGTGTGTGCTCATATGTAAACCCCCCACCAGGCAAATGGAGCCCATGTAAATTGTGCTTACGTGTGTGTGCGCGTGTCTGCGGAGTAATTTTTTAACTAATTTTCTATACAAATTTTTAGCATGTCGCTGGGGTCGCACACACATTCACACACACACACACATATTTAAATATATAAAAATATATATACATACGTGTGTGTGCACATATGCATATATAAGAGCTCATTCCTTCACTAGCAGCTCGTGTTTATGTGTCTGTGCTGTGACTTTTGGCAGTAGAAGTTGTGGTGTGTTCCCATTTCCCATTTCCCATTTCCATTTCCCTTTCCCATTTTCACTTGCCACTTGCCACATTTATCGCTGCGCTTGTGCTAATCTGAACTCTCTATGAGATGACCCCTTAGTCCATATACTGAACTGAACATGGATTACACAATCAATTCATATTTTAAATTTAAATATTGAAAACTATAAAACAATTATTAAAAAAATATTATGAGATTTAAAAATGTATTGTAAAATAAAAAAATATATAAAAATATAAAAAAAGAAAATAAATAAAATAAAATGTATACATAATAAAAAAAATAAATTAAAAAAAAATAAATATAAATAAAATATAAATAAAATAAAATAAAAGTAAAATAAAAATAAAATACAAATAAAAATAATATAAAATAAAAATGAGAAATGATAGAAAATTATTAGAATTGTATTAATTGTGTATTTCATTTGTACACAATTAATTAAAATTTTGTTAGTGAAATTTTGTTATTTAAAAAACAAGGAGATTTAATTTTGATACGCTTGGATTTTCTATTATCTAGAATTTACACTTAAATAAAGTACAAATTAAATAAATTGTAGAAACTAAACTCGAATTATGCACAATTAATTTAATTTCTGTAAATTTGTTAAATATATAAATAAATATAGAGGGAATGAAGTAATACACGAAGAGCTCCTCTTACTGAGTATCTATGTACATACTTTCATTGGGCACTGTAATCATACAATCTGAACTGCAAAGAGGTGTGATCGGGGATTTGCCTTAGACAATGTCTCCACAACAGGATCTCAAAGATCTCCTGAGCCGGTCATGGCTTTTCCTGTTAAATTTTTTCTTGTTAAATAACTTTTGGAAATTTGAACATTTCTGAGCATAAAGAGATGTGCAAATATTATGGTGTTTTTTTTTGTTGTTTAATAGTGTCATTTAGAATAGGAATATCGATAAAATCAGCAAACATATTTGAAGGAAAAAAGTAGATGTATGAAATCATTCATACGGGCTTTTGCAATATGTTTCTAACATGCTGTGCCATTGTCTGTATCTCTCTTGCTTTTTATTTTTCTCCCGCAGCTTCGGTTTGTGTGTGTGTGTGTGTGTGTGTATGTGGACAAACACTCTATCATAATATTGAAAGTCACACACGATTATATAGACGTTAGAGAATGCTATTATAAGCCTTAGACGGACACACACTTACACACACACACACACACATGCACACTCGTACAATGGAACCTTTTTGAAATAATAGGAAACACGCCAAAAAGTATGCAACAAAGTTTGAAAAACAGTTGAATTATAAAATATTTCGATGGAGAGTCATGTTATGGCTATGACGATGTGGCAGTGGCAGTGGCAGTGGAAGTGGAAGTGGCAGCATGATATGCATTTTGGGTAAGCTGTGCGATGGTCCCACATGGCTGGGGGGATGGCGCATGGGGTGTAAGTCTAGGCCTAGGCCTAGGCCTAGGGGATCGGTCAGTCATTCTGATTTGCATTGTTTGTTGTTAGCAGTGTCAGCTGCCACAGATAGATTGTCCATATCTGCACATGTGTGTGTGTGTGTGTGTGTGTGTGTGTGTGTGTGTGTATGTGTGTGTGAGCAAGTAAAATTAACATTTCATTTGGCTGCGTTTTTTCGCTTCATCAATAAATTTGCCAACCCCAAGCACACACAACAAAAATTCGTTTTTCCATTTTTTCATTTTCAAATATTATTTTTCATTTTTTTCTTTCATTTTTTTTGTGCCCATTCTTTTCAATAAAAAACCATTACATAGGCAAATATAAATATTGTCCGCGCCTTTGCGTATGTGTGTGTGTGTGTGCGAGTGTATGTGTGCGTGTCGAAATATTGCCGGGAAAAAAGGTAGCCATTATAATTGCAATATGAAAAGCATGTGACGTCAAATATTTTTCGGTATTATTCATGAGGTTTCTCATTTGTCAGGGAAATAAAAACAAACAAACAAACAAAAACATTTGTTTGGGCTGTTGCCATTTAGTTGAGGAGAGTCTGACTATCTCTCTTACTTTCTCTTTCTATCTGTATTCTCTCTGTCTCTCTCTCTCTCTCTTATTTTTTCTTTCAATCTGGATGTCTCTCTGTCTCTCTTATTTTCTCTTTCTATCTGTATGTCTCTCTGTCTCTTTCTCTCTCTCTCTGTCTTTATCTATCTATCACTCTCTTTCTTGCTTTCTCTCTCTCTCTCTCTTTCTTTCTATCTCTCTCTCTTTCTTTCTATCTCTCTCTCTTTCTTTCTATCTCTCTCTTTCTTTCTCTCCCTCTTTCTATCTCTCTCTCTCTTTCTTTCTCTCTCTCCTTCTATATCTCTCTCTTTCTTTCTCTCTCTCTTTCTAACTGTCTTTCTTTCGCGGTGTGTGTCTCTCTCTCTGTGTCTCTCTCTTTTTCTCTTTTTCTTTCTATCTCTGTCTTTCTCTAATTCTCTCTCTCTTTCTCTATTTCTCTCTATCTTTCTCTATTTCTCTCTCTCTTTCTCTATTTCTCTCTCTCTCTCTCTCTCTCTCTCTCTTTCTCTATTTCTCTTTCCCTCTATATCTATATCCTATAGAGTATAGGACTCTGCGAGTGTATCACAGCTTTGGCGTAGCAGATAAAACTTTTCTTTTCTTTCCATTTTAACTTTTGATTCAATGAGATGTCTTTATATGGGTGCACAACATTCTGATAGTTTGATATGTGCTGTATATACACTGTATAGACATAGACTGGAGTGACTGGACGTCTGACCGTAGGCCAACTTCATTGACTCCTTAACCTCCTCTAGCCAAGCTCTATGTAAAGCGAACGCTTGCAAGGGCTTCGAGCTGTAGCTGGAGCAGAGACTACAACGAAATGCTTTGCACAGGTGGCGTTAGGGGATGGGAATGTGTAAGGGGAGAGGTGGTAAAAGGGGAGGGCACGATGGGTGTTGAGTGTGGCAAAAATGCTACTTTACACAACGTATCGCGCTCGTAAAAAATAATATAACTACATACATGCGCGTTTACTACCCATTACAAGCTCAGCTTGCTTGGCTTACCTTCTGCCTGCTGCTGCTGCCCTCTTCGTTGCCCTTTTCCCCCTTTTCAGTCGCTAACCCGTAGTGAAAGTTTGACAAGCAGCGCAGTCGTTGGCTCTGCCGCTGCCTCCCATCCTGTATCCCATCCTCCATTTGGCGGCCAAAAAACCCGCCCCCACAGCCGACTAACTGCTTTCCACGCATACGCGCAATTCTAAAAAATTAATGTCGCTTTCGTAATTTCAGCACACATAAAAAACTGCCGAAGAGGCAGCGCTGCCAGCAGCGGCTGCGGCAGCGGCAACGGCAGCGGGCCGAGGTTGGCGGTTCGCGGAGCGGCTGATGAGAAGAAAGCGGACGGACTGAAAGCGGTAGGCGGCGGACTGAATGTCTTAGTTAGGCGAAAAAGCACTGCAGTCGCGAGGGGCAAGAAAATGGGGTAAGCACAAGTAAAATAAAACAGCAGCGACAGCAGCAACAGCAGCAGCGACGCCAGCGTCAACGTCAGCGTCAGCGTCAGCGCCAACGACGACGACACTCACTTAAAAATTCGAATGTTATAGAAAAATGAGCAAAGCACAAAAAAAAAAAAAAGAAAAGTAAAATGAAAAAGAAAAGCGACGCAGAGAAAAGCGGCGGAAAAAAACGAACTGAAATTACATAAAATGAAAAGTTCTCGTTACGCGGCGCAGTTGTTACGACTCTTCCCAGCCAGCTACCCTCCCTCTGTCTATCATACACACACACACACACACACACATTCCCTACCTCTGTTGTTGTTGTTGTTGTTGCTGCTGATGCTGTTGCTGTTGCTGCTTCTAATGCTCATCTCTTTCTAACTCGGGAATGTCGACAGAAACAACCTCGGCGATTCGGTATTGCTATTGTAAATGTGTGCGTGTGTTTATTGTGTGTGTGTGTGTGCGTGTGTGTGTGTCTTGGGTGTCCCTCGCTGGGAGTGCACCCGTTTTCTAAGGCACCGCGACTGATTACTACTTTTATTGCTAGCAAATATCGTACTTTCTCTTCAAGGTGGATACGCCATGCCCCTCCCAACTTCGCTCGCACTACCCCTGCCCCTAAATAGTGTTTATGTGTGTGCGTGTGTGTGTGTGCTTAGCTTTTTAGTCAGCTGTAAAGGGGAGCAGTGGGGTAGGATTGCGAGGGGAGCTGTTGTAACTTGCGCGGAAACAAGGTTTTTATTTCACCATTTCTTTCTATACTTTTCACTTCGTTCCCTTTCCTTGCCCCCCTCCGCCAGCAATGTTGCTTTAGATTTTGCTGCGCGAAATTTTTTCAAGGGTGGTTTATATGCATGTGTGTGTGTGTGTGTGTGTGTGTGTGTGTGCGACAGTGCGTGTCTATGTCTGTGTCTGTGTACTTGTGACTTTGTTGTAGCTGCGCTAGCTGAGACGCAGACGACGGCTGCGGCTCTGTCGGTGGCGGGGGCAGAGACAGAGACGTAGACGTAGACAGAGACGTAGACGGAGATGGAGGCGGAGATGGAGGCGGAGACGGAAGCTGAGGCAGACACCGTGCGTTGTAGTTGTATTTTTTCAATTTTTGTACTTATGTTGACGCTGGCGTCGATGCCGTCGCTGCTGTTGCGACCGCAGTTGCGCTTCTTCTAGGTAACCCCCCGCCGCCCTCTCCATAACCATGTTCACCCCCCTAACAGTTCCAACATTGCCAGAATCTTCATCTTCGTTTGCAGGTCTCAATTTTTCGTTTTTCGCTTTTCGTTTTTAACTACGTGTTCGTAGTTAAAAAATAAAAAAAATCTCATACATACTCGTATTATGTTTTATGCTGGCTGCTTGTACGTTTCTCTCGCTGTGCGTGTGCGTGTGTGTTTTGGTGTGTGTGTGTTGTGGGTGTAGTTGTTGTATCGTCTGTTATAAAGAAGAGGCTGGCGGATAAGCGGAATTGTAGTGGAAAAAAGGTGCTTTTTAGACGCAATGACAACGACAACGACAACGACAACGACAACGAGAGAAGCAACACATAGCAAAGCAAACAGACAGCGTACACTGCGAGAAACTAATCAGCACTTCAGCTGTAGATGCCATTATAATAATGTACTTGGAACTTATTCAAAAAGCAGTAGTATAAATGCAATTCTTCGCTTCTCTTCGTCTAGTTTACAAAATGGAGAGAGTTTAACATAAGTAGTAGGAAAAGGAGTAAAAAGTACTATTCGTAAGACTAGAAATGCAGTTAGTCATTTGTTATGCTGTAGTTTGGACAACAGAACGAGCTTAAATTCAGATAGTTGATAGAAAAATAAGCATTGTATAAGGTAGCATTAACTGGAGTAGAAAAAGTAGTATTCCTAATATTAGAAATGCAATTCGCTGCCATTTCTCATGGTGTAGTTTTGGAGTACAGTGATAGAGAGAGACAGAGAGAGGAGAGAGAGAGAGAAAGATAGATAGAGAGAGAGAGAGAGTTTCTGCGAATTGAATACAAGTAGATGATGAAACTCATACCGGCAACTAAACAGGGCTAAGGGTAAGGTAAGGGAACGGGTATAAAGTACGGGTATGTTTACTACACACGATAAGAAAGGGAAGCAGAAAAGAGAAAAATAAAAAAAACAACAATAGCAACAACAACGCGAACAGATTCAGTAAGTTTAGAAAATAAAAAGCGCACACAACCCTGCGACGAGGGTTGCAATATTTCTTTTGCATTGCCTTCTGGCTGCTGCGATGCCAAAGCCAAAGCCAACGCCAACGTCAGCATCAGCATCAGCATGAGCGTGAGCGTCAGTACGAGCGTCAGCAAGAGCGTCAGCATGAGCGTCAGCGTCACCGTCGACGCAGCGTCGGCATCGCGACGCAACCAACAGGCTTCGGTATTAGTTGATGTTCTTGTTGTTGTTAGTGGATGTCGTTGGCCAGGGGCTGGGGGGAGTGAGTTGTGCTTGTGCCTGTGCCTTTGCCTGTGCTTGGGCTTTTGCTTGTGTGTATGGCATCCTTTTATATTTAAAAATTCTCATTTCAAAGTCTAAGCTCGCGACTGCTTGGAGTTGGGGTAAGGAGGGTGGATATACGCCGCCGCAGCGAAGTGCTCCCCCTCCCCCATATTCCCCACTCGCAAAATATATAACATACTTATTATTACTTTTAATTTCGATTCCCCCTCAGTGAGTGTGTGTGTGTGTGTGTGCTTTTGTGGGCATGTGAGTAAATGTGTGTGTATGTGGGGTGTGTGTGTGTGTGTGTGTGTGCGTTGCTGCTACGCGATTAGTTTTGTAGTGTGAGTTGAATAAGCGTACGTCAAATAAAAACGAGAGTGAGCTAAAGGAGGGAGTTGTGGAGAAGTGAAATGAGAGAGTGAGAGAGAGAGGGGGGGGGGAGAGGCAATTCTCCCCTATTGTCAGATTGTCAATACACATTGAATATAGAAATAGCGTCAGACTGTTGTATTACGCACGGTATATATTTATTTATAAATATTTAACATTAACATAAGCTGTTAACTTAACAGCTTTCAAAGCGGGAATATAATGAAGGGGCAGAATTATCTAGAGGTATACGTCTATGTATATTGAGAGGGAAGTTTTTATAGCGTTATACAGGGTATTAAATTTTTATCAAGAATGCTGAAAGTATCAAAGAAAGAAGAAGAGTATCATATATATTCTTGATTGGATTGGTGAGCTGAGTCAAGGCAGCCATGTCCCTCTTCCTATGTGGATACAATACCAGATTTCTATATCAATCATTCACTGGATATATCTCAACAGAATTTCCTCATTGTGTATATGTATACATATATATATATATATATATATATATATATATATATCATATCCAAATTAGCCAAATATCGGATCACATTATCTATTATGTTTACTTAAAGATAAATCAAATTTCGTTTTAGGTTTTACATAAAGCATATTTCAAATATAGATATGTTAAATATTTATGGATGCTTTAAAAATAAAATATCCACTTACTTTATAGTTGCGGCCTGGCCTCGTTAAGTGCTCAGTAAAACGGAAATCTGGAAATATAAAAATGTGTAAAAAACGTTTAGAGTATTGTGTAAACATAGCATTGTTAATTGTGATATTATAGTTAGTTTAGCTTCAGAAACACTACGATCTGAAAACAGACTTCACAAATATATTGTTGAGGTTTACTATATCTATCTAAGTTTATCTATCGTTGTCATTATCATCAAATTATAAGTTAGGTTATATGTAGTATACACTATATTTATGTGTATTTCTGTATATATAGTTATGTATATATAGTTATTCTTTGTGAACAGCCCAGCAGGGCGGACAGAGACAGATGGTGGGAATGAAATGCCGACGAGCTGGAGGAGCTGAGGAGCTGGCATAGGCATGGGTCCATGTGCAAGGAGAAGGTAACGGTAACGACGAGTCCCATAAAACATACAAATGGCCAAATAAAACATTTTAAATGTAACAACAACAATAAGAACAACAATAATAATAATAGCAACAACAACAGCAACAGCAACAGCAGCAGCAAATAAGAAAATAGTATTGTTCTTAGAAAAAACGACAACACGACGTCGACGACGACGACGACGTCGAATGAATTGAATGAGTGGCACAGCAAGCGTTGTGATGGTGGAGGGGGTGGTGGAGGGTTGGGCAGGAAAAAAAGCAGCAGCAGAAAAAGGAAGTAAAGGAAAAGTAAAGCATTAGATACATTTTTTATGCTGAGCTGACTCGTTTAGCTGCTGTCCATTGGTATTGCTTGATTTGCGCCCAAACCTCTTCCCCTCTCACCTGTTAAGCAGTTCAGTTAAGGCGAAAGAGAATGGGGAGAATACTGCATTTAATTGAAATCAATTATACATTTCCATAATTTATTATTTATGTATGAAAATAAATCCAATTAAATATTAAATAAATATATTTAATTAATAAAATAAAATATATTTAATTAGTATAATAAAATATATTCAAAAAATTTAGTTTTATTTTATTAAATAAAAATGTAAAAAAACAAATGTTAAATCTAACTCATAAAATTTAATAAATAAATATAATATAAAAGTAAAAATTTATCAATAAATAAAAAAAATATATAAATTTGAGCTAATATAAATAAACATAATAAAATATATTAAATGAATATAGTATAAATAAATGTAAATAATTTTAAATAAAATGAAATAGTTATTTAAACGAATAGAAGTGGAAAATTATAAATATTAATTCAAATAAATATAAATGTAAATAAATATTTGAAATAAGAAAAAGTAAAAAATAATCGATAAATATAAATAGAAATACATGTAAATAGATATATAATTAAATGTTTAAATAAATATTTGAAGCAAAAGTGAAGAATGAGCGATATATATAAATAAATATAAATAAGTATATAAATAAATAAAAATAAATTTAAATAAGTATAAATAAATATGAATAAATATTTAAAATAAGAAAAAGTAAAAAATTATCGATAAACGAATAACGATTAGTTATTATAATCGCTGTAAATTGACTTCTAATTAGCACACAGCTCTTGGCAAATCTCAATGCGAGTGGAAGATCTGATAATTGGGAAAGTGGTACAACGTGGCGTATGAGTTATCTTTGGGCGCTTGGTGGCACGTTCTTAGAGGGAAGGGGAATGGTGCGAGAGTGGTGGGGTAGGGGGTGAGGCCAGGCTGGTCTATGCCATTTAGAGGCACTATTCTGCTGGTGCTACGTGCTCTATGCGATTACATAAGTAGCAACGGTACCTTTTCTTATTTCTGCTCCAACTGCGACTCCAGCTCCGGCTTTGGCTTTGGGCTCAGCTCTGGACTCGGCGCATTGCTAAGCGCACAAAAACTTAGAAATAATCACCGACATAAATCTTAAAATGTCTGCCCTCCCCGTCCCCATCACCGTAACCGTTGCCGTTACCGTTACCGTTACCTAACTACTCGCCGTTCTTTTGTTGTGTTTCCTATGTGAGCGTGTGCAGGGGGATGGTGAGTATGAGATTGAGGGGACTCACAACAACAGCAATGGCAATGCGATGTTAAAGCGACTAAGGCTAAGGCGTGTGGGATGAAGTGACTTTTTCTCTCTCTCTCTCTCTCTCTCTCTCTCGCCCCTCTACTTTACTTTCTCTCTCTTTTGGGGGCAAATGAAAAATAACTTAGAAGCACGTTTTGTGGCATTTTTCGTTTTGGCTCGCGTCGTTTGTGTTGTTGTTGTTGTTGTTGTTGCTGCGGCTGCTACCGTTATTAGTGTTGCACATAGTTGAGAGACAAAATGCGGCAGCATCTACTGCCGGTCTGTGTGTGTGTAAGTGTGTGTCTGGACCAAAGAAAAGTTAGTTTTATTTCGATTTTCCGAGTTGTTGCTGTTGCTGTTGTATGCATCAGAATGTGGCACGTGTCATACGATTGCGCGGGGGAGGGGGGAGGGGTAAAGTGCGGATGATGTTGGCAACAATTCTTTCAACTTTCAACGATCGCTTTCGCTTTTGGTTTCGCTTTCTGTTTCGGTTTCGGTTTCGGTTTCGGTTACTTTTGAGCAGCTGATCCAATAACCAATAACCTAACCAAGCTTATTGCTCATGCCGTTAATCTAAAACATGGCTATAAACAAAGGCCACAAAGGCCACATTCGTGTTGTTATGCAAATATTGAATGTGTGCTGGTTTCTCTTAACTTTAACTTTTTTGTTCTTCTTCTACTTGGGCCTCGTGGGTTTTTTTATCGGCATTTCTCGCCCATCTTTGCACAGGCTTTTTTCTATAGCCTCTATACTCTTAACACTTGCTTAAATCGACATTGTTTGTCAACAACAGCAACAACAACAACAATGACAACTGCATGCACTGCAATGTGCAATGAACCTTCGAGTCAAGGCCACACTCCAAGCCACAATACCCCTCCATCCAAAGGGAGAAAGCCAGTGACAGCTACAGACATTGACATTCTGGCATTTTGAAAGACTGATAGATAAATATAACTATATAGATAGATAAATATAAATATAACAACCATTATTGTATTAAATACTCATGAAATATCGAAGTGATGAATGTGCTCCTAACTTGAACCAATTTAACATCCTCTTGGCAACATGACATGTATGCGGTAGTGCTCTGATTTCAATCAAGTATCAGATATGTTGAGTATATGCACAAACTGTAAGATTGGCTGAGATATCTCTAGCAACAGGAGCGTGTGCGACAGCAAAATACCCTGTGCCAGTTCGTTTAATAGAAATCCAGTGTAATTGAATGTGTTAAATATGCTTTGACGACGAGAGCAGCACACAACTTCTCCGCAAACAGCTTCCAAACTATCAGCAAACGCAACCGTCGAAGTCCTCAAGCAGTAACACTCCCCGATCTTCCCTCACGACATACAACAACTGAGCCACCAGGTCAACCTTATTTGCACTCGTGACTTACAAATCTTCCGCCTTCTAGTTCTATCTTAGCGATAGCACAACTTCTCGCTTCGAACTCTCTGCGATTACTTTTCTCATCAACTTCCTCTCATCGACTTCTTCTCCTTGCCACTTAGTCGTACTGCTGCTTCTCGCTGTTGGGCGTTGCCGTTAGTTGCACTGCTACTTTTCGTTACATATGTTTCAATGCAAATATTTCTATTCCTTCTTTTATGGATATCTTTCTTAATTTTGGAACAAACTTTATGAAACTTTCAGGATTGTTTAGCAATGCTATTCTTCAAGCAGATGTTAAGTTGGGAGTGTCTAAGTGGAATAACAATTGAAATAAAATTGAACTGCTTATGGTATACAGGAACCAAAGTGGATCTACAGTTCATATATTTACTGAGATCGTCTCTGAGATATGTACATAGCCCGATCAACACGGCTGTTGAGAGTGTTTGGCCGAAGTTATTATGCCCTAAAGGTTGATTTTGACAGCTATGTATGCTTCCTTCTGACTGAGACAGAGACTGAGAGTGATATAGAGGCTGATGGACAGACGGACATAGGTAACTGTGCCAACTTAGCTAAGGAACTTTGTCTTGAGTCAGGCACAAGTTAATTAACCACGTGTCGCCTTGAAGCTTTGCTCTTTAGCAATTGGAAACAGTCACAGTCGAGTATATTTCCAATAATGTTTGTGAATATTTGTGAATGCTTGTGAATGTTTGTGAATGTTTGGGCAAGCGACTTAGAAATCGAAGCAGGAAGCAGCATGAAAGAAAGGTAACAAGAAACTGAGGCAAGTGAATGCTTTATGCCTTATGCTCTATGCCTTATGCCTGTTCCAGTTCCAGTTGCCGGTCGCAGTCAAGCGCAGCGACTTTGGAGGCATCCCAGTCAGCATCTTGTGTGGCAACGCGGCAGGCAGAGATGGAAGAGGCAAGAGGCAAGCAGCAAGAGGCCAGAGGAAGTGGAAGTGGAAGAGGATGAGGAGGGAGGGGAGTACAGCATTGAGGTAGGCGATAAGGGGAGGCCAGCGGCGGCGTGCTTCGAGTTTTGGCAGTTTTTGTTTTTTGACTCCGTAAAACTTACAGCAACAGCATCTGCGACTATTTTGCTAGCGCAGTCGACGAAGGCAGCGACGCGACGTGATGCGACGCGACGTTGCTGCCGCCGTTGACGTCGACAGCGCTGCCACTTGCTCCCCGAACGTTTTACATAAATCTTCTTTTCAAAAAAAATAAACACTAATGCCAAGGCGAGGCAAAAGCAACAGCAAAAGCGAGCCAAGCTCGTAGAGCCAAAAAAGGGAAATATAAAAAAATAAAAAACGAACTAGAAAATTTAGTATCTACACATACACAAAGGTACACACGCACACACACACACACACATACATAAATGCTCGGTGTTGCGCGGCAAAAAAAGGAAAATTTTTTATTACAGTGAGAAAACTTAATGGCTGTTGGAGAAATGGGGAAACGGCGGCAGGGGCAAGCCAAAAACAGCAGCAACAGCAGCAGCAAAAGGAAAGGCAAAGAAAAGAGGATGAAGATGGGGATGGGGATGAGTAGGGGAATGAATTGAAGATGCTGAACATAGAAGCCGACGTCAAATTCGCCGAAGAGACTAAGGATAAGTACGAGGACCAGAACTAGAACGACAAAGAAGACAGACACTGGAGTGGAGGGGCTGAGACACAAGGACGAGGACGAGGACTAGGATGAGGACAAGGACGAGGACGAGGACTAGGACGAGACGCGAACGAGAACGGCACGTTGTGCCAAAAACTGCGTTGCGTAGGCGCGCAAGGGTTGGGACTCTGTTTTCTAACTAGCACTAGGGCTGGGGGAGCTCCCCAAAGCGGGGGAAGTGGGTTGGGGGCAAGCAACAGTAACATTCATGCTTTGATTTCGATTTCCCAAACTATGCCGGAAACTACGAAGGATTTTCCAACATTGAAGCGAAAGTGTGGTGTGGCGGAGGCGTGGTGGTCGGGTGGGGGAGGGGAGAGAGTGGGAGAAGGAGGTGGCTTATAAGAGGGGCACTCGTTTAACTATTAACAGCATCGTTTCGCTACAGATTCGTGCTCTGTATTAGTCCAAATCCTGTTCCTTCCCCTTGCACTCCTCCTGCTCCTGCCCCTGCTCCTGCGCCTGCTCCTTCTGCTTCCCTCTCGACTCCTTGTGCTGGGCTTGGAGCTCAGTCGCTGTTTCAGTCACGGTTCGAATGCCGTTCATTGATTTCAAGGGTGTTGCTATGCGGGAGTCTGAGTAAGAAGCAGTGGCATCTTGGCAGGAACAGGGGGCAGGGGACATCGGGAGGTCAGCTAAGCGACTGCTTAGGCTGGCTGGCTGGCGTTCGAGTCTTGGCTCTAAAATTGTAGTAGTTCGTTAGCGGCGCGACTCGCAGTTGGCATCGCAGCTGGCTTTCAATGCCTTTCAATGTCTTTCAACTTCTGCTTCAACTCGCTTTCAACTTTATTCGGTTCAATTCAAGTCGCTGAGACTTTGCCTAATTTGCTTCCGAATTTTCTACTTTTATTGATACATTTACTTTTATTAATATTTTCCTCTTTTTCTTTTTCTTTTTCTATTTCTTGTTGCCTTTTTGAAGTGTGTTGTGTAGTCGTCTTTGTTTTTGTTGTCTCGCTTTCATCGTCGTCGTTCTTCGACCTTCTTATGGTTGTTGTTATTGCTGCTGATTCTGCTTTGCTGTTGTTCTTGTTGTTGTTGTTGTTGTTTGGGTTTCTGTTCTTTTTTTTTCAATTTTATTTCTCTATATTTTTACGATGCTGGAAACTACCCTTAATGATGCCGCGGAAGCTGCTCCCGCTGCGGCCATGTCGCTGTCTGTGTGTGTGTGTGTGTGAGCTCTCGAGTGTGCGTGTGCGTGTGTGTGTGTGTGTGTGTGTTTCTAAAAGCGGCAAATGCTGCAAGTTTTGTGGCAAGGCGAAACCAAAAATACCGCTGATCATGCGCCTAAAGTAGTTTTTAAAGGTCTCACAAATACACACACACACACTCTCGCACACACATTTATCTGAGATGACCCTCAGTCCGCCCAATGCTGTGCTACAGTTATTGTTCTTTGCCTCATCGATGCTTAGGTTCGGTTCACTTTCCTTTCCTTTGCTTCGGGTTTTTTCCATACTTAGTTGTAGTTGTTGTAATTGAAGTCGGTCGCGACTTGCCGTTGCGGCGCGTGGGCCAGGAGGCACAGGGCAAAGGGCATAAAACCTGCCCCTAACGGGCTGCCGCAGCTTCTAATTTTACATTTTATTGTTATACTCTGTTATAGTTGTTGTTGCCGTTGCCGTTGCCGTTGCCATTGCCGTTTCCTTTACAACTTTTTATTCTTCGTTTTTAGGGTTCGTAAAAGGGTTGATTAGGAAGATGCACAGCAGCTCAAACACACACACACACACACACGCATACAGCAGCAGCAGCACATGCCCCCAACCATCCCTCTGTTCACTTTATTGACCTGTGCACGCGCTTCGATTTTTGTTATGTTGCTTTGTGCTCGCCTCCCCCTTGCAGCCTCTGCAGACCTCTGCAACCTCTGCAGCATCTCAGCCCTCTAGCCCGGCACTTCCTGCCCGGCTACTTATAGTTTTGGACTCCCCGAAACTCCTTTTTATTGCTGCTAATATGAAAATTATGAAATGCACCGGAACTGCCCATAAAAGAGCCCACAATTCTCCATTCCATTTACGATGCCAGTCGTCTCTAAAAATATGTGATATACCTTAAAGTATAATGTGAGAGTCTAGACAAGAGATACGAGCTCAGCTTGATGAGGCTCATATCGCCATGGACGTGACATGGACAATAGTTTCTAAAATACCAAATGTTGATTACGTTGTAACTTTATATGTGTATAAGTATGTGTGTGTGTGTGCGTGCATGTGTGTATGTGTAGATGTACTTGTGATTGAAGTGACCTTTGTTTAGGCAAGTAGAATAGAGTCTTAAGTATCGTAGTATTAAAGGTAGTATTATTATCGTTATCATTATCATTATCATTATAAATATTATCATTATAAATATTATTAGAAAAAAAAAATTATTTTTATTATATTTATTCTTAGCACGATAACAAAAATATGAATAAACTTAAAATGCTTTGAGAAAAGGGCAAAGAACAATGAATTTGGTTAATCGGCTTGGATTAGCCAGCAATCAATCATCAATCAAATTGTGTTTATTCCGATATTCTGATCATATACCCTCGCATACCCTCACTAATAGTGAGTAGAGTCTGACAGCAAATAAAGAGAAAGAAACAACAACAAAATTATAATGAAAATTCACAAATATCCCTTTACCTTTACCTTTTGTCTTTGTCGTCGTCTAAGTAAACGTGGCCCACGCAAAATGCGTTTTAACATTAAGCAAAACATTCAAGATGAAAAGAGAGGAGCAGAGAAGAAAAGGAAGGAGGACATAGTACAAAGCAGGCAGCCAAAAAGTGAATAAAAAAAAAATAACAAAAAAATTGAAATGTAGCTGAAATAGTAAAGAAAAGAAACAAAATGGCGAAAAAAGTTTTTTCCTTTTCTTTGTTTTCTGCTTCTTCCAATTTTTTTGGCTTTATTTTAGAATTCGGTGGAGAGCGGCGGTGAGGTGGGGTGTTGGTGGGGGGGAGGTTTGGTCTAAAGTTCGCGGCAAAGTTAAAATAAATTGCAAGTTGGCATTAGAGACGCACACAGTCGCACATACACATACACACACACACACATACACACACACACACACACACACACACACACACACACACACACACATACACACAGATGAATGTTAGTCAGCCGCCATATTAATGGCAATTGGGTGGCAAGTGTTGCGGCCCTTGCGGCATGTGTGTGTGTGTGTGTGTGTGTGTGTGTGTGTGTATGCGGTACATGAATATAAAACTTTATTTTTATTTATTCCCTTTTCTACTCCCAACCGTTTGCCGTGTGCCGTCTCACCCCCGCTCCTTGCCCGTCGCCCGTCGCCCGTCGCCCTTTGCCTGTTTCTGTGCCGCGCCGCGCCGCTCCGCGCACATAAAGCAAAATTTATTAGAAAACATTTCATTCTCATTCTCATTCTCATTTTCTCTTTCTCTCGCCTGCCACCCGCCACCCGCCACCTGCCGCATGCCGCATGCCACACGCCGCAGCTGGTTTTGACTGCGACTCCGGGCTCCGGCTCCGGCTTCGACTCAAGCATTTGCGCTCTCTTTCTCACTATCGCTCCCTCTCTCTGTCTGGCGCTCCCTCTTGGTCCCTCTATCTATCTATCTATGCTCTTTCTCTTTCGCCGACTCGCTCTCTCTCTCTCTCTCTGTCTCTCTCTCTCCATCTCTGGCTTGGCTACTTCATCTTCTTCTTTGCGTTTTGCATGCTTATTCGCAATTGTTGTTGTAATTGTTTTCATTGTTACGCGCAGCGCTTTACGTGATAGAGGGGGAGCGTGGAGGGGGGGGGGTAGGGGGAGGGAGGCGAAATAAAAAAACGCCAAAGGAGAGAGAAGAAAAAATGAGAAAACGAAAACAAAACACAGCAACTGAAACTGAAACAGAAAACGGCACAAAAATATGTGTGGCAACATCTTTAACGTGGCTATGTCGGTGGCAGCATAGAATTATTGCCACAACGCGCCTCGTCGCATCTCGTCTGCGCCTTTGCCTTTGCCGTTGCCGTTGCCGTTGCCTTTGGCCTGCTGCATGCGGCATGCGGCATGGGGCATGGGGAATGTAGCATGAGCCTGGCCCAATGGCTCCCCATTGTTGTAGGCGTAGGCAGCTATTTCAACGACGACGACGACGACGACGACGACGACGGCAACTAAACCCCAGATGGCGCACTACACAAAGTTATGATATAATTTGGATTTCTTTTCGCTAAATTGCTTGTACCAACAATAAATATGTATTTATGTTGGCCCTGTCTTTGTGTCTGTGTCTGTGTCTGTGTCTGTAAGCCCTGGCTCTAACTGTGCCTGTGCCTGTCTCTCTGTGTGTGTGTGTGTGTGTATGCTCTGAATGTGTGTTTGAAACTGTGTTTAAGTGCCTGTACAGACAGCTCCCAACTGCCAACTGCCAACAGCCATTGCTCCCTCCCTTCGCCCACCGTAACGGGGATCAGCGTAACAACAGACAACAACAGAAAATCTACTTCACACACACATACACGCACACACGCACACACACATACACACGCACAAATGGTTTAGCATGTACTCAACATATAATACATATTCCATATTCTATATTTATATAGAAAACTGCTTGCATTGGCTGATTGACTTATTGAGTGAATGATTGAAGTGCCTACTCCACAATTGCCGCCTTTTCAAATTATTATTATTATTATTTAATTTGTGCTCAAACTGTTGTATATTTTAGCATAAATTCTAGTAATATTTTAAATAAATGTTTCAAAATTGTTCCGTTTTAGGTTGTGAATTGATTAGTTGATTTCATTCGATTGATCAGATAGATACAGATAGATACAGATATATATAGATAGAAACAGATAGATACAGATACAGATACAGATACAGATACAGATACAGATACAGATACAGATACAGATACAGATACAGATACAGATACAGATACAGATACAGATACAGATACAGATACAGATACAGATACAGATACAGATACAGATACAGATACAGATACAGATACAGATACAGATACAGATACAGATACAGATACAGATACAGATACAGATACAGATACAGATACAGATACAGATACAGATACAGATACAGATACAGAAACAGATACAGATACAGATACAGATACAGATACAGATACAGATACAGATACAGATACAGATACAGATACAGATACAGATACAGATACAGATACAGATACAGATACAGATACAGATACAGATACAGATACAGATAGAGTTTAAGCGATCGGACTGAAGTGTGTGTCTCCACATGCGTGTGGACCTTAAGATGTTCCTCTTCTCTCTCTCTCTCTCTCTCTCTCCCTGTCTCCCTCTATGAAGATTTCTCTCTTCTCAGTTGCTGCTGTTGTTGTAGTTGCTTTGTCGCATTTTTAACAAATTGCTCAGCCAACTCGCGGAATAAATAAATATACATATAACATATAAATTGTATGTACATGCGAGCATGTATTTACGCTCACTTTCACACACACACACACACACATAGAGCAGACGTGTAGGCGTGTTTAAAAAAAACCTTTCGCGTCTACACACAAAACACAACCTCTGAACCACCCAACCACCCAGTTGGCAGCAAAGCAGCGACGCCGCCAAAAGAACGAAGCAGAAAAAAGGAAAAAAGAAAACGAAGCGAGATGAAGAGAATATGAAAGGGCGCAAGGACAACGCAAGGATGGCGACTGATTTACATTTTTAATTGTGGATGTATGTGTGTGTGTGTGTGTGTATGGATGGTGCAGTAACAACAACATCAGCGACGTGGACGCTTCGGCTGAAGCGACCTTTGGTCATGGTCTAACTCTATGAAGCTTAAACTAATACTCCTCCACAACCCCAACCCCAACCCCAACCCCAGCGTCAGCTCCCATCCCCTTACCCAGTGTCTACGTTGACTAAACATCTAACCATTTAATAGGCATAGAGGCCCTCAGGTCGCTGGCGTCGCGTTTGCCTTCGCGTTCGCGTCCCCGTCTCCGTCGGCGTCGGCGTCAACGTTTCTGCTCGTACGCTGGCAGCGCTGCCTGGCAACGTTTGAGATTAAAAATTAGGCAAAAGGGTAGTTTAGCCTGTCACACACACACACACACACACACACACACACACACACTTGGCTCTATATGTATATGTATATGTATATATATATATGTATATATAAATTACAAGTACCCAGCGCTTTTGTTGTAATGAAATGAGCACACACACACTGGCATACGCACACACACACACACACACACACACACACACACACACGGAAAAAGCGAGAAACCCGCACAGAAAAACGCATTATAAAATGTGAGTAGTGTATGCTAATGGCAGACGCAAGCTTGGCATTGGCTTTGACGTTACCACCAGCACCCCCCCTTCCACTCACCACACTCTCCACGCTCCCCTCTTGCCACTGAGTTGCCTCTAGCAAGATACCCGCACCCTAGCTCCCCCCCTTTGCCACGACCGCGGCAGTTCCCAACGCGCAATGTAAAAATGGGAAAATTTGTTTTTTTTGTCTTCGTTTTTTCGTGTTGCGCTGTCAGTGGAGACAGTGGGTGTAGTGGGGGTGGAGTGGGGAACGCACAAGACACATTATCTAATATATGCGTATGTGCGTGTGTGTGTGTGTGTGTGTATGAGTATGTGCGGAAGCCCCTTTTGCAGCTACAACTACCACAGCTCGAGACCTCCGCCTCCGCCTCCGCCTCCGCCTCTCTCTGTCTCTTTCGCTCTTGCTCTTGCTCTCACCCTCTCACTTTCTTTCTTTCTCTGTCGCACCGCCCCACCGCTACCCATGTGCCACCGCACCGCTGTCGCGTCTACCACACGTCGTTTGCAATTTTTCATTTTAATTTTCATTAGCGTTTTACTCGTTTTTTGTTGCGTGAGTTTTGTGTGTCTTTTATTTTCTTTTTTTCGCACACACACACACACACACACACACACACACACTTATGTGTATATATTATATAGAGAGGAAACCAAAAAATGCGTAACTCTCATAGCCCTCTCCCCGCTCGTAGCCGTTGCCGGAATCCAAAACCGAAACAGAAACAGAAACAGAACCGTGGCTCAAGTTCAAGTTTTGAGTTTGAGGTTCGAGTTGAGTTTTCCTAAAATGCCGCACATGTACATTGGCATGATGTAATAAGCGTATGAAAAGTAAGAATGCTTTGCCGCTTAAGTAGTGCCTCCCTCCCTAACCCCCTTTGCATGGGCGCTGGTGGGAGGATGCAACACTTGCTGGAGGAAAGTTGCGGAGTCAAATCAAGGCAACGAAACTTTGCGCGAGCGTAATTTTTCAATTTGGCAACGGAAATTGCCTAGGGAGGTGACATACACACACACACACAGCCACACACGCACACCCGCACACACTCACACACATGTATGTGTCTTAGCCCTAACTACGACTGATGTAGGTGGGTGTGTGAGTGTGTGTGTCCTCTGGGGTGCCACCCCATTATTTTGCTCCATACCGCAGCTGATGCTTTTTCTAATAATTAATTTAAAACTTTTTCTTTGCAAATTGAGGAACAAGTAGCCCCCCCTACCCTCCGCTCCCCTCCTTGACTCACCGTCTGCAGCCAACGCCTCCGCTTCAGAGGCGTATGTGTAAATTCTTAAACGATAATATTTTAAAAGGCGCTACTCATTAACATGGGAAACAAGAAGGCAAAGTGGCGCCCAGAGCAAGTTCCCCAGACAGCGATTGCATCTTTTTCTCTGTCTCTCTGGTTGCCTTTCTCACTACTATTCTCTCTCTCCCTCTCTCTCTCTATCTATCTCTTTCTCAATACCTTTCTTTCTCTCTCTCTCTCTCTCTCTCTATTCGTATATCTCTATGCCACTCCCATTGTCTCTCTCTCTCTCTCTTTCTTCCCCCTTATACCTTTTCCCACATTGTTTCCGAATCTCTTTCCTATTCCCTATCTCACATATTCTCTCTCTTTCTTTCCTTCTTTATAATTCTATCTTGCTTATTCTTTTCTGTCTCTCTTTGTTTCTTTCTCTTGCTCTATCTTTCTCTGTCTTTCTCTCTCTTTCTCTATTTATATATATATCTCTTTCTCTCTCTATCTCTCTTCTTGTCTTTTTCGTTCTCTTCCTTTTTCTTACTCCCTTTCTCTACCTATCTCTCTCTCTTCCCTCTCTCTATATATATACCTGTCTTATTTCCCCCCGATCGCTCTATCTGTTTTTCCCTCTCCATTACTGACCAGTTCAAAGTTCAACAAGCAATTAATTAACTTCTGCTGACCTCTCCACCCCAAGGCACAAATCAAGATCAAAATGCGAAGGAAAACCAACCAAAATACAGTTGTGGTGGGGAAGGGGGACATGTGAACCCTTGAATTCTGTCCTGAAAATCGTTTTGGAGTGAAAAAGGGTAAAAATCAAAACGCAATAGTCACAAATTCACTTAACCCAGCCCATTGACCTCGTTTCGCTGTTCGTGTCTTTCTCCCCTCCCCTACCCAGCCCTCACCAACCAGCTCATCGTCCCATTCCCTTTACCGGGACATTGAGCAGGTTTTGTCCCAAAAGCGATCGCTGCAAAATACCACAAAATAGGCGTCAATTTAAAGGGTATTATCTACCAAAAATTGCAGTGGGGTGGAATTCTATTTGACCACTAAACCGCCTCGAGTGTGTATGTGTGTGTATGTGTGTGTGCGTGTGTATGTGTGTGTGCGTGCACCGATTAAAAACATGTCCCATTGCTAACAAAATGCAAATGAACCAATCGCCCAACTGGTGGGTTACCAGTCGGGCGTGTAAATAACCTTAACCCCTAACCCTTAACCCTTCACCCTTAACCCCTGCATGCTACACACTCACACACTTACACCCAACCCCAAACACATGTGGCAAAATCTCTTCGAAAACACTTAAAGAGACACGGCCCAGACGCGGAATGGCCCAGAACCGCCTGCCGACCATCAGCCCAACAGTCCGCCAATCCGACAGGCCGATAGGCCGACAAACCCGTTAACCCATCAAATTCCCCAACCCCAAGCTAACAACCCTTCACCCTTCCACACAGTGGGAAAAACCTGTCTGACATGACACAAAGTAAGTGATATCGTTCATGAGTCTTACTTGACTGTCCCCGTTCCAGTCCCTGTCCCTGTCCCTGTCCCTGTCCCTTTTCCTGTCCCCTTTTGGTGGCAGCGGGCGAAACAAGCCAAGGGTCAAGGGTTCGAGAATGTGTGGTAAAGCTCACACACGCACACTCACTCATACACACAGACAAAGACTATGCCACACATCTGGGAGAGTGCAGGTCCGGGTCCGAGTTCGTCCTGTTTTCCATTTATTTTCACTTAGATTTCTTGATTTGTCGTTGTTATTTGTTTGTCAACAATAGCTGTAAGTTTACGCAAGGATTTTCGTTATTGGCCCACACACGCACACACACACACACATACGCAGTCTTGAATGCAGATTCGGGGTAGAAAAATAGGAAAAAATTTCCATATTATCGAACTTAACTAGCACTAAACACACACAAGGAAAAGCCCTAGGAGTGGTGAGTGAGGGGGCGTGGCAGTAATAGGGGAATGGGAAGCAATGGAAATGAAAATGGAGAGAAAATGATGGCGTTGTATAGGAAGGTGGTGGGGGGGGGGGGAGGAGGAGGCTGGCAGATAAAGAGATTGAGGCTAAGAAGCAGACGAACAAAATGAAGACATACAGAGACGTCTGTGTGATAATTTGTTGATTTGGGCGTGTGTGTGTGCGAGTGTGCGAGTGTGTGTGTGTATGTGTGTATGAGTCTGTCAACTTGTTGCATGAAGCGCCCTGAGGCACAACAATAGCAATAGCAGACACACAGTCACGGACACGGCCAGTCTCACTCTCACTCTCTCTCGCTTTCTTGCTTTCTTCTTGCCTCTCACTCTCAGTGTGTACTTAAAGCTGGACGTCAAGGACCCCCACACACACAATAAGACATTGTCTGCTGTGGGCGACAAGTCACTATGTATGTGTGTATGTGTGTGCATGTGTGTGTGTGTGAGTGTGTTTGTGTGTGTGTGTGTGTGTGTGGCAGTGTGGCAGTGTGTTAATATATTCATTGCCTTGCCTGACAGAGGCCCAGACTCAGACTCAGACTCAGACTGCGACCCAGACCCAGACCCAGACCCGGAAGTAGTAGTCAGCAAGCCATAAAAACTTAAGAACACACACACACTCGCACTCGCACACACACACACACACACACACAGACAGGCAGGAGGATAGTCGCCACAAGGCTACAAGGAGGACATGAGAAGGAAATGTTTTCAGGCGTCGCGTCGAATCCACATATGCTCTTGACTGGTTGACACACACACCCATGTACACCCCCATGTACACCCCCATGCACACCCACACACCCACACACCCACACACTCACACCCAGGCACACATATGTTGCGGCTCAGGACCTCAGGACGTTCGTTTGGCTAGCTGCCTTGTCTGTGGCTGTGTGGGAGAGTTTCTCGCTGAGGATGGGGTGGCTAAAAGAAGCAGAGAGATGATGGGTGGTGGAGGGGGGGGGTAAGCGGGGTGGGATGAGTTGCTTGACTTTTTTTGTTTTTTTTTTTTGGGAATGCGAGCAAAAGGGAGACACGCGCCGACGACTTTTCTTGCTTGGCCAATTGGTGTGTATATGTGTGTGTGAGTGTGAGTGTCAATGTGTGTGGGTGAGAATGACCTTGGCCTTACTTTCGGCTCGCCTTGTCACTTATGCGTGTGTGTTTGAGTATGGGTGTGTGAGTGTGTGTGTGGCTCTCTGGGTGTGTGCTGGCGTGTGTGTGTGTGTGTGTGAGTGTGTTAGGTTGGGGCATGTGTTGTCTGCGCTTTGCTTGTAATTTTATGCGGATTATCATTACAAACAGACACAAAACCAGCTATAGACGTAGTCAAAGCATACACACTCACACCCACACACACACACACACACACACACGAGCACACACCAGCTCACACAGTGTCGCAGATACACAGACAGGGAGACACCTACATGCAACGGCACGCGTAAGATTGTCAGACAGGTAGACGCTGTTGAGTTTCCAGCCGAAATTCAAGCTGCAAGGTCAATTCAGTTGTCGACGGGGCAGACAAGGCCTCCAAACTTAGGGCAGAGGAGAGAGAGGGAGTGAGGAAGTCAGTCAGCGTGGACAGAGGCAGAAGCCGGAAGTCAAAAGGTCCAGGACACAAACACTTGAATTTTGTGGGCGTGGACTTGGAAAGTCGGGATTTTAATTTGCAGTCAAACAAGAATTGAGGACAGAGGGCAGAAGGAGGAGCAGAGGGAGAGGGAGGTGCCAGTGTGCCTGCCATCCTTTCCCATATTCCTGCTGCTATGCATATGTGTGTCTGTGTGTGTGTGTATGTGTGTGTGTGTGTGTGAGTTCGATTCTTTATTCGTTTGAACAATTTCCTAGGCAAATGAACTTTAGTTTTGTGTCAGGAGAACGAACAGCGAACAGCGAACTGTGAGCTGAGAATTGAGAACTGTGGAGTGTGAATTGCTGACAATGAGTCAGTCCACGTTGCGTGTGGCATGTGGCATGTGGCACAGTTTCGCACTGCCCAAAACGAAGGTCACGGCACGGCAGATGTCTGCAAATGGTTGCCAGCCAACGCGACCTTCTCATCGTCTTGCTTCATGTCTGCTCTGCTCTGCTCAGCTGCTTTTTGCCTGGCGACAGGCGCAACGAGGCGAAGCAAGACGTGGTAAATCCACAAGACAAGCCACCCCACCACCCCACCACCCAGTAACCCAGGCACTTGAACAAGCCAAGCAGCCAACCACCCAACCACCCAAGTAACCATCCAAGCAGCAAGCCACCTGTTGCAGGCCAACAGACTTGATTCAAGAGTCTTTCTCTCTCTCTCTCTCTCTTACACACTCTCCCTGTCTCCCTCTCTCTCTCTTACACACTCTCCCTGTCTCTCTGACTGTAGCCAGAGTCAGAGTCTGAGCTTGAGTCTGGTCATTGTGTCATTGTGTTTATTACGCATACGCCGTGTTGGCCCTGCCTCAAAGCGCTGCTCTCAGGTGTGGTGACTGCGAGTTGTGTGTGCATCGATAGACTCATCAAATGTTGCAAATATTGCAAAATGTTGCAAGTAGTTTGCCAATCCTATTTGCACACGATCAAATTAATTGTCCGTGTGGATGCGATTTTTTATTGAAAAAGTTTGGCACTCGATTGGTAATACTGTAGATTGAGTGTGAGTGTGAGTGTGAGTGTGAGGGAGATAGAGTCTTTCTGGTGTGGGGGTGGGATTAGTGCAATGAGGAATAACTTGTTACGTGTTATATGTCTGTACAGCATATTTCCATTTCCATTTCCATTTTCCATTTGCATTTTGCATTTTCCATTTGAATTTATTTATAGCACTTACTAAACTTTCTACGAAATTACATGCTAGAATTCGGCGCAATGTGAAAAGAAGCAAAAAAATAATGACAGGCGGCAGTGGGGTAGTGTTGTGAGTGGGGTTGGGTGAGGGGGCTGAGAGAGAAGCGGAAAGGCGGAAAAAACAATGGCAAAAAAGTATCAAAACTGACTTTTACAATTTACAATTTACAGTTTACAGTTCACAGTTTACAACACACACACACACACACACACACACATAGAGAGAGGGAAACAAATAAAGTACAGTAGAGTACGGTACAGTGCAGGCTAGAAGTATTCCTACAAATGCATAAATGGGCCAAAAAAATATATAATTATTTTAATACGAAAGCATAACAAAAACGTGGCAGCAAAACGAAATTGCATTAACAATGCAGTGATCCCCGTTTCGGCCGCCCCCTTTGCCTTATCAGTAAAGTGCCGCTAATACTGAAACACACACACACACACACCCATACACACACATGAGCACACACGCTCACACACATACTCGTGGCAACAACATGAAAAAAATACCGCGCCAAATTATATTATAATTATATTTAAAATGCCACCGACTGACTATCTTCCTCCCCCTCTCTACCACCCCCTCTCTCCCTCTCTCTCTCTCTCTCTCTCTCTCTCTCTCTTACTCTCGCCTCTTCTCCCTTTCTCCCTTTCTCACTTCAGCGCTGTCGCTGGCAGCTCTGTAGAACTATGACTATGTCTACAGCAGGCAAACTGCAACAGAAAAAATGTATTTTTATGAAAGACAAAAAACAAGAAAAAAATGAAAGAAAATAATATAAAATAAAATAAAATAAAGAAGAGAAATGTTGTAAATTTCGGTTGGAAAAAAGCTAAATGAGATTTTGCAGTCGGACGGACGGACAGACGGACAGACGGACCGTCGTTTGTTAGTGTGAGCTTAGCAGACACTGCATGCTCCTCGACTTGCCCAACCTCAAGCTGCTCCACCACACCCCTCACCACACACCCCTCACCACGCGCCATGCATTATGGCTTTGAAGCGGTTACTTTTGGACAAAGGATGAGTTTTCTAACTTTGTGTACAGACAACAACGGGCCACAACCGTTAATACTCATACTAGCCAAGTGCAAAACAAACCAAACGGCAATTGTAATAAGCACATAAATTGCTGCAACCATATAGAGAATATCACGTATACGCGATGTAATACAACTACTGCAGTGCAGTGCAGCGACAGCAACTCAGCAACTCAGCAACTGAGCGAGAACACAGGCATAGCACGGCACAGGCAATGTTAAATGATGAGTATACCCTAGAGTCCAGAATGTGGCTTCGTTTGTTGCCTCTGCCTGGCAGTGCAACTGAGTTGCTCTTTTGCGCTAGGCAAACTACTAGTCGATCACTTTGGCAGTCCAACTGAGTTGGTCGCTAAGTTAGAGTTAACTTCTTGCAGAATACTGAAGAAGAAACTGTGCTTTGGATTGAATTGATTGAGCTGAATGCGAGTACAGCGCAGCTACTAGTCGATCACTTTGCTCTCAGAGAGTTTCTTTCAGAGAGTTTCACACGGACTGTGTGAGGCCTCAAAGAAGGCGTGTTTAACTTAATAATTTAGACACAAATCTTTGCTTAGGATTGTGTATTCAAATCAAACTGCTGTGTCATAAAGTTGCCTTAGAAATGATCGCTTGAAAGTGAAGGGAAGCTGAACTAATCTTTGGCATGTCTAGGCCTGATCAGTGATCTTCTGAATTTGTTTATAAATAAATGGAGTCATGATTAGACCTGATTAGGCTGCTTTCTGTGTATATATATAGCTTAACGATAATATGCTTTAAGCCTGTCTGTCTGTCTCTCTGTCTGTCTGCCTGCATCAACGTGCCCATCTCAGCAATTATAAGAGCTAGAGACACCAAATTCGTCATGAAGGTTCCTGTAAGTCATATGCAGATCAAGTATACTTCAAATACCGGATGCCTGCCCACAAATCAAACTAATTTTGGCCACATTTGTCAGCGTGGAGTCTTCTAAGTCAGGAACTACTTAAAGAAGGCCATATTCAAACAAATCTTAAAGTTTCTCCGAATTTCGTACATAAATAAGAAAGATAATTAGAAAAGATTGGATCGCTTGTGCTTTGCTCTTTGCGGTTAGCACATGTGTGCGAGCGAGACAGCGACTGAAGTGACTGCAACACATGTATATGTGAATGAGGTGACGTAGCACTCAGCTTTGGCGCGCAAATAAGCTTAATGAAATTAGCTGCGAGTTGCCAGATCTGATGGCTCCGCTTGAAATTGCGTTCGCTTTGGGAGGTTGCCACTGAAGAGGTATATTTGCAGTTTATCAAAATACTTTTATTGCAGAGAACTGTACAGGATATTATTAGCTTAGCTCTCGCCTATGTATAACTCTTCGTTCTCTTCTAGTGCTGACAAATATTAAGTGACAACATTTGTTTATAACTATTAAACAACGGTATTTCCTAACAAGGTTTATCTTCCCTATGCTATCTACTTTCTTTCGGAGTTCCTACAATTATTTAACAAGCACATTTTGGGAATTTCTTGCAGCTTGATGCGCCTGGCAACGTAACAGGAAACCGGATACGGAAGGAAGCAGGCTGATGCGTAGGTAAGTGCGAATGCTTGAGCCAGTTAGATTTATGCAGTTGGCTGAAGTTGGCTGAAGATGGCTCTGAAGTGCCGCGAATATTGTTCTTAATGTTGTTGTTGACCTCCCTTCTTCGCTTTACTGTGAGTTGACATTGCCGCAGCGTTATCGCTGAACCTTGACCTCTAAGCAAATGTTGATTCTTGGTTCTTGAATCTAGATTCTTGATTGTTGATTGTTGAGTGAGTTAAATGTATTAAATGTTAAATGCTGGCGCAGAACCACGCTGCGACCCACCACGTGATGCACCACCGAGCACAAAGCATAACTAAACAATGAGGAAAAATGAATAAAAAGAAAACAAATAAGAGACGCAAGCAAGAGATTTTCTATTGCCAGATTCAGTTGCTCCCCTGTCCCCTGCCCCCAGCCCCTAGCCCCTTGGACTGTTCCCTTAGCATGGCACGCACAACTGTACAAGCTAAGAAATCGCTCTCTCTCTCGCTCTCTCTCTCTCTCTCCCGCCTACTGTCTTGCTCGAACTGTCGGCCTGATATCGATTTGAATACATAATAATTCAGCGAAACTTTGTATTACAATTTATTTAGTGCACAGTCCTCTTGCTGTGGCATCCACATCCACATCGACAACGACAACGGCAGCGCAGTTAACTGTAGCTCGCGTTAAGTGCAGAAGCCGTTATTCGTCGTTGTCTGTCTTTCCCCATCTTCAAGCTTCTCTCCCCCCTCTCACTCGCACTCGCACTCGCACTGGCATTCGCACTCGCGATTTGTGCCCCCTTCGCTATTTCGCTGGTAGTTGCCAATCTTTCTATACATGCTCAAGCAATACTTTTTGCCAACATTCCCCCTCCCCATCCCCCTCCCTATCCCCTTCCCCTGCCAACCCCTCTGCCAAACTTGCTCACATTTTCTTTACCTTGTTCCCCCATTCCCAATGCTGCTGCTGCTGCAAGATTTGTCTGTATGTGTGTGTGTGTGTGTGTGTGTGTGGGTGGACTGTAAAATTTGTGTCTAAACGCAAAACAACGAAAAAATGAAGAAAAAAGTAAAAGAAATATAAGAAGGGGGCGGTAGAGCAACCAACCGTTCAATCAACACCCCATTTGACTAACAACAGCAACAACTGCAACAACAACAACAACAACAACACCAGCAACAACAACAACAACAATAGCAGCAACAAAAACAACAGCTGGAGAAGCTGGCATAAAGCAGAAGACGATGCTGACGTCGCTGCCGGCGCAGTCGACCTTCAAACTTTGGTAGCAGCAGTGCCTTGCCTACCATTTGCACACCCATACACCCAAATACACATACATTTCTCTCTCTATATATACACTCACCACACACACACACACACACACACACACCGAGGCAAACACTATTCTAACGTTTCGCGTAGCTATAAAAATATTTTTTAACATTTCTCGCGCCGCGTACATTTTCTTTGGGTTTCCTTTTCTCGGCTCTCGTTTTGCCTTCCCCTTCTCTACCGCTCGCCTCCCCCTCCCTTTTGTGTACCCCATTCCTAACCCTCAGCTGTGCCCATTGACGGTATATTTTAGGTATAGGAGAAACTGTTAGAGCGCTGAAAAGTTTGCGTCTGTTTGCCAGGATGAGGAAAGGACGAGGAAAGCGAGAGAGAAGAGCTGAGGCTGGAGTGCGTGGGGTATGGTGTGATGGAGTGGGAGACGGAGACGGAGGGAGGGAGGGAGGGATGGATGGGTCTCTGTTGCTGTTTTCTGTTTCGCTGGGTTTGGCATAGAGTTGCGAGTTGCTTCATAGTAACAACAGCAACAGCAACAAGACAGCCGCATCTTATTACGCTATTCTCTCTATTTCTATCCCTCTCTCGCGCTCGCTCTCACTGCCGCTCTTAATCCCATTTACACTGAGAAAAAACAGCAGAATAATAATAATAATAATAATAATGGAGAGAGTCTTATGTATTGCCAAAAAAAATAACAAAAAACTGCTGCGAAAGCGGCAATGTATTTGAAACTAAACTGCAAAATAGAAGCAAGGAGAAGACGCCCTGCCCCGCCCCGCCCCGCCTCGTCTCGCCTTGGCTTGGCTTGGCTTGGCTTGGGGGCGACTCCTCCGCAGCAAGCCACCCGTCGTCGCCTCCCTCCCCGCCCCCTGACTGCGACTGCACATTAAGTTAACGGGCGCTCCCTCACCCGGTCAACATAAAGAAAGTTGTAACTATGAAAATTTTATAAATTCCGCAGATTTTCTGGCGCTAAGAAAGCTTTGGGCAATGGAAATGGAAATGGAAAATGGAAAATGGTTGATGAGGCGCCGCCTGGCAGCGTTTGAAAATATGCTGAGTGGGTGGCACACACACACACACACACACACACACACATATATATATATATATATATGCCAGTTAGTTGCTGGCAAAGTTTTGTGTAGCGTAGTGTAACAAGAATGGGAGACAAAACAACAAGAACAACAACAACAACACAATGGGGCACTAGAGGGGACTTTGCTTTGATGGCTAAGTATTTCTGTTTAGCGGCTGCGATTGTAGCCAAAATTACGAGTATTACAGTTGGGATTAACTGAATTGCTGCTACCTGGCAAGCAAAAATACTAGAAATAGAAATAAGTGACATTGATTAGAGAGGGAAAGAAATGAAGAAGCGAATCACGATCATGATCATCATGATCAATGCTCTTGCTCACGTTTTGCTCTCGTTGCTAAGTCTGCTTTCTATTCGATTTGGACTTTGAGAAACCCACTTGCAATGCTGACAGAGTGATAAGCCGCGAGATTGATAAGCAGTGGAATGAGCAGTGAGACAATCAGGCTATAAATTTCCTACGCTTGCAGACTGAACAACTGATCGTAGTAGATCTATTTACTCATCTTCTATATCTCAAGAAGTAACAACCGAACTCTCCTCACACAGCGTTGCTGAAGAAATCATTAGACTCTCTAGGGAGACTTTACAGGGTTCGATTTCGAATAGAATGAGCAGCGAGACAATCATGCTATAGATTTGCTACCCTTGCAGACTGAATAACTGATCGTAGTAGATCTATTTACTCATCTTCTATATCTCAAGAAGTAACAACCGAACTCTCCTCACACAGCGTTGCTGAAGAAATCATTAGACTCTCTAGGGAGACTTTACAGGGTTCGATTTCGAGTTGCTACCAAGCAGTTGATTCTATTACTCCAAATTGTTGTACTTTGCGACTGTGGTTGCACATATTCCTGCTCTATGTTGTCTAAGGGTTATGATTATTTTACTCGTTATGAGATCTTCTACCCTAGGAATGTAGTGTCAGCAAATTGGGTAGTATTGACTCTTAGAGCCCAATGGAACATTTTGTGAACAAAGTTGCCTTATTGTGTCTGTAACATACGTTGCCACAGAGTTATAACACTCCTGTAGCGGGTATAAGAGAGAGAGAGAGAGAGAGAGAGAGAGAGAGAGAGAGAGAGAGAGAGAGAGAGAGAGAGAGAGAGAGAGAGAGAGAGAAGATACTGCGATTCAGATCGAAGATTGAGTTCTCAACTAATTGCAAAGGTGACTTCTGTATGAAATACAGCATTCATACTTGCCTCTTACACACACACACACACACACACACATACCCAGAGACACACACACACACGCACAAACATACAGTTAGCAAAGGTATTTTGAATTTATTTTTAATAAAATTCATAAAGCGCATTTCCTTTGGTATTCCCCCCCACCGTTGTCAACTCCACTCGCTCTCTCTCGACGCCCCTCTTCCGCCGTCACTCGTCGCCTGTCGTCTGGTTACTTTGGTTCCTCCACACACATACACACACACACACACACACACACACACACACACACACAGACAGACAGACAGTCAGAGGGGGAGTGTTGCGTCTGACTGGTAAACTTCATTGCGCTTTTTGATTATTTAGAGTTTATTTGATTAACAAAAAGCGTCAGGGAAAGCATAAAACATGCAACATGAGCAATGAAAACAAACGACAAATTCAATTAAACTTAATAAGGATGTCTTTTTCCTCCACCTTTGCCTTGTCTTTATCGTTGTTTCTCCTTGTTGTTCTCATTCTCATTCTCATGCTTGTTGTTGCTGTTGTTGTTCTTGTTGTCGATGTCGTGGCCGCTTCCTTGCACAATTGAATTACATATTTAACAAATTAATTGGGCAAATGAAGCTCAGATTTTATTTCCTTGCCCCTCTCTTACCTCTCACCTCTCACCTCTCACCTGCCTCCTGTCTGCTGTCTCCTGTCTCCTGCATATCCCCGTAGACACAATAGATGAAACTGAAGTGCATTGCTCAACAATATCACTGGGGAATCGTGTGTGCTCCATGATTGACCATGATGGAGTGCAATCCTTTTTGGCAAGCTTAAACTGAATCTAACTTGAATCTAATTGAACTTAATAATATTCAAATATTTGGTGAATTAATCACAACTTGAGTGGTTCTAAATCCGCTTTCCGTCTGAGATTCTTGTAGTGCTTCTTTGGCTTTTCCTGCCCTGCGCATAGTTTTCCTTTTGCTACAGTTTCTCAGGCAGAGGCAACAACAACAACAACAACAACAACAACAACAGGGCAAACACTGCTTGTGAATAGTAATAATAAAAATATAGAAAAAAAGGAGAGAAAATATAAATAACAAAATCGATCGATAATTTTTAATGTAGTCGTATTTCTTTTTAAGCTCGCGCTTTGTACCTTTTTGCTTTTTTGGCTAACGCTGCCGCTTCAAGTTTGGCCCCATCCCCCGCTCCATCCACGCTGCTCCTGGCAGCCCGTACCGTACCGTACCGAACCGAACCGAACCGAACCCCGACCCAACCCGACCCGCCCCCAGTTATCGTTTCTATCGTTCTATTCCCGTTGCTCTGACAGTCCGCCCGCGTCCCTCAGTCCTCTGTTGCTTCTCGCTTTTTTCGTCTTTCGCTTCTTTCTCGTTTTTCTCTTTTTTAATATTTACCCAATTCATCAAAAAATAAGTAATTATAAACTTTTCAGTTTTTCTTCTGCCGTCTTGCGTCTGCGTCTACTATGCGAGCGTCTTTCTCTCTCCCTTTCTCACCCACTCATCCACTCGCTCACTCACTCACTCTCTCTCTCTCTCGCACTCACTCTCAGTCAGTCTCTACCGCTAGCTGTGTTTCTTGCTCTTTCTCGCTTTTCCTGTGTGTTGTCGCTTTGTAAAAACGCTTTTCTTGCCCTTTTCTGACTGTGCAACTTAAATACACTCACACTACACACACACACACACACACACACACACACACACACAGCTTCGGCGTTGTCGACGTCGCGCGGCAAAGTAGAAAAAAATTGGAAACAACCCCGAAAAAAGAAAGTAAAGTTTTTGTTGTATAAGCGAAAAACTAAGCTTCTATTCAAATTCTACGCCATCGAGTGCTTCGCTTTTATTATTCATTCATTCCATTCTCAGCGCTTTACCCCACACCCCTCCCCCACACCACCAGCACCCTCTCCAGCTAACGTACTTTTTGTATTTTTGGCACAAGCAAAATGAAAGCACAACAACAACAACAACAACAACACACACAACACACACAAAAAAAAGATGAAAAATGTTAAGAAAGAGGAAAGTTTCCGATTACAGCATGAGGCATGGGTTGGGGCATGGGGCATGGGGGATGGGGGCGGCATCGGGACTAAGAATGTAGCGCCCTCTCTCTCGCCAGCAAGGAGAAAGACGAAGTACGAGGGCCGTGAGACGAGGGACGTGGGACGAGGGACGTAGAATGGTATTGGGTGCTATTGCCTGGTATCGCTTGGGTGGCTCGCATTGTAGGCCCAGCACAAAGCCAGCCACTAGTCCATGCCACCAGCGCACCACCCACCCACGCACACACACACACACCCACACACACACACACACACACGCACACACACGCGCCTTTTGAGCATAAGTAGAATATAAAAATTTTGCGATTATGAATTTGAATAAAAGCGATACGAAGCCAAAAGTAAGTACGTAGTGAGCGTTGCTGCTGCTACTGCTACTACTTCTTCTTCTTCTACTACTTCTGCTTCTTCTTCTTCTTCTGCTTCTGTTGCTGCTGCTGCTTAACAACAATGTTGTTGTTGTTGCATTGTTGTTACTTGCCCACTTCGGGATCCTCAGTTTCGGGTGGATTAGAAGCTGCTGCTGTTCTGCAACATGCTGATGGGCAGGACAGGGGTTGACAGGGGTGCAGGGAGGCGGGGAGGAGGAGTTTGGTTGTAGACAATATAAAGCGTCTTCTGCAGTTGCAGTAAATAGAGATTGAGAGAGAGAGAGAGAGAGAGCGAGGAAAAGAGAGATTGTGTGCGTCTTCTGTGAATCTAATCAAATATAAAGTTCTAGTTGTTGTTGTCTAGTTGCTAGTTCTGTTAATAAGTGTAATTGGCCAAATGTGAACACAGTAAGCCAAGTTGTCAGATGGCGGCCAGCGAATGTGAGAGTTAAGGTCAAGCAGATATATGGATAGGTAACCAAAGGAAAAAGCTGGCCTTGCTTAGGTGCGTGGTATCTTGCAGTCGAGCAGGCTTCAGTGCAACACACACACACCCACACACATATACTCGTCTTGCAGTGCAACCAATTCTCTTGCTGCTAAACTCGTTCCATCCACATGCAAACTTTGCTAATGAGCCATTCTAATGCTGCTTATGTTGCATGTGGCAAGTCATACATATATATATATAGATATATAAATAAATATATATATATCTTATATATATATAGTAGTATATATATGTAGCAGCTTGACATATCTAAACATGTGTGTTGCATGCCACATAGTCGCGTTTAGTAAATGGCAAACGCGACTGAAGCTACGAACTGAAAAGCTGAAGGCGAAAGATTGCTCAACACACGCCGCTGTCTTGTGTGTGTGTTGTATGTGTGTGTGTGTGTGTGTGTGTGTGTGTGTGTGTGTGTGAAGTAAGTGAAGCCTGCTGCTGCTGCGGTTGGCAAATGTTTAAGCTAAGGATTAATACTTCTTTTTAGAATTTTATACTTATACAAAGCATGCCAGTTCCCCCCGTCTCTCTACCCCCCGCCCTCCCCTTCCCACACCAGCTTCTGGTTCAAGTAAACACACACACACACACACATACTTCCAAGCACATACAATCATATACAAAGTCTTATTTCTGCTAACGCTCATGTATGTAGATGAGTGTGTGTGTGTGTGTGTGTGTGTGTGCGTGTGTGTGTGTGTTCTTTAGTAAGTATTAAAAAAGCAGTGCGACGGGTGGCTGGGTGGTTCTTGGGTGCGCTTCTTTCATGGCAAAGGCAAAGGCAGCGAGAAATCCTTGTAAGCAGTTTTCACTTCTAGCTGATTTTTTCTCCTTCTTGCTCTGCTTCTGCTTCTGCTTCTTCTGGTTAGCCAAAAACGACGACAGCGCAGAGAAGAAGGAGAAGAAGACGGAGACAAGTGGAAAAAAGGTGTGGTGGGGTAGGGAGGGGAATGGCAGGAGACGGGGGACTAAGGAAGCGCGCAAAATGATGAATAGAGTTACTCAAATACAACGCTGGGATAAGTTTTAGGAAGCGGCGGCATGGGCGTGGGCGTGGGCGGGGCCAGGGGGCGACTTGAGTAGTTGAAACATGTTTAAAAATTTCTATAACATCTTCGGTTGCAAGACGTTGGCGCGGGGGGACAGAGAGAGAGAGAGAGAGAGAGAGAGAGAGAGAGAGAGAGAGAGAGGAGAGAGAGGGAGAGAGAGGGAGAGAGAGAGGGCGGTGGTAACAGCGGAGTTGACGACTTAGGAAGGAGACTAAAGAGAAAGAGGAGCTCCAATGCTCAAATTGTGGAAGCGTGGTCTGTGGAGTGAGAGGGGTGGCGGTGGAGTGTGTGGGGGGGGGGGCGTAGATGGGGTAGTATGAGTATAGCAGCAATAACTTCTAGTTCACTTTTTAATATTGTTCGGATTCAACATACACAAGCTACGTATGCATGTATGAATGTATGTATGTAGGTATGCTTGTAGTAAGCGGGTGCAAATGTGCTGGAGGGGAGGGGGTTGGGGGTGGTATGAAGAAAGTAAGAAAAAGGTTGAGGAAGCGCAACGCTTTTCATTAAAAATGCTCATAGTCATTTGACAGTGTGTAGATGAGTGTATGCGTGTGTGTGTGTGTGTATGTGTGTGTGTGTATGTCTGTGTGTGTGTGTGGGTGTGTGGCAAACAGAGCATGATTGATAACTTTTGAAAGCATACAAACTACATATGTATAAAGACCTATAAACGAGTACTCACTCGCACTCACTCACACTCACTCGCACACATACACACTCACTAATCCAGCTTGACAAAAATGTATTTACTGTGTCTAAAATGAGTGAATACAATGAATATATTCATTGCTGCAACTCCAAATTCAACATTCTTACATAGATTTTTGGTTATAATTATAAATTTTAAGTGTTTCCATAATTAATTATATAAATTACATAATTACATTACATTATTGAGTCGTCCTTTGATTGGGGAAATCTTGGGAAATTGAAATAATTTGTTGACTGAATGAAAGCTGAATGCAAACCAAATTATTCGGTTCAAGAACTGGTTCACGAGCCGAACAATCGAAGCAACATTTCATCCATATCAGTCTTCGCTAGGGGTGACTTGTTGATAGGGATATCACATCTATTTCGTGTAATCTCTGCATTAAGATCTTAGTGATTCAATTTCAGTTCTTACAGATGAACTGAGTTTGATTCAAAGTGTTTATTTGTTAAAGAATCGATAAATATTTATAGAAAATGCTATTCTATTGTTTCCTCCCAGCACTACAGATTTAGTGTTTGTAGGCTTTCTCCGACTAACTAATGTGAGTATAATCTGCAAAATGTGAGTGTACTCGCATTCAGTGACATTCACTTGACTAGTTGCATGTATTCATATATTCATACACACATATTCATGTATACACATACATATATATGAATTTGATAAACAACATTTCGCAATTCGTATTTGTTTTTTTTTTATGTTTATTTTTAACTTATTGTTGTTACACTTTGTTGTCGATTTTCGCAGTTGTTTTGTATAGCGTGCAACGAACTTTGTGTTTGTGTCTTATCGGCCAAACAAAACTGAAAACGGGAACACGAATACTCAATATCAACAGCGAGCAGGGAATTGCTGTAGGACAGAGAGGATGAGGAGTGTAAGGGAAGGAGGAGGAGGCTATGGCAGATGATCAGTGTGATCGATAATCAATCTACTCGTTAACAAATTCCAGCTAAGATCATCATCTGTTGAACAGCGCGAGAATCAATTGCAATTAGTCAGTGACGAGGTCAAAGCCTCGCCTCCACACTCATTCACATTTAGCACTCGTATTTGTATTCATAATCATGCCACACTTACACTCACACACATACATTATATTATATTATGTATCTCTCTCTGTGAGTGTGAGTGTGAGTTTTGTTTGTTGCTCGTGTGTCAATGCCACGCAAATCGCTAAAGGAGGAGAAGTCAATGCACTTCTCACCACGCATTCGTAGGGGGGCCTCGGCGTGAATCATTTTTGGTTATTTGTCTGACTATGCAGCGATCCACACGATCCACACGATCCAAACGATCCACAATTCGCAATTCGCAATCGACAGTGCAGTTAGCCTTCTAAGCACCCTGTTCACACACACACACACACACACACACACACACACACACACACACACACACACACACACACGCACAAGCTCACATATTGTTGCAGTCATGCCCGAAATAAAAAAGCTTTCAGCCCACTCAGTGCCAAATGCTTGGAGAGTAAGAACGACAGCGTGAGCGGGCCAGATAGAGCAAACAGCGAGAGCAACAGTCGCAGCGATAGCTAGAGTGAGAGCGAGAGCGAGAGCGCAAGAACAAAAGCTTCAGTGAGATCACCGTTCAGGTCAGGAGCTTTAACACAGCCGGTATGTGTATGCATGTGCATACATGCATGTATGTGTGTGTGCTGAGACTATCGCTCTCTGTTTAAGTTGTTTGCTATCTTTCTACATCGCTTCGCTGCTGGCCCCTACCGCCATACCTCCCTCCCTCCCTCCCGTCCTACCTTCACACGTCCCTGCGTTCGTTCGTTCGCCTTGGCCATGGCCGCTTGCCACTCGCAGCGAGGGTCAATGACTGCCAAAAAATAAAAATACTAAATATTTTTGTCGACTTTTTGAGCAGCAGCGCCAAACTGAATAGTCGCACACATACACACATACACACACACTTACACGCACACACGCATACACATGCCGCAGTGCAGCTGTGTGTGCGTGTGTGTGTAAACGACATACAAGTGTCGTTCTTGTTCTGGTTTTCGTTCTCGTTCTCATTCCCATTCTCGTTCTCATTCTTGTGCTCTTCCTCTCGCTCGTATTCTTATTCGCATTTGACGTCTTCCCCCACTACCTTCCTCTCTCTCCAGATCCACTATAGCCCTCGTTCGCCTTCTTTGTCTGTCGCCTATGCAGTTGCGCATTTTTTCGTAGGCGTCTGAAGCATCGTAAAAAATGTACATTGTGTGTGCACACATAATATGCACATACATACATACATACATATGTACATACATGCGATGTGATATTGTGAAATTGAATTGTATGATCAACCCTCTTTATCGATCTGATTATGCATGTTAAACTAACTGAAGCCCCGTTATGGAAGTTTGCTTTTTTGGGAACTGTTGGTTAATTTCTATACGATAAAATTGCTTAAGTGATTTGCATATGTGGAAGTTCTTAACTCAGTGGGAAAGAGAAGAATAGTGGAAGTTTGTACCGAAAGAGATAGAATATGTATATCGATTTCTAAGCGTGACAGTAATGTAAGTGACATTTATATTGAAATCTACTCTAAATTTTTATTCGTTTATGTATGTCAAATAGTGAAAATATCACCTGTTACTTATCTAAGATCTAAACTACTTGGAATATACATTAAGCTCCAATGGAAGCTTGTACCGAAAGAGGAAGAGAAGATATTGAGTCATAACTTGTAAATTTTTGTAATCAAAGTCTATTCTAAACATAAGCCGAAAGAGATGGAGGATATCCATACTCCATCTACATGTCTTTTATTGTATCAAAAGAGAAAGAGAAGAAATTGTAATCGAAGACTCTACTCCATCTATGTGTCAACTAGTGAAATTATCATCACTTATTTATATAAGATCCCCAAGGGAAGCTTATGCAGAAAGAGAAGGAGGATATCTATACTCCATCTATGTGTCAACTAGTGAGATTATCATCTTCTATTTTTCTAAGCTCTAGAATAGAACATTCTGTAAGTTTTATAAGAATGCATTTGCAAACTCAGTGTTCTATCTTTGATTCATTGAATTTTGATTGTTGCCGCTATTGTTATTGTTATTAAGGTTAACTCACAATAAAGCTAAAAATAAACAATTATCACAAAGAACTTCTAACTTTTAATAAAGCACATGACTGTACGTCGAATGCAAGTGCAACGCACACAACACACACAACACACATGTGACCCTATAGACTGCTCTACATTTGTTTATACTAAATTAATGTATAAAAAGTGTTTTGCAAGATTAGAACGGCTTCTCATCGCAGTTGTTGTTATTGTTGTTGCTCTTGTTGTTGCTGTTGCTCTTGCTGCTGCTGTTGTTGTCATTTAATACCCGAAATTCTAGTCTAACCGGATACAAGGTTCGCTGCATTATTTTGCATTGTGTTTTTTTTTTGTTTTTTTTTTAGCTTTCCTGGTACGCAATATGTATATTCAGTTTTTTGTTGTTGCTCTTTTTCGATGTATGTTTTTGTTTTTGTTGCTTTCTTAAAAAATGGGTAACAGTTGTGCAAATGTGTGTAATGTACAGAAGGCGTCACCTCTGAGCCAACAAACTATGTAAACAATATGCACATTAAATATTCATTAAGTAAGTGTTTTTTCAACATTTTGAAGTGATCAAGAAACCGACGAGAACTACATAAATATATAGATAAATATATTATTAATGGAAATAATCAAGTGTACATTTTTGCTATTTATGTATATTTTTTAGTAATATATTTCGCAATAAACTTTAATAATTCAAAAATATTTAAGTAATTGTTTAATTTTACGCATATTTTCTTAATTTGCTTTTAATTGGTGTTAAATAAGTAAGAAAACGTTTACTTCCGCTCTTTCTGTATATATTTTAATTATTTAATATTTAACTTAGTTTAATTTTTTATGCTTTTTAATATATTTTTGTTGGATTTTTCCTAAACTAAAATTTGATGTTTAATAATTTAAAAATGAAAATATATTCCAAGTTAATAAGTACAAATACATCTAAGCTCATACTTCTACTGCTTCTTGTCTTTCTCAGCTTAATAATATTTATGGTAACAGAAATTGGTAGGACCAGAAGAAAGCGCTGATCATTGTTATTTACTTTTCTAATGTGAGAAATGCAATTCGAATTGTTAAATTTATACTTCTGCATATGTATGTATAAGTGTATGTGTGTGTGTGTGTATGTGTGTGTGTGCGTATGCATTTGTGCATTTATGCATTTATATATTTAATCCTACGGATTCCAGATTCGAGTACTTGGCAATTACTTTAATGGCCGCCTTGACAGGCTCGCCGGGTGTGTGCGCCATATGTTGGCCCCGATTGCGTTGTGATTTTTGGGCAGGGAGGGGAGGGGAGTGCCCCCATCTACTCCATCTACTGCCCATTCCAATCTTGTATGGTACATAACCCCTGCTTCAGACCTGGCTATCCAATATTCTCTCGCTCGCTCTCGCTCTCCCTCTTCCTCTCTCCTTCTCACTCGCTCTCTGTCGCTGTTGATCCTGTTCTAAGCGATCCTTTGCTGCGCTTTCGGCGCTTTCACTAGTCGCTCAACTGCAACGGCTGCGCGTATCTTCTATCTTCTTCTCGCGCCTTGCCCTGCTTCTGCCTATGTTTCTGCCTCTTCTTCTGCTTCTGCCTCTGCCTCTTCCCCTACCTCTGCCTCTACCATTCCTCCCCGATCCTTCTCTCCAGCTTGGCTTGTTGCCTGCCATCATCATCTTCATCATCGCCTTCGTCGTATGGTGCATGAGTAATTTGCTATTTGATATTTTTGTATGCATGTCTGTTTGTGTGTTTGTGGTGTGTGTGTGTGCGTGTGTGTGTGTGTGTGCGTGTGTGCAACTTTCGGGTTTTTTCTTTTTATATTTGTGCGCTTTTTTGGCAAACTGCACGCGTTGTCTCTCGTCTCTCGTCTCTTTCACTTGCTGCCTGCCGATCGCCTTCTCCGCCCTCTCTCTCCCTCTCCCTCGCCCTCTCGCTCTTTCTCTAACAGCTCGCAGAGCGCGTCGCTGCCACGTATATACACACTATATACATACACATATGTAGATAGAAACAAAACACTGAAAGAATCTCGTCGTTGATCTGCCCTGCGTTCGTTCAGTGTTGTTGTTTTGGTTTCTTGGCTTTGGTTTTTGTTTTTAGGTTGGGGGGGCTTTTGTTTGGTTTCAGTTGTTGTTGTTGTTGTTGTTTTTTGTAGGTCATTGAACCGACTGTGAAATTTTCGGTTCTTGCCTAAAAACAAAAAATTGCAGTCAATTTAACTGCGGACAATTTTTGCTGGAATTTCTGTGATGTGATGCTTCTCTCAGCTTTGTTCTCCTCCGTTCTGCTCTGTTCTGTTCTGTTGAGTTCTCTTCTGTTCTGGGTCGGATCTCTTCGCTTCGCTTCGCTTCTGTTCAGTTCCTTGAGCTATGTACAGGGTGTCTGGGGTGTGGGGTCGCTTGTTTTGCAGAAGCATTTTGACATTTTCTACAAATATCCCTAGAACCTCAGCAATTATAAGCGCTGGGGGTCATCAAACTACATCCCTGTATGAACTGAACAGTTCCAGTTTGATTAAGGCATTTCTGACTCGCCTTCTTATACCATTTAGCCGGGTAACTATTTGATTAGGCCATCTGCTCGACCCCACTTATACCACTTATTTGGCCACACTTTAAGTTTCTTCACAGAAATATTAATCAACAAAGTCTCTCTTCGGTAATTATCGGTTTTGCCAGCTAACAGCTAAGTCTCTACTCCAGCTATGTGTCAACTATTGAGCTTATCATCGCTTATTTATAGAAGATCTCTAAGGGAAGCTTAAACTATATGTCATCTATATGTCAAATAGTGAAAGTAGAATCTTTTATTTATCTAAGCTCTAGAGTAGAACATACTTTAAGTTTTATAAGAATGCATTTGCAAACTCTTCGTTCTATCTCGATTTATTAAATTTTGATTGTTGTCATTTGTTGTTAGTGTTGCTCATTTATATAATTAAATATGTAAATGATAATATATATAAATATATCAAACTTGTTTAATAAATTGGCGAACTGATCATTAATTCGTGTGGAATCTAAAGTTGGCAATTGTAATTGTGCCAACGGGTCGTATGCGTAATAGATTCACGGCTATTACCTGGAATAGTGCAGCACAGGGAGTGCACACTTTATTGTGGCATGACGGAGGAGAGAGAACACAAATAGAAACATCGGGCAGTGTGTGCAACACTGTGCAACACAGTTAAACTCATTAAATTAGATTGCAGGCAATTACGCGCACAAAGGCCGCATAATTAAATGTGATCAGGTTTTGGGAGCTGCAGCAAGCTGAGGCAGAGAGGCGGAGAGTCAGAGGGAAGGGATACACACACACACACACACACACACAGAGATATACACTGCACTGCTACATTTATACAATTACAAAACACACAGCGTTTCAGTTGTTGCAACTAACCGACGGCCGCTGCTTCTATGCTGCTTTTTCTGCCACCGGCTTCGCATTTTATTCAATTTGCGATTAATTAATAAGCAGCGATTTAGCACAAATGCAAATTGATATTAAATAGCGTATATTAGCGGTTGCACGCCAAGTGCTGCAGGTGGTGCGGGTGCTGCAGGTGGTGCAGGTAGCATAAGTTGGGCCACAGCAAAGATAATGGACAAGGCGGCAAGCTGAATAACTGTGGCACGCAGCCTTTTATAATAATGCGCTAAATGCATTTACTGCATGAATAAAGCAAGCCCCCCCCCCCCATCCTATACCCCGCCATTCATATGAATAAAATATCAAATGGCCAATAGATCCTACAATTTGCGCATCTAATTGAGTGAATAGCTCGGAGAAGGCAAACCGATTGTTTCTCAATTGACTTTTCAAAACGCTGTGCATTTTTATTATCCCCTCACAGCGCAGTGATAGACAGAGGCAGAGACAGAGACAGAGACAGATAGAGAGAGCTAGAAGAGGAGTGGAGACTGGCTTTGTGGGGGGGTCAGCAATGTGGTTAGGTGCCAGCTCTGAGGCTGCGAGTCTCATCGCTGTTTGGCCCGGTCCAACTTTGTTGACTTTGTCTATGCTTGCATTTTTTGTTGCCAGCTAGAGTTGCAAATGGAGTTGGAGCTGGAGCTGGAGCTAGAGTTGGAGCTGGAGTGTTTGTTGTGCCTATAACTCGGAGCTCGTAACTCGTAGCTCGTTGCTCGTGGCTCGTGGCTCATGGCTCGTGGCTCTCGTGACTGCAGCAGTTGCAGGGAGGGGACTGATAAGCACAGGGGAGGGACGGCACAGGGGCTACATGGGACGACCGCAGCATATGCCGTAGCTACGGAGCACAGAGAACAGAAAACAGAAAACAGAGAACGGGAAGTTTTCGTTTCCGCGTTTTAAACGCCGTTTTAGTAGTTTTCTATGCAACGCTTCAAAGTGGTGTAAATGCGGTGTGGCATGAGTGTGTGCCACGAGTATGTGTATGCTGTGTGTGCTGTGTGTACTATGTGTGCTGTGTGTTGTGTGCTTTGTGGGGCCATCATCCTCAGCAAGGGTAAGTGCTATGCTTTTTTTCTGCTGCCTGCTGCATACAATTTGGTCGGGTGTGAAAAATTATAAAGTAAATGTTTTTCTTATTGTTTTTATAACTTTGTAATTTCTGACGCCAGAGCTTGCATTCTTTTTGTTGCTGTTGTTGCTGCTCTCATTGTTGTTGTCGCTGTTGTTGTTGTTGTTGTTGCAGTTGCTGTAGCTTTAGCATCGCTGCAATTTTGCGCCTCTTTTTCCCTCATTTTGTATTAATAAATGTGTTTAAAACGCTGCAGTTTTTGCATTTATTTGCTGTCTTTCTATCTCTTCGATGTTAGACTTTATCTAACGGCATTTAGTGGCCTACGAACTGTGCACTGAGTAACTGTTCAAGTCCCATAGGAAAATTGTAGCTTATTAAGCTGCAAATCTCTTTGCCTAACTCAATTCTAGCTCTCAATTTGGTTACTTTACATGTATTACCTTCATAATATTATAGAGATTCAATTCCTTTGAATTAATTCTTACTCAAACGTGTTGAACATTTCTTTTGTTTTGATTTGAATTCCTTCTTATATTATATTAAGTTTATTTTTTTTTTTGCATTAAAATTTGTTTTTTTAATTGAAGTTTTTTTTATTACTATTAGGTTTGCTCTTGTTATAAATTATTAATCTGTGTTCTTTAAATAGGACATTTGCATTATATAGGTTCAACGCTTTATCTGTCAATAAAAAATATAAAAATTAAAAAAATAAAAAATTTAAAAAAATAATGTAATAATAATTGATGTATTAATAGGTAATACAATTTTAAACTAATCTAAAACTTTTGCCTGTATACTGTAGCACATATTTGAAATGTTTTGGGTTCAGTTTTAATAATATTTACTAATTAATTTACTTATTTTTTATTGTATTTTTTGCTTGCTTCTAGTAGAGAATGGAATTTAGTTAGTTTAAATATTAAAGTTTAAATTAAACTCTGTTTTCTTTGTTTTACAAGCTAATCTAATATAGAAAATTGTTGCTTATGTAGTTATTAATATTAATTAATTAATTTGGAAAGATATTACAGTTTATTTTAATTACTCTAGCAGAATCTAATCTAATCTAATATATAATTATATATATATAATATATATTTAATTAAGTTTATTTAAACTATACTGATCCTTTTGTTTATACTTTTAACTTTGATTTACAGCAATTGAAGAATCGTTTAATTAATCTATATCTAATAAGGATTCTAACATTTGTCCGATTTTATATAAATATATAGTAGGATATATAGCATCGTATACAGACACCCGATATCCAGCTTCAGTTTCGGACTCCCCAAGGAATCAAATAAATGCCGTTGTTTGGGGCTTGGCTGAGAACCGGCTTGGGACCTTGAATACTATGATTTGTGTTACTGAATTCGAGATTGGGAGGAAACTGAAGCGATGTAGGAAGTTGAGATCGATCGACTAGGCTTGTTGAGTTTGCTCAGAGTTTGTGTGAGCATTGAAAGTGTGACTGTGACTGGGGGAGAGTGTAAGTCTGTGTATGTGTGTGTGTGTGTGTGAGGGGGGGGGGGAGAGTGTTGAAGATATATGTACTTACATACGAACTGTAGAAACGCGCAACTCGATTGGGAAGTGTTACCTACCTGTTTCTGCTTCTGCTTCTGCTTCTGGGTGCAGCTCGAGCTCCTATACGAAAATGGAGTTTCCTTGATCGAAAGTGATCCTGGTCTTGCACTTTTTGAGATGGAGTCGCTTACTGAGAGTTCTTCAGCTTTGGGGCATAGTCCATTTGGCCACTGGCTTAACGACACTTGATGCGCACTTGGGGCAACTTCAGTTGTTGCGTACAGTTTGATTATTTGATATTTGAATATATATTCGCTTTTCTTTTTTGCGTTTCTTCTTGTTTCTCTTTGTTCACTTTTGCAGTTCACTAACAAAACTCACAGCAACAAAAAAAGAATAGTTTCTCAGCACTTGAACAAAATATCGATAGTTTCTCAGCACTTGATAAAAAAAAAGAAAACAAACAAATTACAGCTGTAGATTCGAAACGCGTTTAATTGTTGTTTTTGTTCGAGTTCTTTTCTCTCAGTTTAGATTTAGATTCAGATTTCGATTTAGACTCGGTTGGAACGGCAACTGAACAACGTGGTGAAGGAATACAATTGGTTTTGTATTGTGTTTGACATTCTGGAGACGACTCGATGACGAAGTTGACGATGGCATTGCAGTCAGACCTCACAGTTTCGAATACGATTCGATAATGTTCGAGAATCCTCTTTATATGCAACCTGCTTCTGCAACTGTCAGAGTCTCCGTTGTCGGTTGTCTGTTGTCTGTTGTTAGTTGTTGGTTGTCTGTTGTCTGTTGTCTGTGGCCAGTGTGTTGGTTGTTTGGCTGTTTGGTTGTTTGGCTGTTTGGTTGTTTGTCTGTTTCGCTGTTTGGCTGTTGGTTGGTTATTCGATTGTTGTTTGACTGTTTGGTTGAATGGCTGAATGGTTGGTTTGTTGGTTGGTTTGTTGGTTGGTTGGTTGGTCGACACACGTCCAATCCGATAGCTAACTGATGTTCATCTAAATGGATCTGAACTATTCGAATATAATGTTGCCCAGAAACACTTTTTTGGGATCAGCGTCGTTGTCGCCGTCGCTGTCGCTGTCGCTGACGTTGACGTTGACGTCGCTGCTGCAGCATTTGACGTCGCAGCGTTGCGTCGGTTTTAGTCCACTATGCGTGTGTTTCAGTGTGTGTGTGTATGAGTGTGTGTTAGTATATATGTGTGTGAGTCGACTTGCAGTTGTCAATGCTCCAACGGCAAAGTCTGTTCTGAGCCGCTGTGGGGCTTGCACATAATATGCAAGCAACATCATAATGAGCGGCGTCTGTCATCATCATGATGTCCATTTCACCAACACACTCTCTCAAACACATACACACACACACACGCACACACACACAGCTAAGTGGCGCTCATGCTGCGTCTGTCTGCGTGCACTTTTGGCTACCCCTACTTAAAGCTCTCAATCTCTGTTTCAACCCGACTCCGACTCTCCGACTCACCGACTCCGACTCTGACTCTGACTCGTCCTCTCTCTGTCTCTCGCTCGAACTGCACTGCACTCAACTGCAGCGGCTGCCCCTCCAGCGGCTCCCCCTATCATCCATACCCCCGCTCAGCCCGCCATGCCAGCCTCAGATCCAAAGCAGAGGCCGACGCGCTGCCACCGAAAAATAAAAATCTGCCCAAAACATGCTGCAAAAAGAAATCGCTAAAAAAAAGACAGGCAACCAGCGAAAACAACAAAAACGCAACAAAAATGAAGCGAAACACACACACACCAACAGGCACACACATGTACCAGTGTATACACACACGGAACACAACAAAGCGTAATCCAAATGTTGAAAAAACAAAAAAAAAGGAAGAGAGAAAAAAATACGAAAAATAAACCAAAAACAAAAAACAAAAAAAACGCAAAAAAAAAACAAAAAACAGAAAACAGAAAAAAAGAAAGAAATAAATAAAAATGCAATGGGAAGCCCTATAAAAATATGTGTGCACAATACCTGCGTGGCCCCACTGAACTGATGAGCCGACACCCTGCTTTCCCCGGTCCGAGCCTCACCCGCAACCGCACCCTCGCCCTCCCCGCACCCTCACACATCTACATATGTCTATGTGCACATACGTACATGTATCTGCGTGCATCTGTATGTATGTATGCATATATGGATATTTATATATGCTGGCAAATGAGCGCCAAACTCGTCCTTCTTCGGCCTATGCGAATGCTAACGCTGACAGCGCAGCCAGCGTCGCAGTCGGCGTCGTTGTCGATACTATTGCTGCCGCTGTCGCTGCTGCTGTCGTCCACTTTTATGTTATATTGGAATACACACACACACACTTGCACACATGCACACACACTCGCACATACACACACACACACTCTATGCATATACATATTTAAATATAATGCACAAACACCAGTTGCAGTTGCAGTTGCAACAACACGAACACAAACACGAACTCGGACACGAGCAACGACAACCCCAACCCCAAACCGAGGTGCAACAACAAGGCGCGTGCGTGCGTGCGTGCCTCCATCGTCCGCGGGTTCAACTGCTGCAGGGGAACCCAATGCAACAACAACAACAAGAACATTATTTAAATGCAAAAAATAAAAATCCCGACAAAAAAAAAAGAGACGAATTTTGTGTAAATTTGTATTTTATTTCTTTGCTAAAAATACCTCGCCGCGCTCCCCTTCTCCACCTCATGCATTTGCAGCGCGTGTGTCGAGTGCAGTGTGCAACATGTTGCATACTTGCTCTGAAATTTCTCAGCTACTGCATTAGATTTACATCTAGCTAGAGCACTTGCATCAGGTGACGAATATTCAATGCAATTTGTTTAGAAATATTTTCTAAAATATTCGATTCTAAAATATAATAAATTCATTAAATTTAATTATTTTTTAGAAATAATTTTTTTTATATAATTGATTTGTTGCATTTTATAAATAAATATTTGGAATAGAAATCAAGAGCGAACGAAAGATTTAAATGTCATATAAAATTACATTAAATTTAGTATTCAATATGAATTAAATTAAAAATATATATTTAAAATTAATATTATAATTAATTGTTGTATAACAAATTTTATTTTGCATTATTTTGTATCGAAATTGAACGTATAACAAATATTTACATTTTGTAAAATTAATATTTAAATTTAAGATTAAGTTTCATCCTTTTTTGTCATAATTTTTATGTGAATTTAAATAATCTTTAAATGAAAATATGTAAATATAATAAAATATATTTGTTAATTTAATATGTTGAATTTCGTAACTTTAATTATAAATACTTTTGAGTCGAAATTTATGATTTGATTTATTTTTAACGAAATTGAATTCACATTCATTATTAAATATTGTTGAATTAGTTTTAAACTCAATAAGTTCGATTGTCCAATTTTTTGCATAATTTCTCAACACTGAAATGTGCCTTTAACGTGAAAGACATATGTACATAGTATGTACAGAAATCAATTTAGCAATAGTTTTAATTTATTTATTTTTATTAATTTTAAATTTAAAATATTTGTTAATGCGAATTGACTGGTAAATTGAGATAGAGATGAATGTTTGTTGTTATAGTTGAGAGTCACAAATGGGAATAAATCTATCTATATCTCCTAGATACTACTACTCTATTAGATACTACTTATTAGTATACTAAAAGTAAATTACTTATAGTAATATTCTGCTAGAAGTTAAACGAAGTGCTTCCCACTGTGCAACTCATTATATTTACTTAGTTAATGACAACACACTCATGTACATGGGCACACACAAGCGCACACACACACACACGCTTCTCACATAGACAAAAGCACATATTAGCGCATATAGAGTGATGGTGTTGCACATGCAACGCGCCATGACCGCAAGAGAAAGAGTAAGGCAGCAACAAAAATTAAGTATACGCACCGTCAACTCTCTGGCAGGCAACAAAACAGGCCATAAACGACGAGTCCTTCTGCTCGCACACACTCGCACACATAGGCAAACTTTTCAAATCCCCCCAAAAATGAGCCGCGTGAGTAGGCCTATCAAAAAGTTGCGAGCCATATAATAAATAGCGCCCAGAAGTGCAAAAAACAAAAAAAAAACAAAAAACAAAAAAAAATCGCCAAAAAACGAAAACAAAGCGCCACAAAAAAAAAATTTAAAAAAAAAAAAAAAAAATTTATAAAAATAAAAATAAAACGAAAACGAAAAAGGCAGGCAAAGCGTGTACCTAAATGAAAGAGAAATACGAGCATAAAACAAAGCAGGCGAATGCTAAAAAAAGTCCACTCCCGATGCACTGCAGCCGCCTCGCTCTAACGCAGGCCGCGCACGCAACGCACGCACGCCGCGCCACAGTGCAGATGGCCAAAAAACGAGCAAAAGTAACTTGCCACAAAAAAATAAAACACAAAAAAGTACAAAAAAATAATTAAAAAATAAAACGCGAAAAGCAGCAAAGCCGCTGTAAAGCCTTCCTTCAAACGCTGCGTGGCTGGCTGAGATAGGCAGAGACAGAGGTAGCGGCAGGGGGTGGGGTAGGGTGGTTGAAGAGAGAGAAATGGTCAGCGGCAACTGCAACTGCACTGACATTGAATGCAACTGCAACTGCAACTACCACACACACACACACACACAAACACACACACACAGCGCAGACATGTGGGCGGCCTATTACGCTCTCTCACTCACAGGCAGGCAGGCAGGCAGGCGCTGAGGCGTCGACGTCAACGTCGGCATCGGCGTCGGCGTCAACTGCGCTGCAAAAGCACACAAAATAAAGTTAAAAAATATGCCAAGTGAAATCGAACAAAAACGCACACAAATGCTGAAATTATATTCCCCTATTTTTTTAAATTTTGTTGCACTTTTTCTGTGCGTGTGCGTCTGTGTGTGTACGTGTGTGTGTGTGTGCAAAACAACCCCCAAAAATGCAGCCACACACGCATGCAGCCGAGGACTATCTGACCGAGCCACGCAACCACTCAGCCACTCGACTCGCCCCAACTCGACTCGCCTCGCCTCGAATCGCCAGTCGACCAGTCGCTGCAGCAGTTATGGGCGTTTTTTATGCGCTGCGCCTACACACGAGGCATGCAACACAACACAACATAACCAAAACAAAAACCCAATACGAAAAATAAAAATAAAAAACATAACAAATTTTATAAAAAAAAAGAAAAAATCAGTTGCTGCCTCTGCCTCTGCCGCTGCTGCCACTGCTGCTGTAGCTGCAGCTACCCCTTGCCACTTGCCACTTGCAACTGCAACTGCAACTGCATATGCAAATGCAGCTGTGGACCGCAGTCAAAGTTAATGCTGCCAGCTAGCGGGAGTGGTGCGGCAAGGTCGCGGCGTGTGGCATGCAACAGCAAAAACAAAACAAAAAAAAAAACAGCAAAAGGACAAAACAACCAAAATAAATATTAAACGCGGGGCAACAAAGTGGAAATTATATAAAAATGCGCTAAAATGTGCACGCACACACACACACACACACGCACACGCACACACAGAGAGAGATCTATGCTGCATGTGTGAGTCGGGTTTTTTTTTATGGGTTTTGCCTGCTTTTGGGCGTCGCATTGAATTTGGGAAGCCGACACGGTGTGTGATTGTTTCTCGTCATTGGAGTGGTGTGTGCAGGTAGTGTGTGTGTACACATACGCATTTGTGTGTGTGTCTGTATTGGTAATATGTTTGTTTAATAGGCCTAGAGCTGCGTTGCGTTGCAATTGCAAATCGATGTGATTATGTATTCGTGTCTGTGTGTGTGTGTGTGTGTGTGTATGTGTGTGTGAGTGTGTCTGTGTCTGTGTGTGTGTCTGTGTGTGTGCATAATGCAATTTTGCGCAATACATCAGTAATAACTCTCCAACCTCCAATCTATAAAATGCATTTATTTAACTACACACACACACACACATATGCACACTATACTTATGTACTTGTGTGTGTGTGTATGTGTGTTTGTGTGTAGTGAGAGATATATGTTGTCATATGTCTGTGAATGTACAGTTTATTCGCAAATGCAAATGCCCAACGAACAACACCAAATGCTCAAGAAATGCTGAAATAGAAGTTGTGTTTTTAGACTCTGTACTTAAAAAGTACATAGTCTTCTAAGTTTGGCGAAAGCGAAGTCTGCCTAAGAGGCAGAAGGAGTCATCTGCGACCCTAAAAAGTATATATTCTTGATCAGCATCAATAGCGCAGACGACCTTTCTTTGCCCGTCTGTCTGTCTGTCCGTCTGTCCATCTGTCCATCTCTCTGTCCGTCCGTAAGAACACCAAGAATTCAGAGACTTTAAGGTCTAGTTTTTATTAATTATCTTAAGATTATTATTAACGAAAGATATACAAAGTTTTCAAAAGTGCTTCTTGCCTTGCAACTTGTTGCATACTTGCAGGCGCTGAACTCTTAAGAAGGTGCAGACTTTTGAGTTTAGAAAACTTGTTTTGAATATAATAATATTCCTATTCGTAGATGTGAATGATATGAAATAATACATTTATTTATATTTATCCATCGATCAGTTCTCATGTGCGTCATTAATTGAGAATTTTCCCTATATTGATCAATGTTCTTATATTAATTAATTATTGTTATTGCCACGGGCATCCTGTTATTCCACGTAGGGCCTTACTCTAAAGAACCTGCATTCGGTGTCGCTGGCTCTTTAATGCAATGCCCCGAATTTGTATGCCGTACCTCCAGATGGGAGCAATGACAGCATTGTCTGCTGCATCATGCTCACAAGAAGAGTTGAACAGCATCGCTACATCATCAGCATGATGCTATGATGCTAGCAGTACCTTCTGTGGTGCTAACTGTTTAAGTGCTAAGTCTATAGGCACTGGGAGCTCAGCTGTGTGTAGAGAGTATAGCAAAGGTTCCACGACACGTTCCTTGAGGAAGAGACGTATCTGATTAGTGATTATTAACGAAAGGAAACCCAACCTTAGTAGACAGACGTGCAGTTTAATATTGTATTTCATAATATTTACAAAAATGTTTCTTGCCCTGCAACTTGTTGTATACTTGTAGGCGTTATACTCCTAAGATGTCATGGATATCTTACAAATCTATCTACATATTTTCAGCTTAATCTAATCGCAAATTGTATAATATATATTTTTAGGGCAACGAGAAGAATCGAACATAGGATTCCCAGCCTAGGGGAGACGAGAACTATATTGTGTAAGTATCATAAAAAAGTTTCAACGGAATATGTGACACTTTTGAAGTCTTGGGTATAAAGGGGATGGTATAGATATCATTGCATAGACTGAGAAGCTTGATCCACAAATATATCAAAAATATTCAGACCCTTAGATGAAATAAAACTTAAATACTAGATTCATTGAAAATTGAAGATATTCAATTTCATATTTTATATTCGTACTTCATATTTACATTTATATGCCTGATCCAAAAATATTTTAATAATTTTTAGACTCTTAGATGAAATAATATTTAACTACACAATATATACACTATATTAAAAGGTTGCATTGAAATGATTAATTTCATTATAAATTTCATATTCATACTTCAATACCTGAGCCCTACTGTGAATAGTAATAGAGTAGGATGATTTTTTGTCTTGTTATTATTTTATTAGCCTGTGAGGTTCAACACTCAACGCTTAACCAGCTAATAAATATTAAAAGAAAATAAAATATATTTACATTTCGATCAGTTCTCATTTGTGTCATAGATCGGGGAGTTTCTCTAAAGGGATCACTTTGCTTAAAAGGAATAAATATTTAATTATAACAAATATATATAATTAAATCAAATATATTTGTATACCAATCAGTTATCATATCTGCCGTAAATGGTAAGGTCTCTCAAGTTCTCACGTTCTCAAGTTGAATAAGCACATTTGATAATACTTGCAAATGGCTTTCTTGCCTTGCAACTTGTTGCACACTTTTGGGCGCTGCACCCGTTAGATGCCACAATTGCAAATGTTTCTTTCAGAATGTATTAGTATGGAAAAGGAATGATGTTGAGCAGGAGCTGTCGAGGCACGTGCACCACACAAGTGCCTCTACCTCACTTGCCTTCGCCTCCTGCCTCCTGCCTCCCCTGTTGGCCGACTCTTCTGCTCGACATGCAGAGTGCGTTTGTTGGTTGATTTGTTTTTTTCAGTTGAGGCTCTTTTTCAATATGTCTATTGTGTGTGGGCAGTTCGTAGGCCACAGCTAAAGAGAGAGAGAAAGAGACAGCTGCTTCTACTTGGCCAAGATTGTTGTGGCTGTTGGCTGTTGCTGAATTTGTTGAGCAACTTCCTCGAATTAGGTGACCTCATAAGTTATGTGATATTCCTTCAAATTCTACATTACATGTACACAAGCAAGCGGCATCTTCTCTTCCCACCCCTCCCCCCTTTCCCACCCTGCCTCACTGTTTGCGGGAAACAAAAGCGAAAGAATAGGGAACCATTGAGGAGGGATTCCAAGAGATTTCTAGCTATGTATGCAACCTATGTATGTATGTATGTATGTGTGTATGTATGTATGTATGTATGTATGTATGTATGTGTGCATGCATATATGTATGTATGTATGTATGTGCATAACAATATACAAACAACGCTGTTAATACACTGTGGGCTGCCACCAAGTATTACATTAACATTAAAATCAACAACAGCAGCAACAACTACAACAACGGGACAGAGTGTGTTTAATAATATTTACATGAATACATACATACGTCTACATACGTATTTGCACATATACACGCACATACATAAGTAGAAGAAAAAGATGAAAAAAAAATATGAAATCCCTAAAAAAAATGCACAAAATGCAAAAAAAAAGTTTGAAAAGTTGAAAAAAGAATCAAAACAAAAAACAAAAAACAAAAAAACAGAAAAAGACAGAAAAATTAAAAAACATGTCCAAAACTTTTGTATATACACACACACACGCACACACTTGGTTGAGTGTATATATTAACACACGCACACACACTCGCAGACTGCGCTGCTTACGTTTTGCCGCCCACGGCTGCCCCACGCCCCACGCCCCTCCACCTCCCTTATGGCCCTGTCACGCTGTCCAAGCGATTGCATTACACGCACGAAAATAAAATGCAAATGCAGCGCCTGTGCTCTGAGTATTGTTATGGGCGGCCGGAGCGGGGGTGGGGGTAGAGGAGTATGTGCAAGGGGGGATGGGCGGGAAGGGAGTTCAATGGAGACCTGCTGGACCAGGCCGGATGTGCTGGCCGCCATTGCATTTTCGTTAACCGCACGCACAAGCACACACACACACACACACATACAGACACACACACGCAGACACACACATGCAGACACACACATGCAGACACACACACGCAGACACACACGTGCACTTTACATTTGTGGCGCATTTTCATTTGGTTCATTTTTATTCTGCCGGATTTTTGTTGCTGTTGTTGTTGTCATTGTTGTTGTTGTTGTTGTTGCTGTTGTTGTTGTTGTTGCTGTTGTTGTTGTTGTTGCTGTTGTTGTTTTGCTCGTTTTCTCTACTGACATCATTTTTTTCGCCTTATTTTGTGTTGTTTTCACTTTTTGTTTTGTTTATTTTCCCAGCTCGTTTTTTGGGGTGGTGGCAACTGCCGGCATATACGAAGCGAGTACCCCTCCCCCCACCATCCCGCCTGCCTTTTGGCCCACGCACATGCTGCATTCGGTTTTTGGGTGTTATGAAAATGGCATGCCGGCTGACTGGCCAAAAGGACGAACAGTTGAATGGACAGACGGATGGATACGTGGATAGACAGATAGACGGAGGGACGGAGGGACGGACAGACGTCGGATGGACAAAGTAGACAAAGTGCGTACCCATGTATGCTTCTCTCTCTCTCTCTCTCTCTCTCTCTCTCTCTATCTATCTCTAGCTCGCTCTTGCTGACACTGGCGCGTGAAGTGCGTATGTGCATTTAATTTTGGGCATTGCCAACAGAGCGAGAGAGTGGGAGATGGAGAGATGGAGGAAGGGAGAAAGGGAGAAAGGGAGAGAGGGAGAGAGCGGGCGAGCTAGGGACAAGGAGAGAAACCGATCTAGCAGAGCAGAGCTGCTGCACGCCTAGCAGTCTAGAGCATAGAAGTAGCACAGCAACTGATTGAAACGATGGGTTTGGGGTGGGGGTAGATGGGGAGCAGTGATTGGGAGGCAGGGCTAAAGGGGTAAGCGGTTGCACGCTGCAACTTTGTCCACGAATTCATCTATTAAATTTTTATGTTTTTCAATTTTTTAATATTTTAATTTTTTGTCAATTTTTTTATTTTAAATAATTTTGCCTGCATATACTTTGGATTATGTTAACGCGCAACGCGTGTGCGTGTGTGTGTGTGTGTGTGTGTGTGTGTGTGTGTGTGTGCGCACATGAGTGCGTCTCTTTCCCGCATTTGGGCTTATATAAACACAACAAATTGTTGTGCCTACGCTTTTGTTATTTACTTATATTTTTATTATTTTATATTTTGTATTTTGATGCCATTTTTACTTGTCTTTTTGTGCGTTTATCAATTTAATTTGCAGACGTGCGTGTGTGTGTGTGTGTGTGTGTGTGTGTATAAGTACATATATGGACACGCATGCATATAGACATATGCACAGTGAAACATGTATATGTGTTGACAGCCTACAGCTTCCCTACCTCTCTCGCTCTCGTTCTCGCTATCTCTATCTTGCTCTCTCTCTCTCTCCTGTTCGCTCTCTCGCCATCTCTCTCTGTCTCTGTCTGCCTCGCTCTGTAGTGCAACAAAAGTGAACAGAAAGGAGACCATTTTTTAAATATTTGTAATATAATGTAATACTTACTAGGCCTTTACGGTCCATGGGCCGCAAGGGGGATGGTGGTGGTGGTGGTGGAGATGATTGGGTGGCTGGGCGCTGGGCAAGCAATGCGAATGTGAATGCGAATGTGAATGCGAGTGCGAATAAAGCATGGGCCGTGTGCTGCGGCTGCGTTCAAAGCTACTCATACGCCACGTCAGCCACGCCCTCGAATTGTGTTCAATGCGAACTCTGTTTACTTTTGGGCTTTAATGAAAAATGCGTGGTAAAAAAATTAGCATAAACATTTATAATTGATTCCGCTGCGCTGCACCTGCACGTACATAATTTGCCTTAACTTGGCCAAAAGAAACCGCATTCGTGTGCCCAACACACCTGCAGCACTGCCCAGCACTTTTTCAGTGTGGTAAAAGGACATCAGCGCAATATCCTTTCCCTGCAAGTATACACACACATCATAGGCTATTTGTACCGCAGCAAGATGTAGAATAAGTTGAACATATACAGGAATATATATCTCCTATGATATGATATGCTATATGATAAGATACTCCTCAGGTAAAGAAGTATATGTGCATATTCAGATATGAGCCAGGAAGAGTGTTATCACTTTGTGCACACTTATGTAACATAAAGTGTATATATTCTGATCAGTATCAATCAGGTCGACTCAGACTGAACTCATTGACCTCAGCAAATCTGTAAGGAATGTTCCTGTATACCCCCTCCAGATCGAGTTTATGTTAGATTAGTTAGACTCTTTAATAAGGTCATTAAGGCAAATGGACAACATAGAAATGATGAAAATGCTAAAAACAAGCGGATCAGACGAGCGAGCATGACAGCATCATACCCTGTGCCGTCTCCTAAATAAGGTATCTTGAATATAATAGAAGGAAAAACGTTAAATGTGTTTCACTATAATTCTTTACATGATCATAGCAGCAGGATCGAAAGCTGAGTGCTAGGTCACTTCATTTACATAGGCATGTATCGCAATTACTCGCTGTCTCGCTCGCACACATGTGCTAACCGCAAAGAGCAAAGCACGAGCGATTCAATCTTTTCTGATTATCTTTCTTATTTATAGACCGAATTAGATGAGACTGTCAGCATTCCCTCTTCATGATATTCTTCTTCTGTTGAGTCAGAAGTCTTTCGATGTGATGGGGCGGAGAGAAAGGCATCAAAGCTCTAATCTATCTATCTATTGAGAGTGACCAAGCATATATGTATTAAATGGGGTTTGCCAGGAATCCTTCTTTTGGACAAAGCTCACATATCTCTGTATAGAAAGTAGTGAAAAGAGAAGCTTTCAGCTTCTCTTCTGCTACTTCCTCCACTTCCCCCTCGCCACACTCAGTAGACATCTTGGAAGTTTTCATATTGCTTTTCCTTCTATACATAGTATCCACAGGCTTGACATAGATCTTCGAGTCTTACATGATTTCAATTGTAAATCAACTTTTCTCTCATATGCTTCTTCTTCTTCTTCATCATCTTCTTTCTCTTTCTCTTTCGCTGCGCCTGCGCGAGTTCTGCACGCATAGAAAGCTGAGCTCAACATTATAACGAACAAAATATAAGAAAAATAATACAAATAATAATAAGTGGATCAGAAGAAAAGGGCGCAGAGTGTTGGGAGTGCGCTGAGGGGCAGAGAAACGGAGCACAAAGGTGGGTAGGTGGGAAGGGGAAAAGGGGGAAAGGGGGAACTGCAGTTGCATGTCCGGAACTCGTTTGTGTGTGCCAAATATTTTCAACTCACAAATCTTGTTATTTTACAAAAGCTTCAGAGACCCAACAAGTTTATATATGTATAAATACACACACACTCATATATATATATCTGTGTGTGTGTGTGTGTATGTGTGTGTGTGTGTGTGTGCAAACTTTTTTTCGTTACTTTTTCAATTTTTCATTTCTTTGTATAATTTTTGGTGAAGCACTCGAAAGTTCGTATAACAAGACGCTGCATGTGACTAAAATTGTTGCAGTTGTTGTTGTTTCAGTTGTTGTTGTTGCTGTTGCTTAATTGTTCCTCACATGTGCTGCTGTGCTGCTGTGGTGCTGTGGTGCTGTGTTGCTGTGGTGCATTTTAGCAAATGACTTCACTTATTCACTTTATGGTGGCTAAGCGCTGTCTTCCCTCTTTCCCCTCTTCGATCCCTCATGATCATCCTCAATGTCGCTGTCGTCTCTTTTAGTCACTTCTCCGTTCTCCGTTCTCTGTTGTTGCCCCTCCCCCTTACCGCTCTGCCGCCGCCACGCCTCTGCTAGCCGCACTAAGATCGCTTTGTTGCTCGAGCTGCAAGCGTTGATAATTTCCAAAAACAAACTCGGACGACGAACGCGTAGCCGAGGTTAACGGCTTCAGTGCAACTTTTTTAGGTTTCTCGACACACACACACACGCACACCCATGCATCACACACACACATACACACACACACACACATGTGCGCATACACTTGCAATTGCAAAGCGAACCTAGCGAGGCGAACTGAGAATTTAGGAAGTACGAGTGCTCTTCCTCTTCCTCCTGCTCTGCTGCCCCTCTCCCCGCACCAGAGTGACAGGCAGCCAGGAGAGAGAGAGAGCGGCAGGGAGGGGGAAGAGCGCTTAATATTAGTATACATAAGTGAGTAAGCATGCGTGTGTGCGTATGTGTGTGTATGTGTGTGTGTGTGTGTGTGTGTGTGTGTGTGTGTGTGTGTGTGCTTGCATATTTCAAACTACTGTCAGCGAGATCTTTCCCCATACACAGTACAAAGAGCGACAGCGAGACAGAGAGGGAGATACAGAGAGAGAGAAGGAGAGAGCGAGAGCGAGAGTTGAGTGCATTTGCCAAAAATTTGTATTTTGAACTTTTTTTAGGCAAAAAGTTGTCTCTCTCTGTCTCTCTCTCTCTCTTCCTCACCCTCTCTCAGGCAGCCAGTCAGGCAGTCTCTCACTCTCACTCTCCGCATTGTTCTCTTCGCCGCGATCATCGTTACGTGTTACGCTCACCAACACATTTGCACCCCTTTAGATGCCCCCTGGACTGCTGGACTGCAATGCCGGGGCCGCAGCTGCGGCCGCTGCCAGCGATGCCTTCTGCGACTGCGACTGCGACGGCAATAACTACGCCAACGCCGGAGTCAACTGCGACTGCGACTGCGGTGCGACTGCGGCATTACATAGATCGGCAGGCATCGCCCCTTCTCCCGCGACATTTCTGCAGCTTTTTTGGTAGTTCAAAGACCGCAGTTCCATCAGCGTGACTTTGCTTTGCCGCTGCCTCCCGCCTGCCCTCTGCCCTCTGCCCTCTGCCCCCTCTGCCCCCTCTGCTCTGCTTCCCTCCGCTTGTGCCGTCACTTAACCCGTTGCCGATTGTTGGGTTTGATCGTTGCTCGTTGTTCGGTGTTCGTTGCAGGTTTTTGGTTTTTGGTTTTTATTTGCTTTGGTTCTTGCTTCCGTCTATTTTTGGGCCATATTATCCCCCCCCCCCTCCCCTTGTTGTACCCTTCTTCTCCTACTCTTGCCTTGTTCATTGGCAATTTTGCTGATTACTCTACAATTTCGCAATTATCTATTTGATAGTTTCCATTGATTTGGGAAGGTAGAAACCTTTCCAGTTATGCAACATCCAGAGAACCGATTCTTCACTTGCTTAGCGCGAATCGAGAAGCTTGTAGTTCTCCCCTGCTTGACTGTACAAGTGCAACTATGAGAGTGGGTTGTAGAAAGTGGGAAGGGGGAGAAGACGGAGAGACGGAGAGATCGGAGACTTATTGCATGTCGCGGCATATGACGTTTTCTTCTTAGAGCTTACACACACACGCACACACACACACACACAAACACGCAGAAGGGTGATGAAAGCCTATGCAAGCAGATTCAAAGTCAAAACTGTTGACGAGGCGAGCTAATGAGAGGGAGAGAGAGAGTGAGAGAGATAGAGAGAGAGATAGAGAAAGAGAGTGAGAGGGAGAGGGGAACTCGTAGCGCTCTGTAGATTTACAGAGCATAACATTTTTGTGCTGTTCGTTTCGTTTCGAATACGCTTTACACTCTTTTCGCACACACACACACACACGCACACACACACACACATGTGTATGCACACAATTTTTGGCTTGTTTTTGCTGTTCGTAGATGTCGGTTTCAAAATTTAATTTCGTTGTTCTCAGCGCTTTGTGGTTTTGGGATCGGAATGGGAATCGGAATCGGAATCGGGATCAATGCACTCATCTCAACTTCTCTTCTATTCATCTTTCTCTCTCGCTGTCTCTGTCTCTGTCTCCGTCTCTGTCGCTATCTCTCTTCAGTTGTGGCTCTCTGATTTGAAAAATGATTGCTACTCAAGCCATAGCAACTCGTTGCGTTTCCTTCACCTTAATTAACGAACAAAAAAAGGAATCAAAAACCAAAACAAAATAAACACAACGTAAATAAATACAATACGAGAGGTCCACATGAGAGAGAAAGAGAGGGAGAGAGAAAGAGAGAGGGTGAGATAAGACACATCACACATCACACACATCACACACACCACACACACACCACACACACACTCACACACACACATACACACGCACACTCTACTAGCCTTTTTGGGTTGCAAAAGTCAAACAAAGCTCAAGGTGATCCTCTTTGAGCAACTATGCTCTTACACTCTTTAGCTCGCTTTATACTATATGTAGTAAAGTACGCTATATATATAACGAGCTGTACAATATACAAATAAATGAACAAATGGATTGCATTCCCATTGCCTCATTGCCAGTATTTGCCTGCGTTCAAGGCAGCGTAGTGCCACAAATCTTTGAGTGCGTCACTGATGCACATATGTGTGTAGATACAAAGATGTATAACGTTGAATGTACATTGTAAGCCAACTATATTGCCAACCAGATGCAGTTAGACTCTGGCCGTCTCCGAGTAGGACAAGTTTCCTTCCCTCTCTCCCTCAGGGAGTTGCTTATTCCACAAAGCAGTGTATGATGTATGTACATCTGTTGTATATATATTTATTACTCATTTACTGAGCTACAATCAAATAATACTTGTAGCTTCGTCTAATTGTACAAAGTTCAACAAATTTGATTAGAAGCTTACAAACATTTGGAGTTTATCTCAAGAAAGCAGTAGCCGCTAGTTCCCAAGTCAGCTCAATCCGCTAACAAATTGAGAAACTTCTGCAAAGCTTCATTGCAATCGCCGCAAAAACCAGAGACTGGGTAAACTGGGAACAGACGGACACTCGAACTTGGCTACAGCCACTCAGCTAGACCTCCTGATCAAGATCAATCATATCAAACAGTTTATAGGGCAACGTCTCCTACATAACACCCTCTATGGTCATTGCTCTATAAGTCAACTTTCCCAAGCTAACAAATTCGTTTAGTTGAACGTTCCCTTTACCCCCTTTACCCACTTAACATCAGCTGGCCCAATTAAGAAGCAACCGTGACTGGTAAAGCGTTATTTTCAACACGCTCAAATTAGGAAGCCATCAAAACGAGAATGACGACAATATTAAGAACACACGATTAAGGCATTAAATGATTTGTCACACACTAATAAACACACACACATAACCATTCACATTCACACTCTGACACACACATAGACACTCACACATACACACACACACACACACACACACACAGATTGAATAAGCCTATGATGGGCCATAATCAGGAATCCGGCTGGCGGCAAAACAATCCTTAAAACTACCAACAAGTTCAAAGTTCAAAAAGGCTGAAATGCCACAAAATCAACACTTGCTCACACACACACACACACCACACACCACACATCACACACGTACACGCACACACGCGTGCATATGTAGGCTAAATAGAGAGACCGGCTTGTGGTTCTATGTGGTGTGGTCTCGTGTGGTGTGGGGTGTGGCGTGGTGTGGGGACGGTTTAGAATTGCTGCCAAGAGGCAAAACCGCTTAAGTGCGCCTATAAAATTACTGTGAAAATTTCACACTAAAACTTTTACCCTAACTTTCCAGCCCAAACCCACAAAAAGCATTCGCAGTTGATGATGATGTCGTTGATGATGTGTGTGAATGATTGTGCGTGTGTGTGTGTGTGAGTGTGTGTGTGTGTGTGAGAGTGTGTGCAAATGAGTTGGAATTTTAGGGCACAAATTCATCATAAAATCACTTAAAATGATATTAACAACCCTTACCCTCGAACTTTGCCTCTGCCCCCTGCCCCCTGTCAGGCCCTGACCCAGCTTGTGTGGTTGTTGCTGTCGCTTTCCCCAGACAGGCCTATCCCACATGTGTTCAAGTAATTGCGTGTCAAAACTTTTGAACCTTTGACCTCGCCAAGCAGCCAACAGGCAAACAACGACAACCGACAACGACAACGGAAACATCAACCCTTTGTCCTTTGCCTCTGCCTCTGCCTCTGCCTCTGCCGCTGGCGCTGGGGCTGCCTTGGCTGGCGTGCTGCCTACCTATTTTATGGGCGTCATTGCCTAATCCTTTGATGGGCCTAATCGTGGACATAGCCCACTCACTATTCACTACTTACTATGCTTGTCCTTTCGCCCTTCCCCTCCCCTTTACCATCGCCTTGCTCATACTCATACTCGTATCATGCTAATTTGCGGACAGCCGCCTTCGTTTGACTCGACTTCCGATTCACGTCCTTGTCCCTTCCTTATTGCTGTCCCTGTCTCTCTCTCTTTTCGCTCTCTCTCTCTCGCACACCTCACCCTTGTCGTTTCGCTCGCAACCGGACACCCCATAAACTAAACTAAACACACAAGGCAGAGCCAGACCAAGGCGGGGCAAGGGGGATGGACAACCAGGCGACCGACCCAGCGACCAACCGACTGAGCGACCGGTTGCCCATATCAATAAATGTGCCCAAGCACATCGTTGAATGCCTTATGCTCACCCATGTGGCATGCTGGCCTGGTGGCCTGGTGGCTTGGTGGCGGAGTGGCCTCTTCTCAGAGTGGCCGTGTGTCATGTGGCAGAGTCTTATGGCGCCCACTAGGAAGCGGCAACAAAAGTATCATAAAAGTGTTAAAATCATTTTGGGGTTGACTTCCGTCTTCTGAGACACCATCCCTACCCCCTCCCCTCCGACCGAAAGAAACCCACAAAGGTCATCCGACTAAATAGCTTCGAGTATTGTTGCTATCGGATTATTATAGTAGTTCCCAGTTAGAAACAGATACAAACTGAAATCAGAGAACTTATTCAACTCAGAAGCTGACCATCTTCTTCGCATTCTTCGCAGATCTTTGAATACGACCTTTACGCCGATTGGAATATGTTGAAGGAACAACTATACGAAAGCTTGACAATGTCTTTAGATAGTAGGTATACATTTGATATACTTAAGTGTCAAGAATGAAGGAGAGTATTGCAAGGAGAGGAATCTTAAAAAAGAAGAGAAAAGTTGCATACAAAAGTTATTTCTAGAGTCGGCACAATGTGTTGTAATCTAATTTTAGGATTCAACTCTAAATCACTGAAAGGACACAAGTTCTATTTGGCATTTCTATTTGTGGTAATAGGTGAATTGGTTTGTGTGCAATATTTGGGCAATTGATATGCAAGGGGTTAAGCCTGTGCGGGACTTGTTGCCTTGGCCTTGGCTAATTCATTTACATAATACCTGCGAGACGTGGGATAACATCAATGCCTCGAAAGACCCATCATGCGCTACGTTTGGAAGCTTACCCAGGAGTGAAATCGCTTGACGCAACACGTCTCTTTTACTTGTTCCTGCTGTGGCAAGGGACGTGTGTAATTTCTCACACACACACACACACACACACACCCACAAGTCTGACCCGGACTAGAACTCGTCTCTGTTCCCGCCATCGACTCCACTTCCACTTCCACCCACCACCTCCACTTCCTAAACGCATTTTGTGGGTCAAGTCAATCTACGACGTGCTGGGCGAGGCAAGTTGCGTGTGGCAAAATCCGAGAATTTCACTCTTGAATTTCTAATAAATTCATAGCGCAAGTTAAATGAACGAAGGGGGGAAGCGTGCTGCTCCCAGGGCACCCGGGACGCCCGGGAATCACTACAGCTGAGGGAGGACTGCCTGCTATCTTGGGGAAATGTAATGAAAATTAGTATCTATCTTAGACAATGTGTGTGTACCTCTCTCTGTCTCTCTCTCTCTCTCTCTCTCTCTCTCTATCTATCTGTCTATGGTTGTTGGTTGTTTATCATACACTTGTGACGGATAATAATGTGTGTAATTTTCAATTATGACTTCCTTTGACGTCCTTCTGACCCCAAAGACGGACCAACGGAAGGAATGCTATTCTGCCGGACAAGCTGCTCTGTTTAATAAACTCGTCGATTTCCTCGTTGTTCTCCGCCTTCATTTGAATATAAGTGTGTGCTTGTCTTTAGCCATATCTACATAAGTCTAGGACTCTACACACACCCAAGCACACACACACACACACACACATACGCACACACACGCACACACACTCAACCACAAAAGTATTTCACACGCTGGCGCTTCAGAGTTGGGTCAAGGGATGCCATGAGTTGTTTTTATGAGGCTTATTGCAAGAAGTGGAGTGGAGAATTGCCGAGTGTTGCGGGAAGTGGGGGGTGTGGTGGGGGAGGACTGGTCTTGGCCGCATTTGACTTACTTTCTATATGGGCTTTTGATAGCTCTTGACTTGGGGTTAAGACTGTGGTGTGGGATGGGATGGAATGGGATCGAAAGATATGGGATGGGATGGGATGGCTTGGGTTAAGTTTGAGGTTGAGTTGTCTAATACTCGACGACAAAAATCAACAACAACATTGTTATGTCTCTGCAGATACGTTTCCCCTCTCCATCCCTCCCCTCGTTCCTTCATCTCTATCTCTCTCTCTCTCTCTCTTGTCTGATTCTTGAGAAGGCTGTTGCTCTGCTTCTTGTCGTCGATAATCCTCTGATTTTCTGGTGTTTATATGAGTCTCAGTTGTTGTGCCAGAGCCTCGTCTGCATGAGAAGCAATCCAACCCAACTGTCTGCCTCTCTCTCTCTCTCTCTCTCTCTCTCTCTCTCTCTCTCTCTCTCTGACACACTGTCTCCCTCCTGTTGTCTGCCTCTCTGACTGTGTGCGTGTGTCGCATTCGCATAATTTATAGGTCATACATATTTGGCATGTTTGACATGTTTCCTTGGTGTTTTACATGATAAACACTTAAGGGTGCCAACAAAACCGAACAGCACAGAGCAGAGCAGAGCAGAACAGAAAGAAGCAAAACTAAACACGCACACTGGCTTAACACCAGGGACCAGACGACACGTCGCGCATCTTGGACATTTGAATGCTCTGGTGTGGTATGAGCACTCGAACTCCTTCCTTGCCAAGTCCTCAACAACTTCAGCCTAAGCTGTCCCTCCCCACATATTGCACCATTCATATTCCAATTCGTATTCCATCTTCATACATATGGATTTGCTTGGTATTTGAGTAGAGAATTGTGATTGTGGTGCGGCATCTAAAGATGATAATTGACCTGGCTGCAAGTGCTCTGTGCTCCACAGAATCTGGTTTCTTCAAGTGTTCGACGTTTGAATTCACGGTCCACAACATGTAATCATTAGCTCCTCAGAAAGGGTAACGAATGTTTATCTTTAGAGTTTCCTGCCCCCGTAGCGAACCCTTTGCTGCATCTCTCGGAGGGTTTGCTGCTCAGGATTTAACTCCTTAATAGGGCCATTGCCATTGGCCAAAGTCTTAGCTGCAGCTTAGGGAACAGCTTGCCCCAAGTGAAATTGTGCTAACAACTTCAATCAAATGCTGGCATCAAAATAACCAGTTTCTGCAATGGAGCTGCCAGAAACGATGATGGGCAAGGGGGCCAAAGGGAGTGGCAGCACCGGTGAGATGAAACCGGTGGAAAGCCAAACTTGAGGACGCCTCAAGAAACTAGTTTTCTTAGTTCCGCGTCAAGCTCCGATCACGATCACGACCACGACGCTGCAACGTTTGGCATTGCCGAAAAAAGCGAAGCCAAACGTGCAACAGGTAGGGGCAGTGGCAGGGGCAGCTACTCGAGTAGGGGAGTAGGTTGCTGGAGTAGGGGCAGGTTCAGGGGCATGGGCAGTAGTTGCAGCAAGTGAAAGAGAGGCATTTACACACAGCGCGCGTTAGTTTCTCAAGCTCACTTTGCTTTTTTCAATTTAAAATCTTTCTCATTCGATCTGTGTCTCTCCGCTCTCTCTCTCTCTCTCACTCACTCTTTCGCTCTCTTTCCCTTTCCCCTCGAGGCAGTGACTTTTGTGCGGGAAACAAGTATTTTAAGGATAAGGAAGACCCTTGAAAACCATTGCAGAACTCTTTCTGCTCATCATCCTCATCGTCGTCATCCTCATCCTCATCCTCATCCTCATCCTCATCCTCATCCTCATCCTCATCCTCGTGCTCATCATGTTGCCTTCTTTCTATGTAGGTCGTTGCAATTTAATACTTGGATTTCATGTTTGCTTCTTCACCTCTGCCCCTCTGCCCCCCACCACTCCCCGCTGGTTTTCTCTGCCCCTGCCGCATCTGTTGCATTCATTTGAGTTCAGCTCAGTTCTGTCCGGTTTCGGTTTCGTTTTCGGGCTCAATTTCTGCATCGCTTAATTCGGGCGCCCTTGTCTCTGCCCGCCAGCTGCCCTGCCGCAGCCCCTGCCCCTGCCCGCAGCCCCTCCCCTAGTTGCATGCAGCTCAGCTTCAAATCTTTTTTTGGTCAAGCTCCTTGCATTTCTCGCACTAAGACATAGTTAATGCAGCCACAGCACACAAATTCAAGTAATAAGCGGTTGCCCGAATGCGAGAATTGTGAACTGAGAGATGGAGACAGAGCGACAAAGAAATAGAGAGTGAGAGAGAGAGAGAGAGAGAGAGATAGCAAAGAGATAGCAAACTGGTTTTTGATGCCACACATATTCGTTGCATTGCAATTTGCCATGCACCTCGGTCCGCCCTTCATCTGCCAGAAACCACAATTTGCGCCTCTTAATTCTGCCCCAACTATCGTGCCACATGCGCCACATCATAATGCCTCTGATTAACTCATCAAATCCTTTGCTCAACTCGGCTTTTATGTTTCTACTAACGTAGTTGTATACCTACTACGAATTCGACCAGCAAAACATTAGCAGAGTTCATCAATGACTTCAAAATCAGTTGGAAATTTAATTTAATTTCATTTGATATTAAAGAATATAAACAAAAGCAATCTAAATGTGTGTGAAAGAAGAAAAACATATGCAGAAATATTTAGAGAAATGAATTTAACACAACTTGACTATGATATATTCTTCTTATTCTATGATCTATTCTATGAATCAATATTGTTAAAATATTAATTAATTTATTATTTATTATGTATTATTTATTATTTATTATTTATTATTTATTATTTATTATTTTTTATTTATTATTTATTATGTATTCTTTATTATTTATTATTTATTATTTATTATTTATTATTTATTATTTATTATTTATTATATATTATTTATCATTTATTATTTATTATTTATTATATATTATTTATTATTTATTATTTATTATTTATTATTTATTATTTATTATTTATTATTTATTATTTATTATTTATTATATATTATATATTATTTATCATTTATTATTTATTATTTATTATATATTATTTATTATTTATTATTTATTATTTATTATTTATTATTTATTATTTATTATTTATTATTTATTATTTATTATTTATTACTTATTATTTATTATTTATTATTTATTATTTATTATGTATTATTTATTAATTATTATTTATTATTTAAATAAACAAGTTTAAAATAGAACAAATTCCTATAAAATATTCGCAATTTGTTCAAGTTCTTAAAGGAATCTAATGCGCAAATCGATGCATCGCACTGAGTTGAAGTTGAAGCGTATTCTCTAAATAAGTCAACCGAGAGGCAGCTGTCTCACACATGACCACGATAATCGTATCTCAATTTCTGCTATCCTACGTCATGAATGTCTCATAGAGAAGTCAACACAAAACGTGGGCTGTTCCGACAGCGACAGAGACAGCGACAGAGACAACGACAGCGATAGAGCACATATTCTTGGGCACACATGTATGTACATGTGTATCTGGTTGCCAGGATTAGTGGCATGTGCAACACGTGGCTATGCCAGCCAGTCGAGGGATGTCATACGGCGAGGCGCTGGCAAGGCAGTGAGTGAGTGAGGCAGGGATTGTGGGAGGGGGAATTGAGTTGAGTTCGAACAGTTGACAGGCGGGATAACAAGGGGCCTGACCTAACCACACACACTACACTGAAATGGGCGACTCCGACTCTGACTCCGTCTCTGTGTCCGTCTCCGTCTTCTACTCCGACTCCGATTGCGACTGCTGCCATGACAGCATTTAGCTAGTGCTCAAGGTCAAGCTGTCGGGCATTGGGTTTCACAGTGTGTTGGGCCCCATTTTCATTTTCATCTTCATCTTTTTCTTCAGCTAGCGAGAGAGCGCTAAACGATGAATGTTAAATGGGAAATGGCGATAAACATTAAATACCAAGCACAAAAAGGTTTGTTTGTCCCATGCAAGACACTGCCCAAGTCCCAGTCTCAGTCTCAGCTCCAATGTCAGTCGCAGCCACTGTCTTTGGCCCAGGCTCCAGCTTAAACGTGGCCAAGAGCCCAACTTGCAACCTGTTGAAGAAAGTTTTAAGAGCAATAAGCACAGTTACGGCGAAAGCTGAAAGAGAAAGCTAAGCGCTTGAAAAATCCTTTTTTTTTCTTAGTTTCTTTTCTTTGTTTTCTTATTTTTTTGTTCAGTCAACAGCAGCAACAACGCTTGTGTGGGGTTGAGTGGACTGCAAACTACCCTAACGCATATATCTAGAGAGGAATACACACATAGAAACAGATATGGTCATGCCTCATGTAGGCCTCAAGGACATCGCCGGTGTGGTCAACTCACAGTTTACAGGTGGTTGTTGTCAATAAGATTTCCCTTTGATTGAGGGCAACATTTCTCTGTACAGAGAGAGAGATAGAGAGAGGGGGGATGAAAGTCAAGATGGAACTTTAGTTTGGCCGGAACCTCAATTATTCGGCTAACACAACGGGCTCGAAGTGAATTAACCCCGCGTGGCATCGAATATAGCAAACAATGTCTGGCTGCTCGTTGGTGTTGGTCAAGACAACATCAAGGTCACTTTGTCACCCATTTTTTATTTCCAACATCATCGTCATCGTCATCGTCATCGTCATCATCATCTCCAGCTTCAACTCCAACTCCATTTCCATTTCCATCTGCATTTCCATCTCCATCTCCATTTCCATATTCAATTTCAGTTTTTGCTGCTCGTTGTTACTACGACGTATTATAATTTTTTACCTGTAGCCCGCTGCTTCCATTTGTTTCCACTGCGTATCCTTGAAATTTTCGCATTTTTTTGCTCGTTCATTTTGGCGTAGAAATTTATCTGTTGCCACATTTTCACATGCCTTTTCTGAGCAGCTGTTGTTGTTGTTGTAATCTTTTTTCGTTCCGTTCATGTGGTAACTGCGAAAAAATATTGCTGAGAAAAAGAAAAATTGGCAGCAGCAGCGACAGCGACAGCGACAGAGTCAAAGGCAGAACATTGCCGTCGACGTCGACGTTGACGTTGACGCTGGTGCTGAGCAAAAGGAGCTGAAGGAGCTGATGGAGCTGATGGAGTAGGAAAAACGAAGGCGACGGGAATAAAAGCGAAAGTTTTGTCTACCCACATGAGGAGCTCACTCGCAGGAGGCACAGAGGACACACCAACGCAACACAGCCGAAAAGGAGCTGCGCTGCCAGTGCCTGCGTCAGCGGCGACGTCGACGCAACCGTTGACGCCGACGTCGATGCCGACGTCAACATCAGCACTAGCAGAAACTGCGCACGTTCCTTTCAGTTGGTCTCGTTTTCTTCTTCTTCATATTTGTATTGCCCTTTCGAGCTTTCTTTTTCTTTTTCATTTTCATTTTCTTCTTTTTTTTTGGTATATTGTTGATTCGCTTCTGCAGCAGCAGCTTCTGTTATTTTAGTCGTTTTTATATACGCTTGGATTTTCCCATTTTCATTTGCTCTGCACGCCGCTATCCACTACTCTTAGTGCAGAAGTTTCCTTTCGGTTTTCTTCAACTGCCGCAAGAGCATTTTTTTGGTCTCCCACGCAGTTTTCTCTTCATCCGCCTGTGCTCTTAAACTGAGTGTGAGCCTTAAGAGCACACGTAGACAAGTTTGCCCAGTCATAAGTTCATTTGTCTTAGAGCACAGTTAGTGGAGGGTGTCGTCGTTGGCACAAACTGATTTATGGCCGAATAGTTTGAACGCCACCCCCTTCCACGTCGCCCACGCAGTCCACGCAGTCTACGCAGCCCACTCACTCCACTCACAGCTTAGATTTATGCTTTATGTTCACATTAATGCTGTCAGTTGCTGGTCAATGCGCTCAAATGAGAAAGCTTTTGTCTAAAGCGTCTCTTGAGCTTTTCAATCGAATACTGCGAGCTTTGTAAATGTGTACGAGCTTTTGCTCACGACTTGATCGTCAAACGACAACTCGACTTAGTCAAGACACAAACCATTTGCTTACGATCTTCACAATTATATATATTTCTCATATTAAGAGTTTTCTATATTCTCTTAACTTCTTATAATTAATATTTATATTTGAATATGTAATTTTAATTGAGATTGCAGATTGTAGTTACAACAGCAAATATAAGCAGCATAATTATTTATTACTTGCGTTATTTATTTGCAGTCCTCCATCCATAAGAAGTCACCAGAAGAAGCTCCCAGCTGCCAAGACGATAAAACAGGGAAAAGGCGTGGATTAGATTGATAAATTTCTTGGATTTAATTCTCTGTGCTTCAATAAATTGATTTTAAACCAAACTAAGCATTTTAACTGGGATTTTTAAATAGTTATTTGTTGGCGGATCTATCGATTTACATTTAAGGATTTTGACTGTAACTTCGCCGTTTCAAGGACTATGTCCTTTGCCCTTTATCCTCTGGAGCAGAAAAAGTGTTGCTTCTGTGCCAACTGATATTATATTTCAAAGGAATAAAGCTTTTCATATAAATAAATTATCACCCGACAATGTCCTTGTTGATCCTGGCAAGTGCTGTGCCCAACGATCCGGCAGGGCGAGGTCCAACAGCTGGCCAAAGCTTATTCAAATAGCACTTATACTTTCCAAATTATCCACAATTTAGTGTACCAAAGTACCAGGCGAACAGAATCTGCAGCAAGCGACTTGAGTCAAATTTTGTTATCTGAGTGCGATTACTCTTGCTTGAGTGACTTCCGAGATTTGTCGCGACTTCATAGCGAGCGACTCTTAAATTCTGTTCGCCTGGTAGAAATCAGCGTTTCAGTTCTCAGTTCTGTGTGTCGCTTTTTGTTGTAGTAACGAAATGCAGTGAGAGAGAGAGAGAGCACAATCTTGAGTGGTACTTTCAATTTGAGTCAATCTTGAAGTCACTCAAGCGGAAATGTTTGCACTCAAACTGAAAGCTTTCCACTCAAGTTGCTTGCTGCGGATTCTGTTCGCCTGGTAATTCAGCTGGTATTTTGGTTGCGTTTGCTTGTCAACTGTGTTTGAAAAAGCTTGGTTTTTTTTTTTAAATTTAGATAATTTGAAGAACAACAATAAAACAAAATTCTTTTATTTTTTATATAAATGCGTATAATTTAATTATTTTTAATTATATTTTTTTTTTGTATTTTTGCAAGCAATTGCCTAGAAAAAAATGGCATACAAGCATTAAATTGGCTGTAACTCCGCCATTCCAAGGTCTACAACGGTGTTATTTGGCCCATAGTTAGCCCCTATCCATGCCAAACCGATTACATAATTGGAAGGACAACCAGGACTCAGTTGACGCTTAATTTTTATCCTTAGTTGAATTCGCTATTAGATTTATAATAGATTAGAGACAATTGAGATTCGGTATTGAGTTTATTTATGCATATTGTCTTAAATTAAGTAAACAATTGTTGTTCAATCTATTGATAATAAGAGATGTTGTGCACTCTGAGAGTCCTTAAGTCTTGGACAACTTCTTGCAGCTGTTAAAGCGGTCCTCGTGCTGCAAATAAAATAATTATGAGATTATTATAAGAAGATGGAAATGTTTGTTAAGTTATTTAATACAATCATGCATAATAAACACGCTATACGTTCAATATGCCTTATATAAGAGAGAGGGAGAGAGAACGACAGAGAGTGAGAGAGAGTAAGCAGTCGTAAAACTGTCGAAATTTGACAACGAATTCAATGTCATGCGAAAAATGAAAAATGAATTAATGCACCCTTACTTGAATCAACTGGCGGCATTCGCGACACAGGCGAATGCGCTGGATGGTGGCTACGGTGGTGGCTACGTGGGGCTGCCCCACCAGGAGGACGATGCCACCAAAAGAAAAGAAGAAAATGTGCTGCGCTGCTTCCCCAAAAGGAAGCAGACCAAATGTGCACTCATCACAAAAAGTTACACTACACAAAAGGAAAGAAACTGAACGTCCTTCACAGTGTCCTGGCTGCAAGTGTGGGTGGATGGGTCGGCTGGCTGGCTGGTTGGTTTGTTGGTCTGTTGGTTGGTTGGTTGGTTGGTTGGGTAGTTTGGCTTGTTGGTTAGCTGTGGTGGCTGGCTGGCTTATGAATCGGCGCGTGCCGTCCGGCAAGCTGCTGGAGCGCCACCTGTTGGTCATGGGAGTCGCAGCTGAGAGTGGCATGGGGACTGGGACGACACACAAAAGAAAGAAGCTGAAGCTGTCAACAACAACAAGCCACAAGCAACAAGCAACAAGACCAAGCAAAAGAGTTTGCACTCGTGCTGCGGATACCACCGTACCACCATACCACCTCTGCCACCTACAGCACCCCTCCCCACTTCCCTACATTTCGTATTGCAATTCGTATCCCTAACCCAGTCTGACCCATCCTCCCATCCAACGGAGTTACACACGTTGTGGAGATACCGTTATCAGGCGCACAGCATGCAGCGAACAGTAGCAAAATCTGATGCAACTCACTCTCTCCCTCTCACTCTCTCACTCTCCGTCTCTCTGCCTCCCACAGTCGGTGCATCCTGTGAGCACGAGAGCTTGTTCGTGAGAGTCCCAGTGAGAACATATATACAGAAGTGTATACATATACAAATCTATGGAGTGCAGACACAAAAAGTAAGAAAGAATACTTCTCGTTGGCAAGTCGACGCATGAATGCTCTCTCGATAATATAGTACTTGTTGGCGTTTGCTTAATTATAATAGTTATGCTACAAATAAGAACAAAGTGAAGTAACTTTTAGTGAAAATATTGTGTGTGAAGATTTTTTGCTACTAATTTGCTCTAAAATTATCTAACTTTACAGGAGATTGGAGATCTTGTGACAATTCCATTATTATAAATATTTATGTGAATATTTAACTAAACTTAATCAACTTTATAATACAAGAAACGAACTCAAGTTCTTAGAAATTGTTTGCACATTAAAAATATGAAGAATATTAATATTCAATATGAATATGGAGTTATATTTAGACTTGATTAATTTAGTATTAATGAAGGAAATCTTCCATTAAAATTGGGTTTTTTTTCTAAGATCAGCTAAGGTGCTGTTTGGGTTCTTAGACCCTGTACCCAGAAGGCGGCATCTCCGGCCCTGTAAAGCGTATACATTCTTGATCACCATCAATAAAAGAAGAAGACATCTGCCGGAACACTTAGATCTCAGCGACTATAAAAGCTAGAGCAACTAAATTCGGTGACAATTAGGTGTTGTTACCCGCAAATCAAAAACAAAAATAGAGCTACACACCTCAGATTTGGCACACATAGTGTGTGTTGTTCGGAACACACAGTCGTTCGCGATTGGTGTGACTGCGATTCATACATACGTGAAAAAAGTGACGTAGCATTCATATGTTGATCGCGTATGAATGCGAAACACTGCTGCTAAGAATACACATGCTATATGAGTGTTTCAAAAGAGAATTCTTTAAGCAGCTGTTAATTACTCACTTCTATTATAATCAGTATACCTCATTTAGGATACTGCACAGGGTATTATGCTGTCGACTGATCCGCTTCATCCGTATTCATAAACAACAACAACATACATTGACTGCGCACATTGAACGCCACGGCTCTCAGGACCCACCGCTCTCTATGCCCCCGCTCTTCTATTCATTGAAGTCCCAGAAGTTAACAAGGCAGCCAATGAATGAGTAGTGAGAATATATTTTGGTTTTGGCCAACACAGAAAGCTAATGCTTTGAGATATGAAACAAGAGATCTCAAGATCGAATCCCCATTGATTCTATTTTTTACTTACGCAGTGCAACTAAGTGGCAACGCTAAGCAACCAGAAGCAGCAGTACGATTAAGTGGCAAGGAGAAGAAGTAGAAGAGAGGTGGCAGATGAGAAGAACTAAATGTGATCGCAGAGAGTTCGAAGCGAAAAGACAGCAGATAGAACCAGAAAGGGAATATTTGTAAGTTCCGAGTGCAAATAAGGTTGATTTGAATTAATTGAAACTCTGCTATAAGAAACATGCTACATATACATCGGTAGGACTCTTTAGATGAGCGTGAGCGAGTGGAAAAGCATTGCACTCAAATGTTCTTTGGGTGCTTGACATTTAAGATCTTTTTATTGTTAGATTTAAATCTTAATAAGTAGAAAGTCATATTACCGGGTCTTCAACTGTCGAGCAGCACTCGCTTGTTTCTATTAACGTTACCTTGTCATGAATCGAAATTCTTTATAATCATTAACGAATTCCTGTATCGAAGCGAAGTCTTTGGCAATTCGTGGGAGCATTACAGTCTTGATCTGAGCACACGGCGAGAATTATGGATGCTGCATAATTGGTGATTGAACTGAAGTGCTCGCAGCAAGAGTATTCCAAAAGATGTGCACTGAATGAGCAGAGCACAGCAACTGGACAATCTATACAAATTGATATATAAATGTTGTTGTGTTGTGCCTCTTCTATGCGGGAAATGTACATTTGACTCAAATTTAGTTGGCAATACTTATGCATAAGGGCGCCACGCCCCCGCCTCCTACACACGCAGGCTGTACTAATACTCACACTCACAGTCGCACTCATACAGAGTACGCACAATGCTCAAATATGCATTCGGTATTCGCTATTCGCATTCACATTCACATTCACAGTCGCATTCGCATTCACATTTGTATAGGGATATGCGAGCACACTTATGTGTTGTTTACATACGCGATTTACAGTTATGTGCCCCACAAATCGGCATCAAACGCGCTTAGCAACCATCTGAGCACCACTCGCTGGCTGTGGCTGTGGCTGTGGTGTGGAATGTGGTGCTGCTGAATGTGGATCTGCATGCAGCATCTGCACAAATCTCCAGTTGGCCATGAATTATTCAACAGTTGCCAGGCAAATACGCATACACACACACACCCACGCACACCCACGCACGCACACCCACACACACACACACACACACGCACACACTTTCTAATACAGCCGGAAACTATGGCATACAATTTGCAACTTTCATATACCAGGCGAATGTTACTTGGAAATTGACTACGCTCTACGCACTCCAGTCGCTTCCTGCTGCGACCTTGCTTGCTTGAACCCCGCAACCTCCACACACACACGCACACGCACACACATACACACACATAAGAGCACACACTGTTGCTGTTTGGCGTTTGGCAAATCCTTTTTATGTCCACATTATGTAGTTCGCACGCATTTGCTATCTATGGTCTCCATGCTGCTGATGCAGAGAAAGAGAGAGCGGGATAGAGGTGGGTAGGTAGTCACATTTGGTGGCATACAACGCAGCGCGGGCGTCATTCAATTCCATTTGCCGCGTCGTCGTCATTCCGTGCCCCATATAACCCAAGTTCAATTACCTGTTACAGCCGTTAGATGAATTTCTACGGCCAGAACATGCTTCGACTACTCGTAGTTGACACGCCCACCTCCTCCTTCTCCTCCTCCTCATTCTCAGCTACACATGCTCGCTGCTCGCACTTGCCCCATATATGCATTACCATACGCGAGGGGCGCGAGTGTGGCAAGTGCTTTTGTGTTATTGCCACATTTCTCTCTCTCGCTCGGTGTGTGTGTGTGTGTGTGTGTGTGTGTGTAAGGGGGAGGGGGTGTTGCTTTTTTTGAATATTTGAAATGTTTTTGTTCGCGCCAAAGTAAAAGAAGAAGAAGAAGCAGACGAAGACAAAGCTGAAGAAGAAGAATAACGACACACTTTGGCACGCATTTGTGATAAACATAAACGAGCTTAGAAATGAACCCCGGAGGATAAGGCACACACACGCACACACGCACACACTCACGCACACACACATGCATAGTGCAAAAGGGCGTAACAGAGAGTGAGAGAGGGGAGTGTGGGGGGCAGCCAATACTACAGTTGGTATCAAGTATCAGGCCAAACACAACATTATACAAATGATATGACATTAGATAAGCCTAAGTGCAAATTGGCTTACAAACCGGGATTTGTCTGCTCGACTTTTCTTTCTTTTCTCTTTTCTCTTTTTTTTTTGTAGCCTTTCTTTTGTTCCGGGCGTTTCTTTATTTTGGCAACAGCACCTCCAACAACATCAGCAAAAGCAACAACAACAACAACAAGAACGACAACAACAACAATGGCAGCCTTGCCAATAGCCTTGCATCTGTTTTTGCATGTGGCATGCTTATCACATTCGACGCCTGCCACTTGCTGCACGCACATGTGGCAGCGACACTGCGCTCCATCTCAATGTGTACACTTCCCCTGATCGAAAGAAACATATTTCTGGACTATTAAGCGAACCATCCCAGCTGAACTTCACTTGAAGTCAACAACATATTAATTATTCGAAAATTTCAATTAATAACTATTAATTGGGATACTTAGATAATCTCTCTGAAAACTATATATATAGTATTCTATATAAGTAAGCTAGCAAGAAAGCTATCTTCCGTTTCAGTTTGAGAAATCAATTAAAGTTTGAAAACTGCTTAATATATATAGAAATATTATAAATAAAATAAATAAACAGCTAAAAACAGAAAAGCTAAGTTTACTAACTTATTTAAAGTAATAAATTAAATATGACAATTCAAATATAATATATAAAATAAATTAATTAATTTAAAACAAGTAACATAAACAAAAAATTTAAAATCATTGACTTAACCAATAAGTTAATATATAATATATTTACAAAATAATTTAATCTTATAGTTTTTTTAACTGTGCGAATTAATAGAACAATAGAATTGATAAAAAATAAATAAACAGAAGCAGGAAAGTTAAGTTTATTAACTTAACTTTAATAACAAATTAAAGATTAATATTTTTAACTGCTAAATATATATAAAAATAGTATAAATAAAATATAATAAAAAAGATAAATTAATTAAAAATCAGAAAAATTAAAAAACACAAATAGAAAAGTTACATTCATGGACTTAACTAACAAATTATAATAGTTGACTTAACTTAAATAATAAATTCAATTTTAAAAGTTCTAACTGATAAAAATTTAAATAAATATAATAACCAAAACATTTTGTAAAATTGCAAATCGATGTAGAAAAAAGACTAAATTGAAATCCATTTAAGTTTTGAAGGATACTCGCTCAGATGCTGGGAGACACAGAACCAAATATCGGTTCGGTTTGTGAACCGGTTTGAATAAACGTTGAACCTTAGATTAATCGCAATTTGATGCGACAAATTCGTTGCTTTGCTTAATTATTGTTAATGTTTATTAAGTGAATTCTTGCAAAATGATTCAGATTCTTATTAATCTAATTAATAATTGAAGGCTTCAAATACAGGTCGATAATCGAGGAGCGAGATACGGTTCGGTTTAAGAAACCAGAAGTGAAGTTCTGATTAGATTGAATTTACCGCACAGTAACTTAGTGAAAGTAGCTTGAAAGCGATTCTCCTATATATTTTGCAATCAATTAAAATATGTTTTATAACAAAATATACAAATTTCTTATGTAAAAACAAAGAAAAAGTATAAAATCAAGAGTCTCAGAGGTAAAAGAAATCAAGGACTGAATGTGTGTCTATATGAAGAGACAGAAGCGTTGCCAGCTCTGCTTGCTTTTCTCTTTTCTCTACCCATTCGCTTCTAGTATGCATGTGTGTGTGTGTGTGAGTGTGTGTGTGAGTGTGTGTTAAGCCATTCGATGAGCCGAGTAACACACAAGAATCAGCGAATCCACAACATTGAGTCGGCATTACTATTACTTTGATATAATCTACGCGTCTGTCGGCTTGAATAAACCAACAGCAACAACAGCAACAACAACAACAACAACAACAACAAGAACAGTAACAAGAACAACGACAACAACTTTAGCCTGTTGAGCATTTTGTTGAGTAGGTAGTTTATTGGCCACATTGATTTTTATCACGATGATTAAGAAACATTGTGAATCCGCAATGCGATGCGTAAGGAGAATGCGCAAAAAGAAAGCAGGAGAGCAGAAGAGAAAGTATCTACTGTATGCCCAACGTTATAGACTCTTGTGAGGTGGGAGTGATGGCTGTGCTGGCTGTGGCCCACATTCGCCTGATCGCCATTTGCATTCGCATGTGGCAGCCACCTGTTTGGGCCAACTTCAACTTCACTTCTTATTGCAGTCGAGCACTTGTGCTTCATTTTGCAATCAAGTCATCTTTTTGGAGAGCGAGAGCGGGAGCGAGAGCGAGAGAGTTGATGCAGTTGCCTCAAAAAAAGGTGGCAAAGAAGCAGCGTGACGGGCAACGAGCATACGCCCTGCCTCGCCCCGCCCCGTCAGCCACAGTAGCCGCAGTTCGTGATCAAAAAGGAAAAATGCTGGCAAAAGGCAAAAAGCAACAAACAATAAGTGCAAAAAGCAAAGGAACAAAACAGAGCAAAAGTAAAGGCAGGCCGCACACATACACAGGCACACACATGCACACACATATGCACACAGACAGCACACACTCACAGAGGCAAGGACATATGGCGCGAGTGGGGCGAAAAAATTGCCAAAAAATTCGTCCTTGCTTCGTTGCAGTTTCTTTTTAGCCAGCGCTGTTTGTGAATGTCGTGCGAGTTGCGAGTTGCGAGTCGCGAGTTTCTAAAACGAAAGCAAAAAGATGCAGTCATCACACACACACACACACACACACACAGGGACATACACACACACATAGACACAGACAGAGACAGGGCAGTTGGGATTGCAAGGAGAAAGTGTCCGCCTGAAGAGCGAAACTGGAGACTGGGCAAAGTAGCAAACTGGGGGGAAGGGGGTAGGCGGAGAGAGTGCAGACTGAGACTGAGGTCAACGGCATGAATGATTGTGAATATGTGTGAATATGCTATATGTAAATACCCCTCCTCCCCGCGACTACCCCCTCACAGCGATTCCCCTTTCAATTACTTGCTGCTGTTGCTGCTGCTGCTGCTGTTGTTGTTGTTGTCTCTGGCGCTGCTTCATCTTTTGTTGCCTACTTTTTTGGCATTCAGTGGCAAGAGCTGGTTGCTATTGCTGAAAGGGTGGGGGAGTGGAGTTGCATCACCTTTAACTTGCTTTTGTTGCAGCACGCGTCCATTCACTGTGCCACATGTGTTGCTCCAGTTTCAGTTTCAGTTTCAGCTGCTGTTGTTGTTGTTTGTGGCATGTTTGGTTTGTGGTTAGATGCAAGTGCTTGCAGCCTGCCACGCGGACAGTTATTGACTTCATTTGCCGATGCAGACTCTTGAGTTGCGGCAAGTTGTGGCAAGTTGAATTGAGGCACAGCGGCGCTTTGGCTTGTTGCATGCCTGGACGGGATTGAAGTGGACAATGCGGCAATTTCGTGGCCGAGTGGCTGTGACTGGGGCATGGTAAACGCTTTGTTGCATGCTGCATGCAGCATGGTCATGCACAGCTGGTCATAGGACCAAAGCCAAGTCGCGTGTTGCGCATACGCCCCGTTGCCCAAACCGAATCATCATGCAACATTCAACATTCAGCATTCAGCATTCAACGTTCAACGTTCAACGTTCAACAACAATTCTGCCGTTCATCGTCGAGTGCACAGATTTGTTGCTGTTTCGAGTCAAATTAAGGTAACTGCCCCGCGTTTTAACCACAGTTGTTGGCCTAAATGGCCAGCTGAGAAAAACGTGGCTCCCAAGAGCTCTTGAAGCGTGTCGCAGCAGTCCAGCGGGCTAACAACAACTGGGAGCCTGCGAGACTGTGAGGGGGAGGTAGGGCAGCAGCAGAGAAGCTAAGTGGGAGTTGCCGGTTTGTAGCTGGCTCGAGTAGCTGGCCACACGAGTTTGTTGGCATCGGTGCAGCAGTCGGCGCTGCAGTTGCAGTTGCAGTTGCATTTGCAAATATTGCCAGATTCCGTTATATCGTTTATATATTAAATTGCATTAAGCTCGTCCTTATTATTTATTGACTTAATTGATTTTAAATATGCAAAAAGCTCTCCTCCATTCACAATATTTGCCTTTGACTCGGGCAAAACGCAAAGGCAACAAACGGCTTTCAATTAGTGGCCCAGGCCCAGCATCGCTCTGCTGCCTGTCCGTCGTCCGTCGTCTCCCCCGTGTCCTCTTTGCCCTCCACTCCACTCCACTCCACTCCACTTTCCATGTCCTCCTTGCACTGCATATCCTTCGGCCATCTATCGTCCTTCTGCTTGCCGTGTGCTCTCTCATTTGAGGCAGCCTGAATTTCCTGTTTAATTTGCTATTTGCTATTTGCATTATCCGCATTTCAATCCCCCCCCCCCCCCCTCTCTCTCTCTCTCTCTCTCTCTTCTTATTGCCCGCGTTCGTTTTTAGCCATTTATGCCCTTCCAAAGAGTACTACATGTCCAGAGATGAAGTATGCAACATGGATCGGCAACTCAAGCTCAGAATGAAACTTGGCACAGAAAAGAATCGGATTGCTATTGGCAGGATTGGTGAAGGGATCTGTCAGATAGCACTCCCTACTCTCAATAATATGAGTAAGTATACATATACTCTTATTAATTTCTAATGAATATAAACTTGGCTATAGGAACTATCCTTCTTGTATATATCTCCCAATTCGCAACCCCACAAGACGAACACAAACTCTCAACTGACCAATCTGCTCTGGCAACTCACGAAATGCATTTGAGCTTCTACTACTACTTCAAGAAGCTTCTCTGCGCGCCAACATTTCAAGAACATTTAAAATATAAATCGTTATTTTTATATTCACAAATCTTGAGCCGTGAATTCTATTAAATTGCATAATAAATGTGACTTTTGCAACATAATTGACAGTGTTGGTAAATACCAAAATGAAGTGCTTCAGAATTGGAAGTGACGTAACACTCAGCTGCTGTACGTAAGCAAAAGCTAGCAGCAATGAGCATGCAATATATACACACAAAATATTTTTATCTTTCTTTGTTATTGCTTGATCGATCCTTAGAAACTTTCAGTTGTGCTAAGCAGAGAACTCTTCAAGCATCTGTTTAGTTCGAGGCGTGTAGGTTTAGAAATTCAGTCTATGTTTAGCTAGAGAAAAGTTTGATTAGATTTGCGCCGGAAGCGAGGGAGGGGTATACAAAATGTGAAATAAACTTGATACAGGAAGCTTCATGCTGAATTTGGTGACTCTAGCTCTTATATTTGCTGAGAACGAAGCATTTATACAGATGGACAGACAGGCAGATAGAAGGACATGACTCGTCTGTCGATACTGATCAAGAACGTGTATACTTAATAGTACCTGCCACTCCTCCATCTGTATCCCAACACAGTTTATATATATCCCTATACAGGTTATAGTAAATTTTTCCATTTCCCTCTCTTTCGGATAGAAGTTACTAAATGTTACCCAATACCAAGTTCCGCAGCAAGGGCATCAATAGTTCGGTGTGGCCAAGAAAGGCATTTGCTTCGCGTTATACTTTATTTTCTTTAGCCACGCACGGCAAATATGTATTTTGGTGTCGCTGATGCAATTTTTGCTAGTTCCCATTGAGGAGGCTCCTCCACCTGGCAGGCGGGCAGCAAGGATATGTGCAGGATGTTCAGGTCGTGGAGGACTATTGACGATCGATGTGGAGGCAACTTTGCTGATTAAACATTCATTCATAAGCAAATTGTGGTCGCATATTGACTTGAATATTCATTTACTTGAAAGTGCACACAGGTTTAGGGGCGGGTTGCCGCAGCGAGGGGTTGATTATGGAAGGGGGGGGGGGGGATACAGAGAGAGACAGAGAGAGAGAGAGAGAGAGAGAGAGAGAGAGAGAAGAGTCGCAGTACTGCGCTGCTTGCTCTGCTCGTGTGCCCCAAAAAGTATGCTACTAAAATTTGCATCCGTCGACTTTTAGCATAAAAATGCCAACGAACTATTTGGCAACAAACGCAACAACAACAGCAACAACAGACAACAAAAAACAGGCAAACAATGCGGAAGAACAAGCCTTGTGCATTAACTTGGCAGTGGGAGGATGGTGAAAGGGGGGAGGGGGGTCGTGGCTGTAGCTCTCAAATATTTGTAAGCTGATGCAACGCGTATTTTTACGCTAATTGTTTCTTTCGACGACAGTTTCCGCCTCCTACCTCTCCCCTCCCCTCCCCCACACTCCTTCCCCCGGCTGAGCTATCTAAGACCATGCACCACCATGCACCACCGCTTGCATTTTAATGCAAACTTTTTATTTTATTGAAGCATTAAAACGCATTTTTACAACCGATGTGCAATATTAGAGCAGCGCAGGAAGGGGAGGAGGAGTTAGGGCCAAGTCAGTGAGAGCAGGAAGGGGCCAAGTCTCTAGCTGCTGCTTCGTCTGCTTCTTCTGCGACTGCTTCTTCTTCTACTACTTCTAGCCAAGGTCCACAAAAGCCAAGCTGCAGGTGAATTGCAGCAGGAGGGGGCAGGCGGGCTTAGGAGAGGTTGCTGAGGGGGCAGTGGCCGCGGCATGCTTGATGGTCCATTAAATACAAAGATTTTTGAAAAATTACTACATTCACTTTACTGACTTTGCCTGGCAGGGAGACGGGCAAGCGAAGGGGGACGAGGGGCACGGCGAATGGGGCATGTTTCTTGAGGGGTGGGGGCAACTAGAAATGGCAAAAGGCTGCCGCAGGCAAACAACAAAGTTGTAAAAATTGTTTCGTTTCGTTTTTAAGCAGCGACGCGGCTGCCGTTGCCGTTGCCGTTGACGTCGCCGTCGCTGTTACTGTCGCTGTTGGCGTCGTTGCTGCCTCCGAGGAGGAGTCTCAGGGCGTGTCCTGCTGCAGGCAGCGATGGCGGTAAACTACAGTAAGTTTTACAGCGACGCATAAACTGCAGCAACAGCAGCATTCCACCCCCCCCCCCTCTACCACACACACACACACTCGCAACTGCTCAGCGGCCATTACTTTCGTGCTGCCGCTGCCATTAGCAATAAAAAGGGGGCAGCACAGTTGTGGCAAGGGAGTAGTGATGCTGCAGCACAGCGAGAGGGGGTTGGGTGGAATAACAGAATGGTGGTGGGGGGTGAGTTGGTGGCGTTATAGCCGTCGAAGATTGAGTTATGTGCGTTTCGACTTTGTTTCGGCCATGGTCGACAGAGCGAGAGCGAGAGCGCGTTGTTTCGGCAATATAACGGTAATAACTGAATCGTTACCGTTACAATCGCGTTGCCTCATTTTTAGTTGCCGTTAGAACACACACACACACACACACACACACACAGCAAGTGGTAGAGTGGGGGAGGGTGGGTGGGGTTGGTTGTAGCAGCCGCCAGTTGCAGGTCATGAATTTGCCATTTTACAGCCTCGTATTTTTTCGTATGCCTTCTGCCTCCCCCCCAACCCCTCTCACACCAACAGCGTGCCACTGCACCCCCTTCCCAGCTCTCCTCTCCATCACTTTGCGAGTCTAAGCTCTTATCCCGCGAGCTGATTTTTCGGGTTGGAGGGCAGCTTGTGGAGAGGGGAGCGAGGAGCGAGTAGCGAGTAGCGCGGAGGTGGGGCAGGGGGTGGTGATTCGGCAACCCTAGAAATAATAACGCTTAAACTTTTTAGTGTTGTCATTAAATTCCTCGTGTAAGTTGCCAAAGAGCGTCAGGAGGGGAGGGAGGGGGAGCTAGCGGGGTATCCACAAAGCGAGCAGGGTTGGCAGGGCTGCTGAGGTTCAGATTGAGATTGGGGCGGACGCGGACGCGGACGCGGACGCTGAGGCTTCTATGAGTACGTCGTATTCTTTGTATCTCTGTCTCTCGGTGCGTTTGCTTGTGTTTGTTTGTTTGTTTGTTTTTATTTAACATTTTTAATGTCGCTTCGGCCGCACACTAACTTCTCTCACTGCCTTGGCAACCCTACTCCTACTCCTCCCTTCCTCCCCCTACCCCACTGACGCACATCTGCAGGTCTATAAATTTCGATATTTACTTTTTATATTGCAAAAATTTTTCTGCTGACGGAATTACGGAAATTAAAAACGAAATGACGCTGAACTAAGCAACATCCAGGAGAGAGAACAGCACAGCGCAGAGAAGGCCGCTCATGCGCGCCTGCCGCTGACATTTGAAAGCCGCCTCCCCCCTTGCTCTTACTACACCCCCCCCCCCCCACCCCCTGCCATTTGGCAACTTTCCATGCCTTGGCGCTGGCTCAGCCGCTGCCACTTTAGTCATAAAAGAAACATTACTCGTGCACTTTTTAATATCCCGCACGGTTTTAACTTTCTTCGTCTTCGTCTTCGCCTTCGTCTTCACTCCTCTCCTCTGCACTCCACTTCACTCCACTCCATGCTTCCGCCCGCCCTTCGTCTTCGTCTTCGGTCGAGCCCTGCCCTTGCCACCTTATTGGCCTTTACTCGCATCATCGTCAATGTCGCCGTCAGCAGCTGCAACTTTCTCAGTTTTTTCATTCGCTATTTTTGACATTTTACATTTTAATCGTTGTGCTTAGAAAAATACAAAGGGAAATCGTTACTTTCTGTGCTTGAAGTTCCCTCTGCCTCTCTCTCTCTCTCTCTCTTCCTCTATCTCGCTCCTAGCTCTCTTTGCACTCGCAGTGCACAAAACATATTTAAATTCAACAACATTCGAAGAAAACATCAGAAATTAATCAACTTACCAATCGAAGGAGAGCATCTATTTTTGGCAAAGGAATTCTATTACACCCTGCACCCCATTGTGGGCAAAAACGGGTATGATAACTGTGTACAAATGTGTGTATTAGACAAAAGAAGGCATGGCAGACCCCATTAAGTATACTTATATACTCCTGATCAGTAGCAACAGCCGAGTCGATTGAGCCATGTCTGTCTGTCCGCCAGCTAGAGACTCCAAATTTGGCATGCAAGTTCCTGTATACCCTCTCTAGATCGAGTTTACTCTAAATTTTCGATAGCTTTCCCCTCCGCAGAAAATCGAAAGAAAACTAACAGTGGCTATTCGTCGCAGCGTAGATACTTCTAACTTAACAGCTGTTGGATGAATCTCATGAAGAAGCAATGCTGAAAGTTTCGTCAAGATCGCTGAATAAGTAAGAAAGATAATCACAAAGGATTGAATCTCTTGAGCGGCCAGCACATGTGTGCGAGCGAGACAGCGAGTGATTGCGATACATGCATATGTAAATGAAGTTACATAGCAGTCAGCTTTCAAGGCAACAAATTCAAATGGGTGTTTGAAAAGAGAGCTGATAGGTAATTACTTCTATTATAATCAAAATACTTCATTTAGGAGACTGCACAGGGTATTATACTCTCATGCACGCTCGACTGATCCGCTTGTTTGTTAAGTTATTACGATCATGTGGTTGTGCAAAAGCTGATTATTCTTCAAATGTAATTATAATAATTCTATTTAATCAATAATTACTTAAGTGTGAATTTCTTCTCGTTTCGCATCAGAATCGTTATACCCTGTACAAAGAGAAGCACGTAACAGGCAAATGGAGGCATCTGCGTCCCTATAAAGTATAAAAGTACTTATTACACATTTTAAGCTAACTTTTGTATAATTTAATAAAAAACGAGTCCAGGGGTCAGGACAACATACCCTAACATGTATTTGCACACATATATAAACACACACACACATACACACACGAACAAATGTTGTGGGTGTTCTCTTCTTCTAGCTTAGGCCAGGACCAGATGAATTACTGAATTGAACGATTGAATTACTTCCGATCGTGTTGAAATTTGAAGCACATATCGATAATAGAACTTATCAATTGGGCTACAACTCAAGGTTATAGCTCCAAATTGCTGTACGATTAATGGGCGAAGGGAAAGTGCAATCCAAAATTAAAGATATTGGAACTACGAAGGGTTTAAGGTAACACCCTCAGGGCAAGAAGTGCATATTGTGCATAGACGACTTTCTCTATCTCTCTCTCTTGTCCATATTGGTAACGGTGCATTTACTGTTACTGTAATCTATTTTAGGAATTTCTCTTTTGGTCACCATTCTTAGTACCGTTATCACACATTTGTGTGTCTTGATTTGATTTTCTTAGGAAATTAGTTTATTTTTGTTTTTGCAAAATGATGTGTGTGTGTATGTGTGGGTGTGAGTTGGAGGGGAGGATTCTCCCCGATCTTAATACTGTTGAGTACCTATGGGGAATCCGCTCAGCCAAAGTATCTGAGAGCGGGCGCCAATCGGACACTGTCAAAGCACTGAGAGATGTTCTGCTGGAAGAATGGGAGCAAATAAGCACTTCGACTCTTCAAGTATTGGAGGATTCAAACACAAGTCACCTTAAAAGGTGTTAAAGGCAAAATGCACATATACTTCTATCCTATGAAACATAATTATTTAATTAAGTATTGTTGTGTTTTGTTTCTTGGTTTCTAACTATTAGTATAATATACTAAAAATATAGTTTGACTGATTCGATTTTCTTGGAATACTTTTTTTTAAGAAAAAACTGCTTGCACATATACCTCTTTCCCTGGGGTATAAGTCAAATTTAGTATTGATATCTCATATAACTGCAGGGATCGAGGCCTTCACATAGACGGTTAGACAGACAGGCGGCTGTTGATACTAATCAAGAATATGTGTACTTAAAAACCCTAAGCGCTATCTTCTGCTTCTGTTACATACATTTGCACATAGCTATAGAACCCCTACTCCTTGATCAAATGAAGAAAAGTAGAAGAGAAGGGGGTTAAGTAAAAGTAGAAAAGAAAGGTGTTAATGGGAAGGACCAGCTCGGGTGAGAAGGAGTCAATTCTCTTCTACTCTATAGTTGACTGACTGTCAAGCTTAAGTAGAAGAAGCAGAAGCAAACTCCTCTCGAGCTCAGCTTGAGTGAATATATATCTATAATATATATATCTAAGTGAAAAAGGACTTCGACTCCGTTTCGAGGTGCAGATAAGTTAATCGGACTTCTATAAATATCTGCCCTGATCAACTGCAGAAAAATAGAAGAGAAAGGGGTTAAGTAAATGCAGGAGAGGAAGATATTGAAGGAGGAGGAAGAGCTCGGGTGAGAACGACTCAATATTCTGCTGCTCTTTAGCTAACTGACTCTCAAGCGCAAGTAGAAAAAGAAGAGGAAAGGTGAGTTAAGAGTGAGCGGAGTATCGGAAGTTTTTCCGTTCACAGAACCCCTCTAAAACAAACATATTTCCCATCAACTGCCTTGTAAGTCAGAATGGATTTCAACTCCGTTTCGAGGTGCAGATACGTTAATTGGACTTCTATAAATATCTGCCTTGATCAACAGCAGAAAAATAGAAGAGAAGGGGTTAAGTAAAAGTAGCAGAGGAAGGTGTTGATGGGAAGGACCAGCTCGGGTGAGAAGGAGTCAATTCTCTTCTACTCTATAGTTCACTGAGTCTCAAGCGCAAGTAGAAGAAGCAGAACGGGAAGTTCAGCTTGAGTGAGCGAAGGAGAAAGATGTAAAAAATTTATCGGAAGTTTATCCGTTCACAAAGCAAACATATTTCCTATCAATCGCCAACTGGAAGTACTTTTTAGTGGACACAAGATTTAATTGCTAATTGGAGTGCTGATGTTCCACTGGGGACTGGGAACTTAGGACGGAGGACTGAGGGCTATCGTATGCAGGGATACATTGTGTTATGATCGGATAAACAGCAATCCCAATCAGAGCCCATTGCTTTGGGGAAGTCATCGAGGCCATCTAATTTCTAAATTTATGTGTTCTTTTCGCATAGTTGTAAACTGTAAAATGTGAATAATGGCAAATAACAAAGTACGAGGGTTGCACGATGGATTACTCACTCTCACTCACAGTCTGTCTCTGGTTCTGTCTCAGGCTCTCACTCGCGGGGTGGAACAACTGAATGTTGAATGCTGAATGTTGCAGTTTTACTGTCCCCGTTGTTGCTGCGCGTGTATTTTGATTTGATTTTTACGCCCCGCCATAAATTGTTTAGATGAGTTTTTTAATCGAAATTGTTGGAAATGACTTAGGTGCGCATAAAATGTCTCTCTCTGGAGAAGGCGCAGCGCACAGACATTACCAAATAAATTTTGCTTATGCGATTCACTTTCGGCCAGTTTCGACTCTGCGACTGTTAGACGATTCGCCTTTTCTTTTTTATATGGCTTATAAAAAGTATATTTTTAATAGGGCGTAAAAGTACTTTGGTAGTTTCCAAGGGGGGCGGCACAAGGCCTGTCAAAGGGGAGGCCACACAGCGGTGGGGGTAGGGGAAGGGGACGGATTGGCAACTATGCCAGCAGGGTCATCTCAGAAGGGCCAGGTGAGACAGTTGGAGGCCAGCTCTGCCGCTGGGCGGGATCTCTGGTCAGCTGAACAAGAAGAAGAAGTAGAGGAAGAAGCAGAAGAGCAAGAAGCAGCAGAAGAGGAAGAAACAGGAGCAGAAGCAGCGCGAAAAGCGAGCGCTCTTCATTTTTACTGGCGACAGCAGCACGGCTCATAAACGTTGCCAAACTTTGAACTTGATGGTTTTCCTGCCGCTGCTCCTGCTGCTGCTCCAGCTCCATCTCCTGCTGCTGCTGCTGTTGCTGTTGCTCCATCTCCTTGCCTCGGCTCGATTCCTTTTACGGCGCTGGCGTGTGCTCCGCCGTACGGCAATGTTCTCATGTGGTCGAAGAACTGCCGCTCCCCAGCCTCCCCGCGCACTCCCCTGGCCTAACCATCGCCAACCACATAAAAAGATACATTTGCAGCCACCCAAACGACGCATAAAACGCGTTACTTTCATCCATGAGCGACGTTGATGGGCTCATAAATGCCGCGAATGTGCATGAAACGCGTATTTTTCTACTTTTTGATGATTTTGAAATTTTGTATGCGTTGAGTGCCGTTAAGTATACACACAAACACACACACACACACACAAACACACACACACACACGCATATATATATATATATACATATATTTATAACGTTAACCGGTAACCTAACCTCAAACTTACCCCCAGTTACCAAACTGTTTTTAACCCACTGGAGGAACAGGCCCAACAACAGCTCCGACTGTGGCTCAAACAGTGGCTGGAGCTGTTGCTGCTGCTGAAGCAGCAGCAGTTGCTCTTGCCATAAAAGTAATATGAAATGTCTCATTTTTAGAGCTTCGAAATAAAAAAGTTATCGACGCATTCCGTTAGCCTTACTTTCGACGTTGGCAAACTCGACTCCAGGCTCGATTCTCACTTCTCGCATCTCTCTTCTCGAGTATCGAGTATAGAGTAGAGACTGCCAGTCAACTATTGAGCAACCACTTTGATGCTAACCCACCAACCGTGAGCCACCACAAACTGACCATAAATGTGGCTTCCGCTTTTGTTTTAGCTCCGTAAACTACAAGGAGAGCAAAGTTCGGATCGAGTTGGGAGTAGAGATTAGTTAGAGAATGAGAAATTACCAATTACTTTTTGATTATGAATAGCCTAGGAATAGTTCGAAACGGGGATCAACTTAGCCGTGTAGTCTGAATAGCTTCTTCTTCAACTATTATTAGTGATTGTAATTAATTAATTAACCATATTTAAGGATATGTGTATTTCACTTTTAATTAAAAACTTCCGCATTAGGATAGAAGAAGTAAGATAAGGAGTATGGGAGAGAGAGAAAGTATGAGAAAAGAATGCGAAAGAAAGAGAGGGAGAAAGATAGAGAAAGAATATACAAAAGGATAATGGAAGAATTAAAGAGAGAGAGAGAGAGAGAGAGAGAGAGAGAGAGAGAGAGAGAGAGAGAGAGGGAGAGAGAGAGGGAGAGAGAAATAGTTATAGAGAAGATGAGAAAAGAAGTTAGGAACAATGAGAAAGAGAGAGTGAAAGAGAAGATAGGAAAAATAGGTAGAATAGGAATAAGAAAGGAAGAGAGAGTAATAGAGATGTGGAAAAGGGAAGGGAGTAGAAAGACAGGGAGGGATAGAGAATATGAGAAAAAGGAACAGAAAGAATGAGAAAGAGAAAGATAGAGAGAGAGGGAGAGAGAGAGAGAGAGAGAAAGATATAGAGAATATGAGGAAAAGGAATAGGAAAGACAAGTGAAAGAGAATAGGAGTAAAAGAAGATACGGAGAATGCGAGAGAGAGAGAGAGAGAGAGAGAAATAGTTATAGAGAAGATGTGAAAAGAAGTTAGGAACAATGAGAAAGAGAAATTGAAAGAGAAGATGGGAAAAATAGGTAGAATAGGAATAAGAAAGGAAGAGAGAGTAATAGAGATGTGGAAAAGGGAAGGGAGTAGAAAGACGGAGGGAGGGATAGAGAATATGAGAAAAAGGAACAGAAAGAATGAGAAAGTGAAAGAGAGAGAGAGGGAGAGATAGAGGGTGATAGAGAATTTGGGAAAAAGAAGATAGGTAGAATGAGAAGGAGTGCGAGTGGGATAGGGAGAGATTTAATTATAATCATGTTAGATTATCGACAGAAAAATAAATTAGGATATTTCATTTGGAAAGGAAACTCTTGAGGAAGAGGAAGAAGTGGAGGATAAACGAGAGAGAGAGACATGTTTGCACTTCACGAGAGAGAAAGGAAAATAGAGAGAGAGAGAGATAGAGAAAAGAGAAGAGAATGAAAAGAAGAGAGAGAGAGTGAAAAATTAAGAGCGGAGGGGAAAGAAAGAGAAGAAGAGAACTAAACTAAAAACAGAAAGTGATAGATAGAGAAAGAGACACAGACAGAGACCTTTAGCTATCATTATTATAGAAAATCAACCTCGAAAATCCATAGATACATGATGATGATGAGGGAGAGAAAGGCACAAATAGACAGACTTAGATATTTCCAAGTTGCCCTCTATCTGGTAAAAATACCTTAATGCAATGCCTGGTTTGACGCTAAACTAACAAGTCAGGCTATGGGGGGGAAAGAGCGAGAAAGAAAGAGAGATGCAGATAGAGACTCAGATACTTTCAATTGATTTTTTTTAATGGGAAAAACTTTTCAAAATCAAACTTCTAAGTAAAAGAAAGTAACTAAGAAACTGAAACTGAGAATCAAATGCATCGAATCCCCTCTCATAGGAGAGTGAGAGAGGGTAGCTCACTCTCTTAAGTTAGCAAGGGTAGAGAGTGGAGAACTCTCGCAACGAAAGCAGGGAAACATTTGCTATGATACAATGCTCAATTGCTGGGTGAACTTTCAGTATACAATAGATAAGTTTGGAAGGAAAGAAAGAATAGAGATTTCGATATTTGCAAATTCTTCCGAATCGCTGCACCTTCTCTCAGGAGAGATTAGGTTAGAATAGGTAGAACATAGAGGACTCTCGGGAAGGAGAAACGTTTGCGATGATTCAATGTTTATGATGAGTCAATTTGAGTTCGGGTTGGGCTGGGTTTCGCTTTGGGATTGGGATTGTGATTGGGATTGGTGTTGGGGTTGAGGTTGGGGTCTGCTTAATCGAATATTTCTGTTGCCCATAAATGGTAATAGCATTGGGCGCCCATCTATGTGTAGCCCGTGGAGTGGGTGGCATTGGGTTTGCTGCAACTGCGGCAACTTTGTGCGCTGCATCAGCCCTAGCCCCCGTGCCCGCCCCAGTTCCAGTCACAGTCCCAGTCCCTGGCCCAACCTCAGTTGCAGCCTCAAAAAATGCTGCATTTTAAATTAGTGCATTCACACACACACAAGCACGCACACACGCTTATGTATAGGTATATACTTATATGTAGGATCTATGGTGGATCCATCCATCCATCTACCATCATACTTTTTCCCTGCTCATGCTCCCGCTCCTTCCCGCTCCCTCTCCCGCTGCCGTTCTGCTTCTTCCTTTTTCATTTGTCAGTTTTTTTTTCGGCTGCTCTTTTTTTAGTTTTATTAGTTTGACTTTTATTTATTTTCATGCAGTTTTTGTTTTTTTTTTTTATGTTGTTCTTGTTGTTTTTTTGTGCTCCGCATTTTAGGGCGGGGTTTTTCAATTTTTATTTTGCGCCGCGCGTCCGAACGAGAAAACTGAAACAACTCACATTACGCTGCTCTTTCACGCACACACGCACACACACGCACACACGCACATGCAGCAACAACAATAGCAACAAGAAAAGTAACAAATTTAAATATATTTCCCACTTTTTTTCCATATCATTTTTAATTTTTTTTTTTAATTTTTTTTATTTTTTGCATGCAATTTTTGTGTGTTTTGTTTCTGCTTTTTTTTTGTCGCAGAATTGCCAAACTGCAGTCTGCGTATGTGTGTGTGTTTGTGTGTGCGTGTGTGTGTGTGCTGAGTATATGTAAAGTGCAACGGCAGCAACGACAACGACTGCAACTGCAACTGCATTTCTCCTCCTTTTTGCTCTGCAATATTTTTTTTGCGCTTTCAGCTTAATTTTATTTATTTATGGACTTTTTTATTTTATTTTTTGCGTTTTACTTTTTTTTCATTTTTGGTCTATTTGGTGCAGTGCTCGTTTGTCCAGGCAATGCATGGGGTGTTGGGCGCTGGGCGTTGGGTGTCGATGCCAACGGCTGTGCATGCACATGCATGTCCACATATGCATGTCCACATATGCTGCACTCGCGTTGCATAGGAGCCGCCTGCTGCCTGATTTGCCGTCTCACACTACAGCGTCGCGCTCTCTGTCGCACTTCGTCCTGCCGACCCACCGGCCGACCGACTGCAAAAGTCAGTAGCCGCCCCGAAGTGCATCGACAAATGCATTGGCCCTCGTCCAGGAGCGCAGCGCGGTTCGTTTCAGCTCGCTCAGCTGGCCCAACGCAGTGCGATCGCACTGCGCGCAACAAAATTTCGTTGCCTACTTTTAGGCAGGCGTATTAATCCTCACACGTCAACTGAATTGATGCGATGCGCATTTGTAAGCTTAGAACTCGTAGTTATTGAATTTACATTTAAACTCAAATATATATTATTGTAGTAGTAGTTTGTAGTTGTTCCTCAAGTCTTAAGAGAGTCTTGCAGAAGCTCCTATTCTTATGTAGAATTGCAATAATTCCCGACTTCATTTGAGTCTTGTTCACTTACAAGACATTTACCTTTAGCTTCGCCTTTATATATAACTTTTAAAATTGTTTTATTTTCTCTGGGCAAAGTTTGAATTAGACAAACATTGCAGACACTCACACACACACACCTGCATGCGCACCTGGCAAATGCATTTGCTGGCAAAACGACTAAATAGAAAAGAAATAAAGTTCTCTTACACAAAAAAAAGGAAAATTAAAAAAAAATGACAGCCCACGTGCTCTTTTTGCTATCTCTTTTGCTCGTTCTCTCTCTCTCTCTCTCTCTCTGCCACTCCCACTCCCACTCCCGCTCTCTCGGTCTCGCTCTTGTGCCCACTCCAAGCAGCCGCTGCTTCGCTCTGGCATACGCCTGAATTTAGGAGGCGCAATTGGAACCTTTTTATAATATTCTTTTTTCTTTTTTTTAACTCGTATTTTTCCTATTTCTTTTTTTTTTTTTTTGTTTTCCTTTTTTTTTTGTTTGGTAAATTTTTATATATTTTTCATGTTGTTGTTGCTGCTGTTGCTGTGCGGAGGCATGTGTAACTGGACGTTGTTGCAGTAGCCGCTGCCACTGCCACTGCAACTGCAACTGCAACTGCAATTGCAGCTGACGCTACTGAGACAGCGACAGCGACAGTGGCAGCGCTGTGGCAGCGGCAGCGGCAGCGCAGTCGTAGCATGGACATCAACCTGCTGTTATTTCACTCGCACCCAGGCCATTTTGATGTGGCGAATGTTTGATTTTTTCGCCTCATTTTTAATTTCGCCTTCTTTTTTTTGCGCTTTTTCGTTTTTTGGGCGGCTTTTTGTTTGAGTTTTGCAATTTTTTTCTTTTCCTGTTGCACGCAATTTTTGCCGCTGCATTTTTATTGGCTGCATTTGCTGCGTGCGTCTGTGTGCGAGTGTGTGTGTGTGCGAGTGTGTGTGTTAAGTAGGCACACTGGACATGTACATGAGAGCCTCTACCATATACGCACACAAATAAATGCATGTATTTTAGCTATCGACGTAATTTTTTTCCCTTTTTCTTTTTTTTCGTTGTTTTGGATTTTTATTTTGTTTTTTTTTTTTGTTATTTTTTTGTTTTTTTTGTTCATTTTCTTTTTTTTTCGTAGAATTTTTGTTGCTGGCGCTGCCGCGCTTAATGCAAATAAAATGTTTGTGTAGGCTTGCATTATGCTGACGCTGTTGTTGAAACCGTCGATGTGGTGAGCAGAGAGGTGAGAGGAAGGATGAGAGAGAGAGAGAGAGAGGGAGAGCGGGAGCGGTAGAGAGAGAAGCGAGAAGCCGCCGCGCCATCACTCTGCCCACTGATAACGGAGACTATATTCAGCATTCAGTTGCAGCATTCTGCGTTGTGCATCCTGCATCCTGCATCCTGGTTGTCCTTTTTTCACGTACACAAATTTCAGCAAACATTTTTTATTTTCCGCCATTAAAAATGGCCTATGCCCAGTCCCCCCATCCCCCATTCCCCCCCCCCCTCTCTCTCTCTCTCCGTCACGACGACGCGCCACCCACTCGGAGCGGAGGCTGCTCATGTTGTTTTGTTGTGGGTCGAATGTGGGTCGCAGTTTTTGTTGTTTCCAGTCGCTGGCAACGCAACTGCCACTGCCTGCAACTCTCTCTCTGCCACATGCCACATGCCACGCTTTGCCATTGCCCTTGCCGTTGCCATTGCCGTTGTCTTTGTCTTTGTTGCCAAGCGCGTCGCATAATCGCCGGCTTCACACGCGGCCCTCGTTCGATTGACCCAACGTGCCAAAACAAAACAAGCGGCATGGATGTGGAGTAGGAGCAGCAGCAGCAGCAACAAAGCAGCAGCAGCAGGAACAGGCTGTAGCATGCTGTGAGCAGGAGCTGCTGCAGCTGGAGGAGAAGACATTGCACGGTTAGGTGCAAGGGCGCAACTCACACTTCTTCTCTTTTTGTTTCGGCACATTTTTGTTTTGTTTCGCATTGAACGCTTTTCACGCTTTTCACGCTTTACCCCACAGTCCCTGCTGTTGTTGTTTTGTATTTTTCTTTTTCCTTCTTTTTTTTTTTGTCTATTTCTGTCTGTCTGTCTGCCTCGTTCTCTGTGCTCTGCTGCACGGCATTGTGTTCTTTTGCATATCCCACATAAATTTTGTTTTATTACAAAATTACTGATATTTCAATGCAACTCCGGTTCCCAATCAGATTTCCCACCTCCCCCTTCCCACACGACTGTGGTCTACTCTTAAGTTGTCGATTAACGTTTATCTACATATTTTGACTGCAATTGAGAGCTGCATAGTAGTACACTCGACTCGTGTCTGAACAATGCCACACATTGTTGAGTTCTTTGAAAAATCCATTTGAAATGAATGGGCTGAATGGGGTGCTGATTAAGGGGGTTGCTTAAAGGAGGCGAGAGGGGGAGGCGAGAGGGGAGGGGGAGGGCTTGTGGCAGTCAAATAAGCAACTAATGCTTAATTTCTCACATTGCATTCAGATAACATTCACAATTTGCCTTTGCTCTTAATTCTCTCTTTTTTTCTCTGTTTTTCCGTTGTAATTGCAGCACTCGTTGCTTTTGTGTATAATTTTGCAACGCTTTGACTGTCAAGTGGTTGGAATAACAACAACAACAACAACAACAACAACAGAACAACAGAAACAGAAACAGGTAGGAGCCTTCCACTCCCTGCAGACCTAACTATGCATGCAAAAGCACGTTCATTCATGCATTCCAGCGCACTGAGAGAGCAAATAGAGAAAAGTAGGCAGTGCAAGCGAAACGAAAGGAAAGCAAAGCAAAGCACTAAACAGAGACAGGGAGAGAGAGACTGGGAGTATTGTATTTGCAATTTGCCATTGCGGCTTTCTAACTGAGTGCCAAGCTAATAGAAAATATATCGATTTGAGTTGAGTTGAGTCTGAGTTGAGTTCTCATTATTTCATTGCGATTTTTCCCATCTGAATGAACCTGAAGTGTGGACGCAAACAAAGGCAATTGTTTTACCTGTGCCTTTTTATTGTTATTGTCCTTGACCACAGCGATCAGCGAACGCATAGAAGGTCCTTTGAATAGAGCTCTATACATATCGATTCTTAGGTCTCTCGACTTTTCTGATGTATCGATAGTATGCACTATTCATAGCATATAGAAAAGGTCGAGTTCTGACATAATCTAATGTGACAATTTTAAAACAATAAGAAGACATTTAGAAATAGAGCTGTGTGCATATCGATATTGACATCTTTTGAGGTTTCGAACTTATCGATATTATTCACTACTTACAAAAGGGTTTTCTTCTTCATTAATCTTAAGTGACATTTGTAAAACAAAAAGATTCTTAGAATAGCTCTATATAATAACGATATGGAGATCTTTTGAGGTTTCGAACTTATCGATAGTATACACTACTTATAAAAGGGGTTTTCTTCTTCATTAATCTTAAGTATAATAACGATATGGAGATCTTTTGAGTTTTCGAGTTTATCGATAGTATGCACTACTTATAAGATATAAAAATGTCAATATCTACGTTACCCTAAAGTTCTGGTTTTTTCGAGATTTCCGACAATTGTTAGACATTACGTAGACCAAAGCTACAAAAGGTTTTGCATATATCGATAGTATAATAATAATACTCAGTACTAAAAGTACATAGTCTACCAAGTTTGACGAAACCGAAACGTGCGTAACAGGCAGAAGGAGGCATCTCTGACGATATAGTCATGTGCGTCTGTCCGCCCGTATGAACTCCTAGATCTCAGAGACTATAAGAGCTAGCGTTATCAAAAAAAAAACCAATTATGCTCATTTTGAAGTTAACAGATTCTCTAAGAATCTCATATCAATCATAGCTATTCTGAAAGTTTCATCAAGGTCGCTCAATAAATAAGAAAGATTGAATCTCTTGCGCTTTGCTCTTTGCGGCCAGCACATGTGTGCGAGCGAGACAGCGACTGACTGCGATACATGCATGTGTAAATGAAGTGAAGTAGATTTCTGCTTTTGATCGAGTATGTATAAAAAATCTTGTTACTACGAGCATGTAAAGAGTTTGTGTGCTATTTATTCTTCTATTATAGTCAAAATACTTCATTTAGGTTACTGCACAGGGTATTATATTGTCGCGTGCGCCCAACCAAATCGCTTGTTTAACCTTGCTTTTAAGGAAATTATTATCTCAAGCGTAAATGACTCAGTTCAGACAGAAGAATTCGTGTATTGCAGCAATTCTAAATATTATAATATAATATAATATATATAAATTTGTACAATCAATATTATTATTTCTATATGGAGACAAGCAGAGTTTAGAAGAGTGACAAGTTTACCTCAAGGTTTAGTGAGATGTTCATTTATTTTAGTCATTGTGAGTTTAAAACAAGACAAAAATATCGATAGTAAGAGTAGCACATCGACCATATTTATGTGAAGTGAGGTCAACTTTTTGTTGGGATTATACACTTTTGCCCTTTGTGCTTATAAGTTTATTAACTTCCGACAGAATGTTGTCGTTGCTGATTAAATCCATCCATGTTGTCATGAGATACAAAAGAGAACTATCGATAGTATCGATGGCACAGTTAGTAGTATTATTATGTTGTATTTGCCGTCGAGCTGGCTTGCCCATGTCAGAGCGGAGTCCCGAGTCCAGACTCATATGCAATGGCAATGATAAAGACAAAGACAAAGGACTAAGGGCTAAGGGCTAAGGACACTGACAATGATAATGATAACGACAAGAACAGCGGGGACACAATCAAAAGAAGAAGCAGCCAAAGAGAAAAGAAATATTAAAAATCTCTGCACGCATTTTGAGCGCGCATTAAAATCAAAGTAAAATGACATCAATATAAATACTCGTAAATTTGCAATTTTGCGAGTCGAGGCAGCAACAACAGCAGCAACAACAACAAAATCATCCCGATCCCGTCGAGCAATCCACATCCACATCCACGCGGCTGTTAACATGCACAGGCAGCGCGCCTTGTTGATGGGATAGAGGTGTGGTGGGGAGGGGGAGGCCTCTTTTTGAGGGTGCTGTCATAAAAACAAGACCTGTCCCTGCTCCTCTGGCGTCGTCGTCGTCTTCTTCTTGTTCTTCTTCTTCTTGCGTCTTTCGCTTAAACCTTGATGCGCATATGTTTAGAGAAATTAGTTTTTCATAACGCACAAGTTGTTATTGCCATTCTACCCACACACACCCGCACACACACACCCACCCAAACACACACACACACACACACACAGAGATATACAGCTGCCTTTTAACGGCATTTTTTATTGCAAATTCTATTCAAATATCCATACATTTTTATGGTTCCCGGCATGGAAGCGGGGGAGCGAGAGAAGGTGGGGGGACAACAGAGGCCCAACGTAGCGACATCGCCGTTTTAAAGCGCATATGAGCGAAATTCTCTCCACACACCACACACATATACACACACACGCACACACGCACACCACAGACCTGCTGAAGTAACCTCGTTGTTTTTTTTTTTTTTTTTTTTTTGAACAAACACAATTTTTAATATGCCTGCAATTTTTATGAGTGTTTAGAGGAATTTTATTGCTAAAGATTTTGCCTGTCGCTGTCGCTGTTGCTGCCTAGAAGATGTTTCTTGTTAGTTGCTCTGCTGCAGCCGCCTTGCAAAAGTGGGACAAGTGTGGCAAGTGGTGAGAGGGACGTCCCACATCGCGTATGCGCGATAAGCGCGCCTTTGTGCCACAATTGTAGCTAAAATGTGTCCTCTAGTCTCATAAAAATAAAAATGTGAATAATATTTAATGTTATGTGGCAGCGAGATTGGTGGTTGCAAGTGCCACATCCGAAAGAACGATGGGAGGATGGGAAGATGGGAGCAAGCGAGGAAGGTAACAAGACCTTAGTGGACCATTGAAGCCCAGTCAACTTATTTGTTGGCAAATTCAAAACTAGAATATACATTTTGCACTTTCTTCTGCTACTCTTCGACACTTTCCTGAGATACCTTAACTTGGTTGCTCTGTCTCAAATTAGATGTGACATCCTTCAACTTCCTCCGCATATTTCTTAGATATTTCCTGCTACAATTTCGCCACTTTGCGCTTCTTAGCATTAAGTTCAATTAAGCCTACTTAAAAGAACTAAATTAGACTGAAAAATAACGAAAGTCGAGCGAACGCGTCAGTATAATATCCAGAACAGTTTCTGTAGTGAAAGTACTTTCATAATTACTTCTACTAAGCTGGAAATATCTGGATACTCAAAATAACATAGAGGACGATTACTATTTTCAGTGGTAATTCCTCAAATCAAACGCAATTTAAGCTGAGCAATCAGATCAGGTTCATTAAGCTTGCTCGCGCGCCAAAGCTGAGTGCTACATCACTTGCACACATGTGTTAGCCGCAACGAACAAAACGCAAGCAGTTCAATTTTCTTTCTTTTCTGATTATCTATCTTATTTATAGAGCGAACTTGGCGAAACTTTCAGCATTGCTTTTCCACGGTATTCGCCAAACATCTGCTAAGTTAGATGCATCTACGTTGAGATATGTGGGCTTAATGGGTTCTTTCGATTTGCGGGGGAAGCTGACCAACATTTGCAATAAACTTGATCTGCGGAGGGTATACGGGAACCTTCCTGCCAAATTTGGTTAAATAAAATGAAAATTCCAGTTTCCAAAGCATATTTCAGTACTTCAGTACTATATAAAAGCTCGAATATATTTAAGTAACTTCTACAAAATATAAATATTTCTTTAAATTTGAAAAGCTTTACGCCTGCTCGTGTCTTTGTCAGTTTTAGAACTAGTTTAATTATACATAACACTTAAGTATTTTCGATAATTTGCACTTCACTTCTTTTGCTCAATACCATCTGTTATATCCCATCCTTCATCTCCCTCCTTCTCTTTTTTTCTCCTATGCCCTCCCGCATCTTTGTCTTCTGAGCGCGATTTATACCCAAATCGCCTTCCAATTTGCACTGCGCAATTTCCACAGCTCACGTCCTCATGCGTGTCTGCTCTGTTTGCCGTTATTATTTTTCCCACTTATCTGGCCACACAGCAAAGCAAGCAGTTGGGACAACGCGTCGCAACACCACCACGCACCCATCTCCTCCCCCGTCTTCTTTTCTATGCAGCTCCCCTTCGTTTCCTATATTTTAGAACCGAGCAAAGCGCGCTGTGTGAGTTATTTGGGAGTCCTGTTGGGCCTCAAAATGCAAAAGTAAATAGTAATAACTCTTGACTCATTTCTCAGCATCGTTTACTTGGTTAACACGCGATAGTATTGGTATAAACAGGACTTGAAAGTGTATATCATAAGTTCAACTTGTACGAAGATCAATCGAATCAAAACTATAGTTAATCATAATATTGTGAATTGCGAACTTTAGTGAATATATTTATATAATTATTGCTATATTAATGTCTTGCACGTCTGAGCCATGGCGGCGCCTCTAGCGGTTAGAACATGCAATTACTTTATATGTAGCACAAGAGAAAGGAGACAAAAGAAGAAGAGAGAGAGAATGAGACAGAGAGAAAATAAAAAGAATTGGAGAGATATAAGAAGAGGCAGAGATAGATAAAGAGAGAGAGAGAGAGAGAGAGAGAGAAAGAAGAGAGAGAGAGAGAGAGAAAGAGAGAAAGAGAGAAAGAGAGAGAGAGAGAAAGAGAGAGAGAGAGAGAGAGAAAGAGAAAGAGAGAGAGAGAGAGAGAGAGAAAGAGAGAAAGAGAGAAAAAGAGAGAAAGAGAGAGAGAGAGAGGTAGGGAGGGATGGAGGGAGGGAGGGAGTTGGGGAGAGAGAAAAAGAGAGACAGGGAGAGACAGAGTTGGAAAGGGATAAGAAGAAGCAGAGAGAAAGAGAGAGAGAGAAAGAGAGAAACAAAGGGAAAAATACATATATTTATAGAGAGGAGAGACATAGAGAAAGAGTTAGACAGAGATATAGACAAAGACAAGGAGAAGGAGATGCTGATAGTGAGAGAGTTAAACAGACCGATAGATAGAGAAATAGTCAAGGAGAAAGCTAGATACAAGGAGAAAGAGAGATAAAGCGAGACAAGGAGTTAGAAGGAAAGAGACAGTTAAGCGGATAGAAACCGAGAGAAAAAAGGAGAGAGAGAGGGAAAGAGATAAAGAGGGGGGCAAAGAGAGAAAAAGAGGGAGTGAGATAAGAAGAAAAAGAGATGAACAAGTAAAAAGAGAGGGAGACACGGCAAAAGAGGGAAAGAGGCAGAGAGCGGATCCCACTGTGAATATAGAGCTGCGTAGTCTCTCCGAATAGGCTTAAGGAGCAAATTCTCGCATTCACCGCTACGATGCAATACTTGTCATTCGTCTTGAGTTTCAGCTTTATCCCGAGAGAGAAAGAGCAAGAGTGTAAGATTAGTTGAAGATGCAGCATGGTTTCCCTTACCCACTAGAGGGGGATGCCTGACTGAGGCAATTCCTACATTTGCCAACAGAGCTGATTTGTTGTTGTTGGATTGCCTTATCAAGACACGTTGATCTGTGGGCGTGGCTGTTGCCGCTCACTTAAATAGAAGAGTACGGCGGCTTAGACTGCAGCATAGCTATGGGACAGCGCGTCCAATGAATGTGGGACGCGGGCCGGGTTATCCCATTTATGGGTGATCGTAAAAGGATGCCTGGACTCGGGAATTGAAGCCTTATGGCAATGTATTTATTATTTTTATGAATCTTCATTTGGCGAGCTGAATAATACGATGCACAGACGATGCTCATCGTCATAGAGAGAGAGAGAAAGAGAGAGAGAGAGGGAGAGCGAGAGAGAGCTACGAAGGGGGAGACAAATAGGCTCGCGGAGCTCGGGAAGCTGCTGGCGAAATCTGTCCTGCCTGTGACGGGGCGACCGTATCTATTGTTAGTATGAGTGTGTGAATATGAGTATGAGTATGAGTATGAGTATGGGTATGAGTATGAGTATGAATATGAGTATGAGTGTATGTGTAATGACTTTTTTATGACCCTATAGGCAAACAAATATTTTACGACATGTTATTAAAATTTTGGCAATGGTTGCGCCATCGATATTGGCATCGCCTTTGGCAATGCGAATGTGGCCAGGTGAATGCTGGGTATTACCACTGACGATGTCATCGTTGCGAATGCTGGTCGCAATCTCAAGCAGGCCTAAGCCCCGCGATGAATGCATGGGCAGCGGGACAGCATCCTTTCTTATTAGAAAGAAATTGCGGCATGCGACATCTGCTGGCGAGACAGAGGCCGAGAGAGAAAGAAAGAGAGGGAGAGTCGAGAGAGCGTTGATGCCTCTTGATGTTGCCACACTGAATGCCCTTGTCATGTCGTGTTGCATTTTTATGTTTGCGAAATTATGTTCTATAACATTTTTTATTATGAATAACGGTTATAAAATGCTCGGGCAAAACAAAAGCAGCGGCAACGGCAACGGCAACGGCAACAGTCGCAAGTCAAATAAGCCACGAATGTTACACGACGCATATGAGCCTGGCAAATGGTAAAGCAGAGCAGTTGAGGGGAGGCTCAGAAGAAGCAATGAAGAACTGATGGGGTCATGGAAGGGCGGGGGGTGGGGGGATTGCCACATAAAAAGCCAAACACACGAAATGCAAATTGTAAATTACAAATTTGCAATAAAAATTTTTAATAGAATGAAACATTTTGCCTTTACGAGTTTGTCTTTCGGGTAAATTTATCAGCTTTTATGATAACAGTGTGGATAGGCGAAGGTGGCGGGGGACGCGCGAGGGGTGGCAGGACCTTTGCCATTTTCTACGCCGTCATCATTTTCTCGTATTGTTCTTGTTTGTCGTAACAGTTTTGCATTAACATTAACGTAATTCTTTTTAGCATTATCATAAATACATTTTACGCATATTACGAGTAACAACAACAACAGCTAAAACAACAAAAGCGTTGAAGGCCCAGATCGAGATACTGAGCCAGTTCGTGTCCTGCTCGTGCGGCCCCGTGACCTTTATGAGCCAGTTGTCTTCTCTCCTCTTGTCTTGAGCATGTGTGCCCTCTATGTGCGTGTGTGTGTGTGTGTGTGTGTGTGTGTGCTGCTGTATCTGATGGGTCTCATCTGTGCCCAGCTTAAGCGCTGAGTGGCCAAACGGCTGCTGGCTGCTGGATGCTGGTTTAAGTGCTGATATTATGTCTATCTTGCAACATGTACGCTTCACGAGAAGCAACGAGAGGGGAGAGTAGAGGAGAGAGGAAGCGAAAAAGTGCCTAGCAATCAAATAGAAAACATCAAGAGCCAATTGCTACTATCTCACAAGCAAAAAGACTTTTAACTTTCATATTGATTTTGTGGCATGCGAACCTTGAACCTTAAACTATTTGCAGGATGCAATGGAGGAGATTTCGGCTGATAGATGTAACCAAAAGTATTACACTGAATGTCCCAAAACTCTATGCAAAAACAAATATTCAGAAAGCACACAGAGTTCCAGGGAAACTTTAGGTATTACTAACTAAATAGAATTTACTTATTATACTCATTCAAAACTCTAAAGTTTCCAATGAATTGTTGAATGGGTATCCTCCCGGAACTATGAGCAGACTTTTAATTGTTATACCAACTATATCTATCAAGGATCTTCTAAGTCTTATAATTAAAGTATTTGAATATATATATAATAAATAAAATTAATGTAATCAAAAATTCACTCTCAATTTCCACTCATGGGAAACATTTTGAAACATCCTTTAATCTATTTCAAGCGAAATATTAATCAAATTTCTGTGCAATAATTCTAAATTGATAACTATTATACATAGAAACTTCGTATTAATGCTTAATATAATTTAATTATAATATTAATTATAATTAAACCTTTAAGACAAACAAACTATTGAGCTGTCAAAACAGTAATCACTTCTTTCTTCTTTAAAAATTGTAAGTAATTAGTAAAGATATTTAAATATTTATCAAATTTTAGAAGTTTGACTTATACGTTTACATTTAACTATTTAATTATTTATTTATTTATATATTTAATTTTCATTATTGATTTTTGCATAATTAAAAATGTCAGAAATCATTAGACAACAAATGTGCATTATTAAACAATTAAGTTAATGCGTAAATACGAAGATAAATGATAGAATAATTAAGTATTGATATAGAAAGAGCGAATTCATTAATTTCTAATTAGGTAGAGAAATTAACAGAGAATTACAAAAAAGGAAAAAATCAATAAATAATATTCTATTAAATAAAAAAATATATAGAATATATTATTCAATATAGGATATACAGAATATCAAATATTTAAAAGTCGATCGCTTAGAAATTATGTTTATATTTATTATTTTAATATGATTTTCTTTTATTTTTATAATTCATTTTTACACACTTTTTTGCATAATTGAGAATGTAATTGTGTTGGGAAATGAACAGACAGCAAATGTGCAATATCAAATAACTGAAAAAAATGTGTGAAAACGGAGAAAAATGTACATAAAAACTGAACTAGAGAAAACGCATTGCATCTCAAACGCATTCATTAATTGTTATTTTCATTAAAATATTAACAGAGAAATAGGAAATGAAATTGTTAAGAAAACAAAAGAGTTTAAGATGTTAGAATCAAATCATGGCCGAAAGAAAGCACGACAACCTGGCTAAGCACAGCCTCTATTTAGCATTGGTCCAAACACCAACCACAGTTGTCTGTCTATTCCATTCGCTATTTGCGCTTTCGCTCTGCATATGTGTGTGCGTGTGTGTGTGTGTGTGTGTGTGTGTGGGTGGGTGAGCAATGCAAGTGTGTCGAATTAGTTTGCAGGCCACACGAAAGACACACTCCTCTCCCCGCGACTCTTCTCCAGTTGAGCCTTGACGCCCCGCCGCCTTGTCCCTCCCTCGCACATTTGGTCGTGCACCAATCGCTGTTGCCAATGAGGATTTAGAAGCCCTTTCAAATTCGTTGCATCCACATTCGGTTGCCAGCCTCGTCGTCTGTCTGAGCCAACGTCATCGCCATCGCCATCGTCATCGTCATCGTCATCGACGTCGCATTCGGCGTTCGTCGGTTTTGTGCTAAGTTTCTGTGACTTTGCGTTTTTAGAGGCTCCAACTGGCAGGCAAGCTGGTTGGGGCAAGGGGGCGAGGTCATAGCGGCGGGGCAAGGGATAGGCGAGAGGGGAGAGGGGAGGGGAGAGAGGAGCAGGTTGTGGGAGCCGCCTCTAATCAAAGTCAGAGCGTGGCATGTGGCATGTGGCAAGTAGAAACTTTCGTTGGCCTTCGGTTAGCAAATCGTCCTTGTTTGCGGCATCTCTGTCTCGCTCGCACACGCTAGCTCAAAGCGTCATCGTCTATTTCAGTCACACTCTACACACAAGCACACACACACACACACACACACACACATAGAGAAGCACGGACATAGTTGTTTTTGCTATTGCTAACATGTGTTTGTATGTGGGTGTGTGTGCGGTCGTGCTTTTCCGTCGGCATTTGCACAACACCCACACACACACACACACAGACACACACACACACAGACACACACACACATATTAGGCCTTGTTGTAGGGAACTTTCACATCGGTTTTTGCATCAACTTCGTGCTCGCTCGCTCGCTCGCTCACTCGCTTTCTGCTTCGGCTCCGCTTTGCGCGCTCTCTATGTGTGCGTGTGCGTGTCTGTGTGTGTGTGTGTGTATCTATGTGCAACAGTAGGTCCTCCTCTGCCAGTGCCAGTCGTAGGTGCGCAACGAGGTGCGGGCTGGACGACGTCGTTGTCCTAGATTTGTTTAAATTATTTGCGATAGTGTGATTGGCTTTTGGCCGTTCACGAGAGCCCGCGTAACCGCCCCCCTACTACCCAGCGCCCTAGCTCCCCCCACCACACCCCCGCCAGTAGAGCACTCAATGTGCGTGCGTGTGTGTGTGTGTGTGTGTGCGTGTGTTTTAGCTGCTTTGGTCGAACAGCCAATGGGAGCATTGCACATGTTTAGTCGCAATAGAGTTCTCTGTCCTGACCTAAATGCGTGTCGTTGTCGCTGTCGTTGTCGTCGGTTCCGAATAGTTGCAGAAACGAGTCTACGTGGTTTGTGGTTGCTGTCACACACACACACACACACACATAGACACACATACACACATATGAGTGCATGTGTGGGTGTGTATTTAGTTTTCGTGATAGGCTACCGACTGAGGGCTGAATTTGCATATTTCCCCGTATGATGGGGCGCTTAGAAAGGACTCCGTTTGCATTGGCCAGGTCGAAATGCCTGTTGCCCGTCGACTGCACCAACACACACAGAGCCAACCACGAGCCAATGATCAATGTCAAGCGACTCAATGCAGTTCTCATTTGCAACTGATGCGATTCTGAATTAGAATTGAATAAATAACTATTTGCATGCATTCTCAATAGCTCAATTTACATTTTAGCCAACAATTTTCTTAGCATGCGTTGAACGATTATTGTTTCTCTAGTTATTTTAAGGATTTCCTTTAAGTATCCTTTGCATTTCCCGCTCCATTGAAGAGTTTTTTAGGCTCTTCAGTTCTTGAGTTACAGTTGAGCAAAGATTCTTGTGAATTATTGATTCTGCTATCGCATAAATGATATTACCCTGGCTCAAATAGGACCATATACATATTGTTATTGACATATATAACCAAGAAGAAGAGAATATGTTATGCTAGCAATCGATCTCTATCTATCTCTGCCTTTCTCTCTCTCTTCCTCCCGCTTTCCCTCTCACTTTCTGTACCTGTCTGTGGACACCAATGGAAATAATCTCTAGTAAACTCGCACTTGAAGCCTTTGAATCGATGTTTCTTATTACTTATTACCTATTGTTATACCCTGTGCCCATTAAAAATGGGCAAAGAGGGTATGATAACTCTGTGGACATGCATATAACAGGCAGAGGGAGGCATCTCCTACCCTATAAAGTATATAGTATATTCTTTATAAGTATATCACTAGAGAAGTCGATTGAGCCATGTCCTTCTCTGTGCCCGCCTGTCTTTCTTTATGAACGCTTCGATCTAAGCAACCATAAGATCCACAGTTCGCAGCCTAGACACTTCTAACTTAACTGCTACTTAAAGATTATCATATAGAAGCAATGCTGTAAGTTTAATCAAGATCGTTTTATAATAAAGAATGATTACAGAAAAGATTGAATCGCATGTGCTTTGCTCTTTGCGGCCATCACATGTGTGCGAGCGAGACAGCGAACGACTGCGATACATACCTAAGTGACGTGACATAGCATTCAGCTTTTCATCTTGCTGCTAAGAGCGTGTAATGCCAGTGTTTCGAAAGAGAACTCCGTAGCTCTTCTGTTAGTTACTCCCTTGTCTGGCAAACAAAATACCCAATTTAGGCGACTGCACAGGGTATTATACTGTCGTACGCGCCAGACTGATCCGCGATAGATGCACAGACAGACAGACAGACGGATGGACATGGCTCAAAGGGATTGGTTTTCTAGGGTCTGAGATGCTTTCTTCTGCCTGCTACATACATTCGCACAGTATTTGTATACCCATTTTAAATGGGTACAGGGTATAAAAACGTTTCTTAATACAATTTATGTCGTAATGTTGTTTCTTTATCATTTTTTAACGCCGAAGCTGTGCTGTGTTGTTTCTTTCCTCAAAAAGCAGTTGCAATTCCTGCTCCTAGCAATGTCTCCTTTACTCAGACAACTTCTCATTGCCCAATTGTTTACCTATTTTAAGATAATTGTATAATCTATTAGGATCGTTTGTAGCAGGAACTGAGTGAAAAATAGGGTTTCCTTTCAGATTAACAAGTCTTCTCTCTCCTTTTCTTTAAATATAGTTTTGTATAGTAAAAATAGCTAGTAAAATATATAAATAAATAAATAAAATATAGATAAGTAGACTAAACAATAAATATTATTGATATTTAAAGTGCTCTGTCTCTGTCTCTCTCCCTCTCTCTCTCTCTCTCGCTCTCTCTCTCTCTCTCTCTCTCTCTCTGTCTCTCTTCCCTCTCTCTTAATCTCTTTCTCTCTCTAAGACATCTAGGCAAAAGAGAAGTTGCTCGAAAGTAACTTTATACTCGAGTGGGTTTGACTTGGACTTATGAATGAAAATTGATGAATGCTTGAGAATATTTTAAACTAATTATCTTTGAATTATCTATGGATATTTATGGATACTGTTGTTAGATATTGTTCATAAAGTTGTACATGCAAATACTGAAAAAGTTTCATTTGGATGCGACAAATTTGCCTTGGCTTACTTGTCTCTACAAGTCTAGAGCTAACTTGTTAGCGCTGTACAATGGTATTACAAAAATACAATACATGTTTTTTGTATATTTAATAAGATATAATTGAAAGTATGATGTGAAGCACAAGCGAGTCTCGAGAGCTGTCAAAACATTTAAATTGATACAGAAGAGACTGAAATAGCTCAAGGAGCTGGCAGGCTCACCACATGTGTCTATGTGTCTTTGTGTCTATGTGTCTGGTGACTAGTGTCTGGGACAAACGGGATGCAAAGCCAAAGAAATGTGCAATGTGAAATGTGAAATGTAAAAGAAACAAGCAACAAGCAAAAAGATGATGAGTAATGAAGTTGAACTCCATG